>OY754965.1:34171843-34771843 GCA_963576475.1 Molanna angustata
TATCCCTTACCATAACTTATTATAGTGCAAAACAGCACAGCACTAACAAAACACACGACCGCCATTTTCGCTCAAAAAAACTGAGAAAAACGATTTATCGGAATTGTAATCAAATCGAGCGAAGACCATAGATAAGATAGAAGTGGATAGAAGTAGACACAGATAAAGTATAACCATAGATTTTTACTATAATATACTAGTGTCGTAGTTAGTCAATTTTGTATGAATCGAAGTGAGGCATTTTTCCGAGGGATTTTTGACGTTTTGGTTGGCAGACCACATCATTTTTCTATAGAGAATAACGACTAGTGTGAATCGTTTTCAGATTTCGAAAAAATCATTTATATACTCCTAGATATAATACTCCGTGCAAAAAGTGAGTCATAGAATATCGCGCTTTTGACGTTATGATTGGCAACATATTTCAGTTTTCCTTATAGGCCGTTTCCACGCTCGCCTTGGCTCGGCGAGACATCCCGAGCTCCAACGTGTAAATAGGGTGTTTGGATAGGCTCGTGTGGTCTCGCCCGGGCTCGCGCCCGATCCGATCGAGTGTCGGTATTTTGGCACGAGTCAAAGGGAGTTTGCGGCAGACGTTTGCGAGTCATTTACACGTTGGCCCTGACATTAGAATTAGAATCGTTTGAGCAGTGGTGCAAAGTTCGATATTTTTGTATGATCCTGTCTTTTAAAATCGATTCATGAAAATTATGCGGATCATCAATTCGCTCTTCGATTCAATATGATTCAAATATAGCTATCCTTATCTATCGTACATAACATGTACGTAGTATGACAGAGAAAACAAAACCGATTCAAAATATGATATGCAAATGTAGGCGTTAAAATGTTTGCATTTCAATGTACTTAATGATCAATATTGCTTAAATATTTTATGAACCATAATGAATTAGTCGTGAATCGAAGATCGCCTTCAAAATAGTATATTCAATTATAGACGTTACGTATTTGTTTTTCAAAGTATGTTGCGGTCAAAATTGCTTAACATATTTAAGAACCGCAATGAATTAGATTTTATGAACCATAATGAATTAGTTGTGAATCGATGATTGCCATGAGTCGGTATGTGTATCGCATTTTAACGATATACCTATTTTCTATGAGATAGAAAGTGTGAGAGTGATGTCTGGGTCATGAGCGGATCGTTGTGGCAACGTGAACCGTGAGTCACCGATTCAATTTGATGATCCGGTCAAATAATACGGATCACTCATTTTTCCCCGTCGCTACGTTTGAGCTCTGGCGCTGGAAAGACGTATCGGAATTTTGACAACTGACATCCAAAATTATAATAATAACACGTATTTTACACATGGAATTTGAATATTCAAGTTATATTATTTGTCGGCCTTCATGGATCAGTTGGTTGGGTATCTGACTGCTGATCTAAAGGTCCCGGGTTCGATTCCCGGTGGAGACACAGTTTTTAATTGCGTTTTCAGTCTGGATCTGTGAGACGATTAATATCGTAAGTCTCCAGAATGTGGCAACTTGTTATTGGGTGCGTGTTAAATTAATATTTGACATAGTACCTGTTAGTTGCCCGAGAAGTAATGAATAAATAAATAAATAATATTTATTATTATAGTTTATCTGATTATGAATTATTTAGGATTAAATATATAATGATGTGAAAACATTCATTTTAATATTTTTGTATTTATTTATATGTTTTATAATAAAATACATTTATTCAACCATGTTATTTTATTTATTTATTAAATACATCATATGCATAAAATTAGTATCAAATAGTGGATTTATTGAAAAATTAAATAAAATAGTATATACATACTAGTTGCATGTATGTATGAATGTATGTATGCATGTATGAATGCATGTATGTATGTATACATGCATGTAAGTATACATGCATGTATGTATGTATGTATAGGTATGCCAAATTAGTATAGGTATTGGCATACAATTAGAACAACCCAAATAAATAAATGATTATTAAAATATTTTTTTTATATTTTGATATGCATTTCTTTTAGAATATTTAAATAATAATTATTGAAAAATGTCTATTGTTTGATTAAGAACATGTACATGTAGAGATAATTGAAAAAATCCTATATTATAATAAAAATACGTAAGGCCTAAAGTTATGGCCGATATAACCTCAACGTCCGTCATGTTTGCCGCTTCAAAGCATACTGCCACTTTTCTATGCATACTGCGTAAAAATCGTATAAATCCGGCATTACATTTCAATACATCCAAGACAAATGTTCTACAAATCTTTATAAACAAAGCCTTTTTTTTCGACAAATAAATCCGAAATTAATTCACATTAGTCGTTATTCTCCATAGAAAAATAATGTGGTCTGTGATCGATATATTTCCATGCCTTATGATATCAAAGAAACCCAATAACCATTATTTTGCTTTGGCCTAATGGGTTTCTTCTATTAATTCTGGGAACGGCTTATAACGGCCCCCCAGGCCTTGTTCATATATTTAAGCATTGTCTTTTCTATAGAAACTAAATTTAAAATGTAAAATGCATTAAGCAGATTCCTGGAATCTTGGCTTTCACCCGGCGGTGCGGGTTGGTTCTTCAGTATGACCCCCTCCCCTACTCCATGTTCCACGGGCGCTGGGTCGCCCGGCTGTGTACGATCAGTTGTCATTCGGTAGTTGTCAGGGTGAGTGGTCGTTCGGTAGGAGTCAGTGGTTGGTCGGTAGTTGCAGAGACCCGCGTGCGAGAGTGCGAATTTGCTAGGCTATCGGACGGCCTTAGCATTATTTTTAAGTGTATAAAGTAGTGATTAAGTTCTTTTCAGGTTCTCTATCTATCTTCGGGGGTGAATTTAAGATAGTTTAAAGTTATTTTTAATTAATAAAAAGTAATATATGTAGTGTATGTGTTTCCTCTACAGCCCCTTTACGAGAGCAGCGGTAGGTAATGACACCAGCTCTCTCTCTGCGGTGCAGAGGAGGGCTGTCAGTCCTATGGACGCAAGGCGTCCTGGTTGAATAATGTGACCAGCTTCAGTCTTGGATCGAGAGAGAACTTAAACGGACTCACCCCAAGGACGCGGTCCTTTCCTCTTCGACCGTCTGCTAAGGGAGACGCTCAGCAGATCACCCAGTCGTAGACCAGCTGGAAGCTACAGGTGGGTGACGTCCTCAGGTATAGGTCCTCGATCCAGAACATAAAAAAACAGAGAAAGAAGCAGAAGAGAAATTACTGGGTCAGGGGCGCGACAGGCTGTGGTGATCTTCCCCTCCACACGGTTACAAAGGGGCCCTGGCTTGTGCTTGGGCAAACGCTTCCCAGGCCGTCGGCGCCTCGAGTCAGTAGTAAAATATCGTCAAATGTTAAAATAAAATGGCAGGTTACGAGACGCACGACGACCTGAGAAGCTTCTTCTATCCTTCGGCTTCAGTCTGAAAGAGGCCTCTACAGTTACATAAAATTGAACCGAAAGATTTACAAAAAAAAGTAATTTACCGCGTGGCGGAGGTACCTAGTTCTGTGGCAGTTTGGGGGCCGATTTCGCGGCAGTTGCGCCTCTTTCGTGGCAGGACCGATAGAGCTCGATCTGTTGGGATTCTCTGGCGGAATCCCAAAGGTTCTTTTAGTTATAAAACCGTTAATTTGTGCCGGAGGAGCTCCGGCCGTCTTCGAGTAAAATATCAGCTGATGAGCTGTTCGTAGCTGTCAAATTTTGATAAAACGTCATTTCATTATCAAAAAAAGTTGCCACGTAAAAAAAATAAAATAAAATTTCCCCAAAATCCCGCTGACGGTCGGGGTAGGTTCCACGGAAAAGTGAGCCACAACCTAATCGAATAGGACGGTGGATCTCTCTCGCGGACATGGGGCCTAGGCGGGCCGGTATCAGTAAGATCTTTCCAGTTATAATTTATTATTTGTTTCTCTTTGCTCTGAACGTTTCGTTTCGTAATTTCTTTTCGCAGAATTGTCATCAATATCACAACATCAGCAGGCTGATTTTGTATAAACACCAGAGGAGAAGAAAGGAGTTAAGTACTATTTTATCTGTGGATTTAGCTCGTTAACACCAATGTATGTATATTTTCGGTATTTTGTAAGCGAATTTTCTTTCGTTGTCTTAACCCCAATAAAATACTCGGAGTTAAAATTATTTATTTATTTGTAGAATAAGAGTTATCTCCTGTCAAATCACGCGACGAATTTACTTCTATATTTTCTATGCACGCGAGTTTGATATTGTAAAATTGACTAATTACAGTAATTAATTCATCCATAATCATTTACAAGGTGTGTATTATTTATCTTGTACAATATTCATACATATTATTGACCAAATTTATTATTTATTTTAGTATTTGACTTGTTTATACATTCGTTGTTAATATTTCGACTTAGGTCTTTGGAGGCTTAATATTTCATGAATTTGACGTTTCAAACAATGAAACATGACGTTTTCTTTGAGTATAATAATATAAAATGAGGATACTAATCACGTTTTGTTTATTTGCAGCATGTCATACTTATTTTTGCGAGCGTTAAAAGACGATGAAAAGCGATAAAAAGACGATGGTCCGTTGGACATGCCGAAAGACTTCTTAAGACTGTCTTGTTTCGTAGAGCCAACAAATAAACTACAGCGCCCTTGGAGTGATCTTGTATCATTAAACGGCGCTTTGTAAATTCTATTTATTATAATATATATCATATTATATTTATCATAGGGCAGAGAGAACATCTATTTACATTTTTTTAGATTTTATTAATAAATCAATTGTTAATAAAATATAATCAATTGTTTTTGCATAGCGACTAATGCTGATCCTGTGGCATAGTGGTAGTTTGTTTTAACTTCAGTTAATTCATGACTCAATAACACATTACTTTGTTATAATGTATATAATGCAATGTTTAAATTTAAATAAATGAAAAAAATATTGGAGTTGGTTTTGAAAGTAGATTTAAATCAATAAATAGTATTTAAAAGCACATTGTACTATAATATGAAGATAACTAAACAACATATATACATAAAAGTACTAGTTTTACCTTTTTATACTGCTTCATATTAATATGCATGGTATTTATGTAGTGCGTTTGATAATTCACTCACATGTTAAGAGCAGATAATTCTGAAACTATATATTTTGTTGGAAAAAAATAGGATATAAAGAAAACACAAGCATGAAAATTTTTGAACCATGATCATTGTAGTGGTCAAAGTAAATTATTTTATTAACCTTGTTTATTATTTTTACAGATATGAAATTGAAATCTTGCAATCATCAGTGTGTCGCACATGTTTGGAAGCCATATTATGTAATTAATAGCTTTGCAGTATAGTATAATATGGTAAACTGCTGCGGGAATTCTTGAGCCAGACAGAGTTGAGCTGATACTGAAGAAGATCATATACTATATATATAATATCTGCAATAAAGAAAAATCAATTTTACTACTATGTATGATATTTAATTATAAAAATAATAAAAGGAAGACTCAAAATTTCATGAAAAAATTATTATGCTCTTTTTTTGTCCATTCTAAACAAGAAATTATTTATAAAAAAACGTTAACCCATGATATTACCCAAACAAACATGTTTGAGTGTCAATTTTATTAGAATAATCCCTTGCGTAACAAACAAATCGAATCGGTAATAGAAAATTGTTCAAAGTTGAGTCGTTTGACGTAACACCATTTCAATTAAAATTTTATTTAAAACATGTTATTTATAAAAAGCATCGAGTAAATAAGCTATGAAATACAAAACAATGAATGAAAATAATAAAATATACAAAAAACACACGATTAGCTGTCAAAATCTGATAAATGCGGGTAAATGTACGAGATTGCCATATGTAAATTAAACTGGACATAGAAATTTTATTTACATATGGCAAATTTGTACTAATGTTTGGGTCACGCCCCCTTCAGTTTTCTCACGGCTGCGAAGTACCTGAAAAGACAAATACAGGGATGCCAAAATAATATATAAATTGGAAAGATCTTACCAACCGCTGCTCTCGTTACGGGGCTGTAGATGAAACACAACTCTACATAATATCACTTTTTATTAATTGAAAATAACTTAAAACTATCTTAAATTCACCCCCGTTGATTAGATGGATCTGAAACACACTTACGGCCGCTTTCTCCAAGGTCCCTCAAAACCGAACATCAGCTAAGTACCCATTCGAAACTTAAATCCTTAAGTGGCTTACTTAATAAATTTTCATTTCACCAACAAATAACACCCACACTAAGCTGATGTCAGGATTATTTTTTGTTATGTTTCCGGTGAACATGAATATGGACTCAAGATAACGTCACTTTAAAAAATATGCAAATAAGAAATACATAATAAACTATAAAAATATCATTAAAATATTCTAACGTGTGAATTTCACGATTTTTACTCTATATATAACTTAATTATAAAAAAGTACTACTTTGATCTCATGAGTATAGGTAATTGCCGCTGGCGCCAACAGATGGCGCTAGCGGCGCTCGCTGTCAGGGTAGCCTTGTTTGTACACCAGTTTTTGTTTTTGACACATCATGTACAGACAGTTTATTTAGTATTCACACCAATTTAGTTATTTTATTTTAATATTTGTTACTTTTTTTTAATATAAAATGCAACTGGCTCATGTCAGCCGCAATTATAACTACTGACAAACCTAACCAATCTATTTTTACCAAACTTTTGTAGGTTTAGTTTAATAAATCGGTGTACATCCTAGGATATACTCGCTGTCATGGCTGTTTATTCGCTTCGCACTTGTTGATTGTTGAGATTGTTCGACACGGGACGCGCATATTTATCAGAGTATAATATTTAGCAGAGTATAATTATGGATAAACCAAGGAAACGTTCTACAAATTTTACCCCCAGTGAAAAAACTAAATTAATTGAATTAGTTTCAAAAAACACGGCAATTACTTCAAAACAAACGGATGGAGCATGTCTATTTCATCGACCAATTCTGCCAATTCAACGATTTCACGAATCCAGCCATCTTCCAAGATGATAATAAACAAAATATAACTTAAATTTTACAAAAAAAAGGATTAATTCAATAATAAAACAACTCTGCGACGAAATCGTAACCCAAATATCTATCCGTCAAACGCGTTAAGTGACGCTTATGACGGTTAATCCGCTAGAGACCGCCACTTAAAATTTTATGCGCCGACGTCGCTAAGCGAGGCTAAGATTGTTTGGTGAAATGCAATTTTGCGCTAAGTGGTTCATAAATGTGATTTTTTAAGTTAAGGAGCCTTGGGGAAATCGGGCATTAGTCTCTACCATGCAATCAATATATTAGTATACACAGAAAAAAAACTAGAGCCATCCGAGAGCCCTAAGTGTTGCCTTTACTTAGGTCAACTGCGCCTTTGTTGTCGCAACATATTGTCACTGGATCATTTTTTGTTGGCAAATTAAGCTCTTGGTATATCTTTTTGAGCCATATGGCTTCCTTCGTTGCTGCAGAAAGGGCCATATATTCCGCTTCAACTGTAGAACTTGCAACAGTTGGTTGTTTCTTGCTTTGCCAGGTTACTGCACCTCCAGCAATAGTAAAGACAAATCCTGTTGTAGATTTTCTGTCATCGGTACATCCTGCATAGTCAGCATCACAAAATCCAATTATTTCACTATTTCCGCTTGATGTATAGGTAAACTTTGTGTCTGTAGTTCCACGAAGATATCTCATAGCTTTCTTTGCAGCAATCCAATGCATTCTCGATGGGTTGGAATAATATTGACACAGTACTCCAATGATGTATGCCATATCTGGACGTGTTGCCTTGACAGTGTATAATAAGCTTCCAACGGCAGATTTATATATTTCTTCTAAATCTTTACAATTATCCTGTGATTTGCATAATTTCTGGTTCGGGTCAGCAGGTATTGTTACTGGATTTGCTTCATGCATATTAAATTTTCTTAACATGTTTTCAATGTAATTAGACTGATTCAAGGTTGTTATACCTTTCTTTCTGTCCCTTGTTATTTGGATTCCAAGACATTGATTCAATTCACCTAAATCTTTCATTTTAATTTGCTCAAACAATTTTTGTTTTATTCATGTGGTCAAATCTTTAGAATTGGAAAATATTATCAAATCATCTACATAGACAGCAACAATTAGGATATCATTTTCTTGAATTATATAGTAAACACAACTGTCAAAATTTGCACATTTCAAATTCAGTTTTCTGAGACTTTCATCAAGTTTATTGTACCAGCTTCTTCCAGATTGTTTCAAACCATACATTGCTTTTTGAAGTCTACAAACTAATCTTTTATTTTTTTATTTAAAAATAGATAACTTAGGAAATACAGAAAGATACAAAGCACGAATCGTAGCTAAAAGTTGTGCACAAATACCAGGAATAGATTACACAGAAACATTCTCACCTGTTGTAAGATATGACACATTAAGAATATTGATAGCATTAGCGACAATTAATGATAGGGACATAGATCACGTAGATGCTGTTGTAGCATTTCTACAAGGAAACATAGAAGAGACAATTTTTATGGAACTCCCAGAAGGCTTAGAAGTCTCCAAAGAAAGGGGAGATAAAAGATTAGTCTGTAGACTTCAAAAAGCAATGTATGGTTTGAAACAATCTGGAAGAAGCTGGTACAATAAACTTGATGAAAGTCTCAGAAAAATGAATTTGAAATGTGCAAATTTTGACAGTTGTGTTTACTATATAATTCAAGAAAATGATATCCTAATTGTTGCTGTCTACGTAGATGATTTGATAATATTTTCCAATTCTAAAGATTTGACCACATGGATAAAACAAAAATTGTTTGAGCAAATTAAAATGAAAGATTTAGGTGAATTGAATCAATGTCTTGGAATCCAAATAACAAGGGACAGAAAGAAAGGTATAACAACCTTGAATCAGTCTAATTACATTGAAAACATGTTAAGAAAATTTAATATGCATGAAGCAAATCCAGTAACAATACCTGCTGACCCGAACCAGAAATTATGCAAATCACAGGATAATTGTAAAGATTTAGAAGAAATATATAAATCTGCCGTTGGAAGCTTATTATACACTGTCAAGGCAACACGTCCAGATATGGCATACATCATTGGAGTACTGTGTCAATATTATTCCAACCCATCGAGAATGCATTGGATTGCTGCAAAGAAAGCTATGAGATATCTTCGTGGAACTACAGACACAAAGTTTACCTATACATCAAGCGGAAATAGTGAAATAATTGGATTTTGTGATGCTGACTATGCAGGATGTACCGATGACAGAAAATCTACAACAGGATTTGTCTTTACTATTGCTGGAGGTGCAGTAACCTGGCAAAGCAAGAAACAACCAACTGTTGCAAGTTCTACAGTTGAAGCGGAATATATGGCCCTTTCTGCAGCAACGAAGGAAGCCATATGGCTCAAAAAGATATACAAAAGAACTTAATTTGCCAACAAAAAATGATCCAGTAACAATATGTTGCGACAACAAAGGCGCAGTTGACCTAAGTAAAGGCAACACTTTCCATGCCAGAAAAAAACATATTGACGTCCATCATCACATTGTAAAGGAGGCGGTGAAGGATGGTCAGACAAAGGTCAAGCAGGTGTCAACGAATGACATGGTCGCTGACTCACTCACTAAGGCAGTGACAAGAGAAAAGAACATTAAGTGCTCCCTTGAAATGGGGTTAAGCTTTAAGACTGAAAAATCAAGGGGAGTGTTGGAATGATGGATTTAACAGCCTTAAAAATATGTAGATCTCATAAAATATATCCAATATCCATGGTTATCTATGGAAACCTTTTTCTGTCATTGTTGTTGTTGATATCTCCCCGCCTTTTTACGTTATGTAATCCGCTGTAGATTAATAAATGTATATCAATACAAAAGCTGTGTTGTTTAAATTTAACTCTATCATCAATATTGATTCAAGGGATCTTTGGCACAGGCTCCACGTATTAATATATAGATACTTATTGGTTTCCTATAATTATATCAGTAACTCACAATAAAGTGAAAACTCCCTACTTTTTGTTTTTTTTTTTCATACTTTTACTTAGGTATGTGGTTATAAAGAATTTGGTGATTTTGCTTAACAGCGTTTCCCCGCCAAATTTCGGGTCTGCTCGGTTTTTGCGGCCGTGTTATTCATCCATTTACGAACATAATATTCATGTCAGAGCCTAACCTAACGAACATATTCCGATCGAAAACCATATATAATTCCATATTTTTTGCCAACTTTCCCACACATTTTAATCAAAACTAGAGTATTTCAGTAGAAACTAGAGTAGTGGAGTATTTTAGAGTATAACTCAGTATAACTTCAATTTCTGACTGACAATTTTTCAAGGCTAAATATTTCCTTGCCATAGGTATAACATGAATTTTATTTAAAATAAAATTATTATTATTACATGGCATTTATTTAAATAAAATTATGGCAACACTATAGCGGTAGAGTGGGGGGTATGCGCAATATGTAGCCGCTCGTAATATTTAGCCGCTTGTTATGCCCGAAAAAAATAATGCCGAAAAACAATGATTTTTATTTTGTTCCACGGCAACATTTCGTAAAACAGCTAGCGCTCGTTGCGGGCGAAAAACGGAACTTGCAGCTAGCACGCGCTCTCTTGGCATCCAACTCTGGTGGAAGACGGACGGTTTAGTACGACGCCGTCATCGGTCGACACGCGCGTCCCGATGGCGGCCATATTTTCGACGAAGCAGGAGGTCTGCGTGACAGGACACGTCACGCGCATGGACGCTGATGGTGCCCCAGAACCAAGATGAGGGCATCAACAGGACAGGAGGTTGGAGGCAGAGCGCAGTGTGGGGCCACCGCGTAGGGAACGCGGCGGCTCGCAGATTGGACCACGAGGGGCAATCCGTGTCGTCTGGAGCGTCGGTTCGCCTCCGGTGAGGCCCAGCTGGTATGCCACCTCTGTCGAGATGCGCCGTCATAGCGTGCCGTGGGGCACAGAGCCAGCCATGGGTGACGGTCTGGAGGAGGAGATCAGGAGGAGAAGAAGAAACCACGCCGGATACGAGGAAGACCTGCTAGCCTGATGCAGAGGCTGGGCCCCACCGATCTACCGTCACCACGTGGAAGACAGTGACATGCCTGGAGTAAGGATGTCGCTGTACCCTGGGGCGGTATATTCTGGTCGGCGTCTTTTCGTGTGTTCGCGTGTGTTTGACAGTTCGTTTCGGTAGATGCCACGTGTTTTTATTTGTTGTCTGTTGCTTTGTTTTTTTTATTATTTTATTGCCATGGACCTACTATAATGATTTTTTGAATAAATGCGCCGTACTACTACAATTTCATAGTGTCACCATCATTTTTCTCCTTTTCTTCCCCACACCTTGGCTTGATGTTTCCTCGTGGTTGATATATACATAGGTAGTATGATCAAGATATTACCATGGGTTATGGTAGCATAGAAGCCAAACATCTATTATTTTGTTTCAACAAAATACCTTCATTCTTGGAAAACTTTCTCTTATAATGGTTTTATCAGATTAACGGGTCTTTGGGTCCTTAATGTGTTTAAACAATGCTTATATTTTGTAAATATGTGATTTCTAATAATTTTATATTCAATGCATATTCCTGGAACTTTATACTTTCTAACTTGGTAGGTGAAATGGAGGCTTCCTATTGGTAGATGGTAGAACGCGCCCCGCCGCGCGGTGGGGTAGCTCCTCCCCCCCTGTCTCCAGCGGTGGACGCGATAGCTGGTTTGAATCAGTATTTGAGTGGACGCTTGGTCGGGATAGACGAATTTTAACTCACGCGTACGAAAGATAACTTATATATATTTTTTAAAACAAACGTAGACCGCGAACGTTGAAAGAGAAAATCTTATCTCTGCGAGGCGTCTGCTTGATACTCAGCATTAAATTTCATATTTGCATGGTAGTGCATAAGTGTGTTTCAGGTCCATACATAACCAACGAGGGGTGAATTTAAGATAGTTTAAGTTACTATTAAAAATAACTTTTAAGAATAAACATAACTTAAATTATCGTATAAGAGTGAATAAGTGTGTTTCAGGTCCATATAACCAACGAGGGGTGAATTTAAGATAGTTTTAAGTTATTTTCAATTAATAAAAAGTGATATTATGTAGTGTAAGTGTTTCATCTATAGACCCGGAACGAGAGCAGCGGTTGGTAAGATCTTTCTGATTTATTATTATTTGTTTTCTTTGCTCTGAACGTTTCGTTTCGTAATTTATTTTAGCAAGATTGTCATCAATATTACACGTGCATTTCATGTATTTGATTATTCTTTTCAGCACTATTATTCTCTGTTCCACGTGTATTTCCTGTATTTAATAATTCTTTTCAGCGGCCGTCATCACTGGTTTTTCTAATTTATTTTCTTTTTCATTTTACAGCAATTTTTATTAACCGATAATTACTATTACGCGTGTATTTCTGTCAATTTAAGCATTGTTTTATTTTATACGCTCAACGCGTTCTTTCGTCTCCACCATATTTAATTATTGTATTGACTAGCCGGCATGTAAACACTTTTATCAACGCTCTTCTTTGTTATATGCGATAACAGTCTCATCACGCTCGTCCCAAGAAGTGGTATTTTCCACAGATAATATAGAAGTAAACTTTATTTTCGGCAGATTGACGAACGGTCACACTGTGACTGTAGTTGTCAGTTTGCCTGACATTTTCAAAAATATTATAAATTATAACCTATAAAGCTTGCACAACAATAATCTTCATCTTGATATTGCATCGCTGAGTCGATGGTAAATAAGAAATAATTGTTGTAGTTCTTCGGGCTGTTATTTAAATCATTCGTGGTAAGTTAGTAAAATTGTATTTGAATATATCGGTAATAAAAACTTATTTTCAAACTTTATACATTAATTTAAAGTAAATATGTCCATAAATTATTTTGTTTTAGATGTGGCCTTACTTGGTGAATTTTTTGCGCTCCAGAGCTCCTTTAATAACATTGCCTTTTGCTGCTCTAATTGGGGTTATAGGATATAATATTGAAAACATATTATCAGATAAATATACTCCATATAATGGTACTCTTATATACATGTTACTTTTTTAATTTGTATGAATTTTGATAAACAATTGTTGAATTTTTGTATATTTGATTTATTTTTAAACTACCCCCCATACTAATGTTCCACGATAAACACAATTTATTTGTGTTATTTTACTTGACCAAATATTATTCAATTATTGTGGTGGTTATTTTTAGAACAGGTATAATTTAAATTGTATTCATGATTATAAATTAACCTATCCTTAGCAAAAATAAATAATATCAAAGGTGTATTGTTTCATACATTTTTTGACTTTAGAAGTATTTTTTTAAAAAGTTCATTATTTTCCTGTAAAGTCAGAACATTCATAATTTTGTATCTCTTATGTATTTTTACAAAATTGATTAATGTTTGAATTTATTGTTACTTGTGCACATTACCAAAAAACTATGCCATCTCCTACTTTTTATGCTGTACCAATATCTAATATGTTTTTCAAATATTTGTACAAAAATGCTATTTTTTACTGAAATCATATTTCAATATAACATTTCCCTTTATTGTTATAGTGCGATTGAGATTTTATAAATATTTTTAGAGTACTCTCATTATGTTATTGATTTTTTGGTTGCAGAAGCTATCCAAGAACAAAGATTACAGCGAATGACTGATGATGATGCATTGAAAGATCCCACTAATGTTAAGAAATTGAAATACCAAGAAAATGTTTTAGGAAAAAATCTCTCACCATCATTAAAAAACGAAACTAGAAAACAAAATTAAGTAGGTAGATAATTAAAAATTTGCTTTTATTTGATGAAGGTGTGAAAATCGTAGGTCACTTAAGTTTATGTTATGAATTTTTGTTTGTAGATACTTTAAAAATGTTTATGTTATGAATTAATTAATAAATATTATACTAACTTTTCAATGTTTCATTTTGCATTAAAAATATTTTTATTTGTTTTTATTTACGGTAAATTAACAGTGTTTTTTTTGGACAGTTGGAGAGACGAGTAACTGTGGGAGAGACCACTGACTGTTGGAATGACAACTGACACTTGGTAAGACAGGAGACAGCCGGAAATATGGCTCAGTGATACGGCCCAGCAAGCCACCACTGACCACCTACACCAGAAAGAGGAATTTCGAATGAAAATGTACTTTAAACTGATTATCAGTCAGAAACTACGACTTTCTGTCCATTGTCAACAATACCGCGGCGCCGAAAAATCCCATAGAACTGCTTTAAGCTGGGATGTCAATGAAGCCATGAGTTCACTGAATAAAGTTTTGAGTAAACCGCAAGTTCCCGAAGACGATTTTGATCACTATGCTGAGATTCTTGCCAATAAGCTCCGCAAACTATCTGAATCAGATTGTTTGAAAATTATGTATGAAATAGATGGGTTATTTATTAAGCGTATGAATACTACACCCACATACTTCACACGATCCTCACCGATGTACACTTCGTATTCCGAACCAACCCCACAACATTGGAGTACATCACCAGCATACTATATATGTTCTGAATCGTCATGTACTTTATATTCAGAACCAGGGGTTCAAACATCATATTCGTCTACAGCTGTTACCCAACTTAATATTACAATTCTATCTGATGAGATTGTTAGCACACCGACAGAAGAGGACAATACCGCCAATGATATTCTGAGTCAGGCATTTTATGAAGCATTATTTTGAGTTACCTAATACTAAAATAACTTAAAAACTTATGTTTTATTTGAAATAATTTGATTTAACAAATAATGTTTATAAGTAATTTTGTTATTGTTTTATTTTCACTTTCCTTAACTTGATCTTTCAATACTTATACAATTCTTGATATTATCGAACTGGGAATAGAAAATGTTGCAGCGGGGACAGCTTTGAAACTTTCAAAGCTGTCCCCGCTGGCTAAAAATCAAGTAATTGCTAGGTGAATTTTGGCAGGTATTGCTTCTCTTTTAGGTGTATTTTTCTTAGTTATCAACAAAGAAACTTTTTGCAATAAATATTCATTCAAAGATATTCTTGTAAAATTATTAAATTGGTTCCGCCACTATCTCAGCTAATTGATTTTCTATGGTGCTTCTGAAATAAAGACAGGTAGTAGAATTACTAATCCAACTGTCGATTCGTTCATGAGAATTCAATTCTCTTAATGAATCGACATTATTAAGCCAACATGCGTGTACGAAGGAAAATTTTGTATGGTGTATTGGACTTTTTGCATGCTAATAACACCAACTAGAGGCCTCGCAGCATATATATTCCCTTACATGGATTTACTCAGAATTCGGAGTAGAACATTTTATGTTAGTTTTGTGTGTCTGTGTGTGTCCCCCCCCCTTATAACTTTTGATCCGCTCAATTTACAGAGCCCAAATTTTCAGAATATATAAACAGTTATAGGCCTACAAAACTTGTATACTCAGAATTGTGAATTTTTGTTTCAGTCAGGGGTTATCAAATTTTGAATTTTTACTTTATTTTTCCATATATCTCAGAAACCATAAAATCTAGAACGCTGAAAATTGGTATAAAGATAGACAAACACAAAATCTCAAATTAGTTTTTTTTCAAAAAATTCCAGGGTTTCTCAAACATTTTTTATTAAGAAAAATATTTTGTTTATGATAAATTTGTGTTTAACTGCCTATATTTCCAAAGTTTGTAATAATTTCGAAAAAAGCCGAAACACCCCAACTAGATAATTTAATTTTCTATAAAAAATACAAACATTACAGTAGTAAATCTCAATTTTTTTTTAACAATTTTTATAAAAATTGAATTTAGTGACGACATCACTTCATACAATTTGTATGGTAGTCGCCTATACACAATATGTAAGAAGACTTAATAGTTTGATACTTAAATCTCCAAACATACATACATACCATCATACTGTTTTCATATTCTGTGTATGAAAAACAGACTGACCTATCCTATCCTGACAAACTATATTATCCTATCCTGACAAACATACCTACATGTTTTATATAGAAAATAAAATATCTTCAAATATTTATTAATTTATGTTGTTTATAGTTTGGTACGTATTCTTTGATTATGCATACTATCGCCATCGACAGTTGGATCTCATGTGTTACATGCAACTAGTATTATATGTACACTATTGTTCACACATTATCTGGGCGTGTTAGCTTTAAGTATTTAACTGTTTCTGTTGCGGTGTATAGTAACCATCCACCATCTTCTTTGCCGTGGCTTGACAATTTTCTTTTTATGGTAAATGTGTAAAAAATTCTATGGTGGATGCCTTGGTATATTAGAAACAAGAAAAGCATGGATATATGATAATCCAACTGTCGATTCGTTCATGAGAATTCAATTCTCTGAATGAATCGACATTATTAAGCCAAGATGCGTGTACGAAGGAACATTTTGTATGGTGTAGTGGACTTTTTGCATGCTAATAACACCAACTAGAGGCCTCGCAGCATATATGTTCCCTTACATGGATTTACTCAGAATTCGGAATAGAACATTTTATGTGAGTTTTGTGTGTGTGTGTGTGTGTCCGTCCGTCCCTTATAACTTTTGATCCGCTCAATTTACAGAGCCCAAATTTTCAGAATATATAAACAGTTATAGGCGTACAAAACTTTTATACTCAGAATTGTGAATTTTTGTTTCAGTCAGGGGTTACCAACTTTTGAAATTTTGGTTTATTTTTCCATATATCTCCGAAACCATAAAAGCTATAACGCTGAAAATTGGTATAAACATAGACAAATACAAAATCTCAAATTTGTTTTTTTTTGAAAATTCCAGGGTTTCTCAAACATTTTTTACTAAGAAAAATATTTTTTTTATGATAAATTTATGAGTTTAACTGCCTATATTTCCAATTTTTTTTAAAATATCGAAAAAAGCCGAAACACCCCAATTAGATAATTTAATTTTCTATAAAAAATATTAACATTGTATTAGTACATCTCAAATTTTTTTAACAATTTTTATAAATATTGAATTTAGTGACGACATTACTTCATACAATTTGTATGGTAGTAGCCTATACACAATATCTAAGAAGACTTAATTGTTTTATACTAATCTCCAAACATACATACATACCATCATGCTGTTTTCATATTCTGGGTAGGATCAAAGGACTGACCTCCATACTATCCTATCTTGACATACATACCAACATCTGTTAAAATTTTCAATAATTTGGATTTATTCTGAGTAAATCCATGTATGGGAACATATATACTGCGAGGCCTCTAGTTGGTGTTATTAGCATGCAAAAAGTCCACTACGCCATACAAAATTTTCCTTCGTACACGCATCTTGGCTTAATAATGTCAATTCATTAAGAGAATTGAATTCTCATGAACGAATCGACAGTGCGATAATGTCGATTCATTCAGAGAATTGAATTCTCATGAACGAATCGACAGTTGGATAAAACAAAATATTTTAATATTTTAGATGTTAGGGTTCATAGTCTAGTACAATTATTTATTTTTACTCATAACATCATGGATTTTTTCATATTCTTTCACTATACACATACTATCGACAGTTGAATGTCATATGCAACTAGTTATACTATGAATTCCATCCCTGCCAAAACAAACAACAATGGAACTAGATCACAGTCGTTTAAAAAACTTTTACTTGACTAAAAGTTATATAATAGTCATACAAAAGTCGTTCAATGACTTGTACTACAATGGCTGACCTTAAACATATAAAATATTTTCCAAATATTATTATAAATAGGTAAAATTTCGAATATTCATGGAGGGCAATAGCAAATAACTAAATATCATCATATATAATACCAATAAAGTGACATTCCCATATAAATCTAGAAATTTTCCAGTCTTTGCCATCTACTCCATGAAGATTCAATATTAATTTCAATGATAAACCATCAAAACTTACCTTGTCAATTTTTTAATCAATTTTTATCAGAAAAACCACAAAAATTTTCGTAAACCGAAAGGAAAAAAAATAACATGTTTTATAAATAAAAAATCAATACATTTATACAACTTTAAAGTCAAGTAAACATTGTGTAAAGGTTAAATTAAACCTTTTATAAAACATAATTGTCAGTTTTCAAACCTTTTTACGACTTTTTGGTCATGTTAAAATTTTCCCTGTACTATTTATACAACGTTTTGGTAATTCTTTAACCTTTATACAACAATTAATTAACTATTTTTATTATCATGTAAACCTTTATTTAACCATTACACGACCAATAGGTCATATAAATTGCGCCATTTTCACCTTTTATAACCGTTTACCTTACGTTTATACGAACAACCTAACCAGACCAGAAGTTGTATGCAAAATGTTAGCTCAACTTTTATACAACTTTATTTTGTTATGGATTGTGACACTAGCACCCTATTCAGAATGAAAAATAACTTTGGCATGAATTTTAAAAAATTCGTCAGTGATGTATGAAAAACTAAGAATCACCGTCATGAAAAACTCTAAAGATCAATCCATAGTAGAGAATACTTAGAAAGAAACAAGTAATATGGAAAGTAGGGTGGAGAGAAAAAGATGCAAATAACAAATACCAATTTTAAAAAGATTGGTTGTCCTAGTGGAAATTTTGTTTCCCTCCAGCACTGGAATGGAAACAGATCATACATGGATGGTTCTATCTAAACTCAATACACTCCCAGACCCGAGTAACTTAAAACGGTGGAATATAGCCAAAGATGACAATTGAGGCATCTGCATGCACGGCTAGGCATACCTTGGCTGGCTGCAGGTTAGCACTACAGATGGGAAGGTTCTCATACAGACACTATAAGGTGCTTCAAATCGTGAGAGGCTTCCAACCTTGTGGTGGCAAGAGGCATCAAAGGATTAATCACATGGAAACGGTCAGTTGTAACATTTGTAAAACTGGTACAAGAAGTCTACAACTGGTACAACCCTGACGTACGCAAGTGAGACCTGGACATGGCAGAAAACGCACGAAAGCAGAATAAATGCAGTTAAAATGAGATAAGTATTCACAGTTAGTATCCGACTGAAGGTCAGATTTTGGCCAATTGATCGGCCTTAGCCGTAACCTTCGGCCGAAGCCGAAGGTTTGATTTTACTAAAAAAATCGATTAAAATAATAAATAATCTGCTTTCGTGACTTAGTTGGTTAGCTGTTTTGTTTCTGTCGACAGTCGGCACGCGACACTGGGTCGGCCGAATCTATACACCCGCTACACATGTCATGTTCGCGCATGTTTTTACAAGTTTTAACTGTTTTTAGTGGCTGACAAAAAGCTTCGGCTTCGGCCGAAAATTCGAGTTATTTTTGGCCGAAGCCGAAGCGGAAGGTGTTTTTTTTGGCCGAAGGTGGCCGAAGCCGAAGCTTCGGTCGGACACTATTCACAGTGGTTAAAACAAAATATATTTGTACCAAATTTCAATTTGCAAAAATGAGATCGCTTAGATAAATTTTTAACAGAACAATGTATGACAGAGTACGAAATTTAGACACAAAGAAAGAATGTAAGATGTAATAAACAGAATGAAAGTTAACATATTGAGATGGTTTGGCCACATGGGAAGAACGCCTGACAAAGAAAATGTACAAAGCTGACAGGAACGGAATAAGAGGTTGGGGGCGCCCAAGAAAAGGATGTTACGACCATGTGAACAATATTCTGAAAGACAGAAATGTAAGAAGCGTCAACAGACGAACATGTATAAGATGATGTATGAATGTAGATGAGACGATGAATGTGTGCCAAAACAGGAAAATGTGGCGTTTGGTTCTCTCTGCCTACCCCGTGAGGGACATGGGTATGAGATATTCATTTCACTTTGCATATGCTTCCTGTAACCTATGACCTGGGTATATATATTTTGAAATATTTTCTAGATTTGCTTCTTGCCATTCACTTTCTGTTTGAAAATGAGTGGGTTGTGGCCAACACTAAACTCTCCACACCATAGTAAGCGTTCATTTTTTCTTCTTGAAAGGTTAACAATCTCTAAATGCATTTTTGTGAAGTATATTTCTATTAAATTCATAAACAATTATAAGATTCCCAGAGAACAAAAGTTTTCACAATACACCATACACACAAAAACACTGTCACGAAACTCAGTATGTATTTTCTACATGATACCTGTTGAGAAATTTTAAGTAAAATTGCATTACTAGCAAGATGAGCATGTATGAGGTAGTGTATCAATGTTGATGAGGCGATGTATGTGTCAAGATAGAAGAATGCGGTTTTCGGTTCTCGCTGCCTACCCCTCGAGGAAGATAGAAGTGGAGAGTAAAAAATACACTTGTCTATAGAGACGCATACAATATCAGTATGAAGTTGATCACTCAATTTTCCCTTACAGAAGCTATTTTTTTATTTTATTTAAAATAATTATTAAAGGAGCCACTTGGCTCATGACAATAATATTATTGTAATATAATAGTTAGTCATATGCAACAACACTTTAGTTCAGTTCTTAGTACAGTCTTGTTTTCAACTCCCGATGGAATGCCTTTTCGTTCATGGTTTTCAATTTTTCTGTAGTCGCATAGTCCATATTTTACTTCTGTTATATACATTTTTCATACAATTATGAAATTTATTTCACATTGATATGGCAAACCATATTTTTTTTTTAATTTTGACAATCTTTGAATGCATTTTTGATGAGTGTATTTTTGTTATATCAAAATTTCAAACAGTATAAAAATACCTCGATTTTCCAGACCGTGAGAGCATTTTGAAAATTAGGACAGTTGAAATCATAGAGAAGAAATTAACGGATATCTATGGAAAACTAATCAGCTCTAGGTCTATACACTTTACACATATGATTTTAATATGAAGTCGATCGGACTTATAGTTTGGGCTGTAGAGAGGACTCAAAAAGGATAATCCGTATGCCGTACGCCATACATACAAACACATCACAACGAAACTCACAGTGTGCACTCTCTACATGATACCCATTGAGAAATTGATGTAAAGAAAATATGCTTAAAAATTGTGAAATCATGACTCTCCACTATTCTGTGGCGAGTAAAAATGCATTCACATCATGTTAAAGTTATATTAAAATTATGTTTTATTACATGTGTAGTTTTAGGTTTTTGGAGGAATTGGTGGTCAATTAAATTATTCGGAACATTACACACATCTGAGTGAAAAAACACATTGCTCAAATATAATTTTATTCATGAAAAATGAGTACATAATTGTATCATGTGCCTATTTGTTTTATAGATACCTATCTAACTTCAATTACAAAATGGAATTTACAGGACGCCAGTACAAAATACAATATGTAAATTTTCAATACATAATATGTATGTTAAAATGTACATATAAAAACCAGTCATAATTTTTGTACAAATATTTTTTTTCTATAATTTACTGTACATATTACTTAATACATATTTTGCAAATTGAGAACAAATTCATACTTAGTTTTATTAAATGTGGTCTTTTTGATTTGATAATACAATTCAATTTGGGACCATATCTACTAAAGGAAGTGAATTGCTTTCAATTTATGAATTCATAATATCATTACCTTGGCAATATAATGTTGTACTCAAAAAACTAAACTTATGCTTATTTTACATATAATTAAAAATATGTAAAATTCTTATTTGCCTTAAGTAACTATATGGATATAAAATATACGAGGGTTGGTTAATAACTATTTACATTCATAACTTGACAACAAATCATTGCTAAAATAACATTAATAGGCTTTTAATATTCATGAAAATATTCTTTGAATTATATTATACTTCTTCCATTGATGTCAGTATGTAAAACAAACATATACTTACTAGCCTGGGAACAAGCTACCCCACACGTGGATGTCAGTATGTAAAACAAACATATACTTACTAGCCTGGGAACAAGCTACCCCACACGTGGATGTGAGTATGTAAAACAAACATATACTTACTAGCCTGGGAACAAGCTACCCCACACGTGGATGTCAGTATGTAAAACAAACATATACTTACTAGCCTGGGAACAAGCTACCCCACACGTGGATGTGAGTATGTAAAACAAACATATACTTACTAGCCTGGGAACAAGCTACCCCACACGTGGATGTCAGTATGTAAAACAAACATATACTTACTAGCCTGGGAACAAGCTACCCCACACGTGGATGTGAGTATGTAAAACAAACATATACTTACTAGCCTGGGAACAAGCTACCCCACACGTGGATGTGAGTATGTAAAACAAACATATACTTACTAGCCTGGGAACAAGCTACCCCACACGTGGATGTGAGTATGTAAAACAAACATATACTTACTAGCCTGGGAACAAGCTACCCCACACGTGGATGCAGTATGTAAAACAAACATTTACTTACTAGCCTGGGAACAAGCTACCCCACAAATGAAACATAACTACTCAGCCTATACCTAACATTTTCATTCTCTTATGTATTATTATTGGATTTGGTACTTGAAGTTTTTATTATATGGGTATCTGAATATTAAGTGCCTGTTCATCAATTTTGGAGGACGAAATGTAGACCACAGTTGTAGTCCTAGATTTATAAAAACACTAACAATTTATTATTAATGGAATAAGAAAACTGGATCATTGTACATAAGAATGTATAGATACAAATTAATACATTCAGAATTAAGTCAATGAATTGGTTCACAACTAACTAAATGTATTAATCTTTTCATTCATAAGTTATAATTTCCCTCATTTCATAAATATTATTATTGTCAGTATACATTAATATTATAAAAAGGCAGGTTTATCTAAAGAAAATCATCTGAATTTTTATATCATTTTGAAGTTAATGGGATCAATTCCGAAGACAAATTCAAATTAAAGTCATTAAAAACAAAAATGTGTTCACCAGAACTGTTACGCTACGTCCTGCGCAGGCGATTCAAAACGAACGCGATTGCGAAGCGATGCGATGCGGATACAAGCGAATTCAATGCGATGCGGTGCGACGCGGTGGCTCTGTCCTACGTGTGCGCGAATCGTACCCTCTGCCGCCAGCTACTGTCATGGATGTATGTAAGCGAATACTCAAGAAATATGTACGGCAGAGAAGTGAAACTAATATTGTGTACTTCGAGAGGCACATTTATGGGGAATATCACAATTTGTATGAAGAATTATGTGATCTTGAATTAATAAATGAGACTGAATTTACATCTTTCCGGGAAACATATCAAAATTTGCCATTCGTGCAAGCGAGAGAAAACTTTAAAGTGTGTTTTGAGCATCATCCTATTGTAAAATAGCAATAATAAATAAATGTGTTTACTTGTAGTCCCATTTATTTTTGCCAAATCCTCCCATTCGCGGTTCGATAATAAATGGTTATGATAATTATTATGTTATATTGAAACCAACTTTCAGTTTAGCACACTTTTTATTGATTTTGACAGATGAGTATTGTTGTGTCACTTCATGTGGGTATGTTGTACATAACATATCTCCCCCCTGAATGAATAAATGAATGAAATAATATGAATACAAATAATATGAATTAATAATTTGTAAAAATGTGGGTTCCCCTTGGGATACCCAGTATCTCTCTAATGTCTTTTTCTGCAACACTCTTCTCTCCCTCAGCTTGTCGTGGACTTATGTGGAATTGATTTAGATGTCGGGTAATATTCTGATCATCTTCAGTTTTTATAATAAACTTAGTTGGACCTAATTTACGCCAGACTAAACCTCTGCCCCATTTTGGTTTGTCTTTTGAATAATTCCTGTATAACACAGTCATGCCCTCCTCAATTGTGCGAACATTTACATCTGCATTACTCTTTACGCATTCGTTGACCTTATTTTCACTGGCTGTCTGAGGATGTATTGCATCTAGTATGGTTCCAAACATTCTTTTATTTAAGAGTTCCGCTGGGCTTTTCTTTGTTACTGAACAAGGTGTAGATCGAAGTGAATACAACATCCTTGGAATTCTGATATCCCATGGTATATCAGACATCTTGCTTAGTTTCAATTTTACCGTTTTCACCATTCTTTCAGCTTGCCCGTTGGATGCTGGGCTATACGGTGGTACCAATATGTGTTTTATTTTGTTGCTATTCAAAAATATTTTAAATTCATCAGATGTAAAAGCTGTTGCATTATCCGATACTAAAACCTCACATAATCCTTGAGCGGCAAAAATATCCCGTAAATTTTTTATTGTAACTGCTGTCGACTGGCTGTTAACCAATTTGACCTCTGGCCATTTTGAGTAAGAATCAACAACGATGAGAAAATTTTTCCCCATATATGGGCCAGCAAAATCTACATGTATTCTACTCCATGGGCGTGTTGTAGGTATCCAAGAATGGACTACCTGAGCTGGCATTTGTCTGTTTTGCCACCTCTTCAATAGAGAATGGCACATCGGGAACATGTTGATCCATCATTAATACATCTGCAATCTCTTCCTCATCCTCTTCCCACACCGGGGATGGCCATCTACTTAGTGCATCCGCATTTCCAATATTGATACCTTTTTTATATATTAATTGATAGTCGTAGGAATTCAGTAACAGTGCCCACCGTGTCATTCTCGGTGATAATATTTCCGGTATTGGTTTTTCTGAATTAAATATACCTAATAGAGGTAAATGATCTGTAATAATTGTTACTTTATTACCCATTATATAGTTATGAAATTTTTTTATCCCGAAAATGATGGCTGCTGCTTCTTTGTCAATTTGTGCGTATTTTCTTTCATGTACCTGTAAAGTTCTCGATGCCATAGCAATAGGTCTTTCTGAACCATCATCCATTATATGTGATAAGACACATCCTAAACCATGAAAGGAAGCATCGCATGTTAATGTTATCTGTTTTTTTAAATCAAAATGTACTAATAATCTATCAGACGTTATCAGTTGTTTTGCATCATTGAATGCTTTTTCTGCACTTTGCGACCACTTCCATGTAGAACTTTTATCCAGCAATCTATGAAGTGGTTCGAGCAACGTAGCCTTATTTGGTAAGAATCTCTCATAAAAATTATATAATCCTAGGAATGCCTGGAGCTCAGTGACATTATTTGGCCTTGGTGTGTTGTGTATTGCGTTAACTTTATTTTTATCTGGTTGAATACCTTCAGCACTTACTGTGAATCCCAAAAAGTTTACCTTTGATTGTAAAAATTTACATTTTTCTTTATTTAGCTGTAGTCCAGCTTGCGTTAATTTGCTCATCACTTGTTCTAATCTTTTATTGTGTTCTTCTAAAGTATTGCCAGAAATCAACAAGTCATCCAGTAAAATAGCAACACCTTTGATTCCAGCCATTAAGTTGCACATAAGCCTCTGAAAAATTCCAGGGGCTGCCTTTACTCCAAAGGGTAATCGATGAACACTAAATAATCCTTTGGTTGTATTCCATGTCAATATTTTGGCAGTACTATTGTCCACCTCCAGTTGTGTATATGCACGATTGAGAAGTATTTACCTTCCAATAAACATGCAAATATGTCATTACTAGTTGGCAATGGGTAAGTGTCTGTCTCTGTGGCTTTATTTACAGTTGAACGATAGTCTCCACAAATACGTATCGCACCACTCTTTTTGACAATCGGAACAATAGGTGTGGCCCAATCAGAGTACGGAATGGATTTAAGCACTCCTTCTTCAACTAATCTATCAATTTCTTGTTCTACTCGTTCTCACAGCGCATATGGTATCGAACGACTCTTCATAAAGATAGGTTTCTTTTCGTTCTTCACATTAAGTGACACCTTAGGGCCAGTATATTTTCCTAATGTACTGCTGAAAATGTTTTTATATTTTGAAAAATAATTTTCATTCATATCCACAGATGTTAAATTGTTCACTCCTTGTAGAGATATACCCAATGGTTCAAACCAGTTTCTTCCGACTAGGCTCTGTTCTTTACCCGAAGCTACCATCACGTTCAATTTGTGTTTTTTTCCTTTATACTCCACTGACACTTGTGCGCTTCCCATAATCTTAACCTTATCACCTGTCCACGTACGTAACATGACATTACTTGGTCTTATATATATATATATATATATATATATATATATATATATCACTGTTACTAAACAATTTTTTGTATGTTTGATAACTAATTATTGTTTTTCCTGCCCCTGAATCAACTTCAAACATGTGATTTTTATTTATTTATTTATTTATTTATTTATACATCTTCTTGTACATAATATAAACAAATATAATTGTACACTGGCGGGCTTATTGCCATTAGGCAATTTCTTCCAACCAACCAGATTAAAAAGTATGACAACATTGTATATGTACAACAGCAAATAAAAAAGAGTAAAAGAAATCAAAGAAAATACGTATAATACTTAAATACTATAAAAACAACAAAAAAAAAAATATAATTCATAGCAAGAAAAGGGATATGGTAAGGACAGGAGAGGAAATCGGGATCAGGTGTTCAAGGATAAATATTCCTTCTTTAGTTTTTTCTTGAAAATACTAAGTGAGTTAGACGACGCAATATTCGGACTAAGGCTATTCCATAATCTTGCTGATTGTACTTCGAACGAAGAGCTGAGAAATTCTGTATTATGGATAGGTATGGATAGTGTTGTACGTTCAGCAGATCGGAGTGGAAGTCCATGATTGGATAAATAGTGAATTTGCTTTTGAGGTACTGTGGCAGGTTTGGGTTCGAGAGAATATTGTACAATAGTGACAAAATGTGTATATTGCGCCGCTGGCGTATCCTGGGCCAACAAAGAAAATTACGGTAAGATGATATGCGATCAAATTTTTTCAACCCAAATTTTTATTATTTATAGATAAATTTATTTTCACTGGTTTCATTTGATTTTGTTCTTCAATATTATTCAATGTGTTGATATTATATTTACTTGCAGATTCATTATCATCTACCATTTCATTTATTTGTCTTGATTTGTAAACTTTTTTTTCATTTTTTGTTTTCTTTTGACATACCCGTTCCAGGTGTCCTTTATATGAACAATATCTACATACAGTGTTAATGAACCGACAGACACCACTGTGTAAAACACCACAACGAAAACATTTATTTTTTACTTTTTTGTCTTCAATTTTACTAACTTCCATAGGACACTCCATGGTAGTGTTCTTTGTACAATCACTTGTGATATTGCAATATATATTTGCACAATTATTTTCTGCGGATTCGGCAGCAATTGCTGAATCAACAACATCTTTATATGTCAACACATTTTTTGACAGCAAGTGTTCTTTTAATCTGTTATCCCGCATTCCGCAGACTATCCGATCTCTCAGCATTCTCTCCAAGTCCACAAAATTACAATGCAAACTTATTTTCCGTATTTCACTTATGAAGTCTGCCATCTTTTCTCCCTGTCTCTGATCTCTTGTATAAAACTTATAAGATTCTGCTATTTCATTCTTTGCTGGAGAAAAATGATTAGTTAACACATTTATTATCTCTGTTATACTGACTTGGTTGGATTTTAGCGGATGTATACACACAGCATAGAAATTTGCACGTTGTATAATTTCATCTGTTATGCCATTTGCCACAAAACTATACAATAATCTTTCACAATATGTCTTCCATTCATTTAATTCTGGATTAAACTCATGAAAATTTATTGTTTTAGCCATCGTCGCCAATATTATGTTATATTGAAACCAACTTTCAGTTTAGCACACTTTTTATTGATTTTGACAGATGAGTATTGTTGTGTCACTTCATGTGGGTATGTTGTACATAACAATAATTTTTATTTCTTTTGTCCCATAATATGGGACGTTCATGGACAGAAGTAATTAAAATTTCTGTTTCTGACATGTCAGAAAACAATGGCACCGCTTTCAATTCGCGCGAAAATATCAAACCAACTGATCGCGTTCGCTTCGCATCGAAACCTACTCGCGGTCGGTAACGTAGGACACTTCCATAGTTACCGACTGTTTGTTATTTTCGCGCTGCGCCGCTTCGCATTCGCTTTGAATCGCCTACGTAGGATGTCGCGTTACTTTAAGCTATATACAGTTTCTAATCCACTAGTGATATTTTTTTGGCATTTTTATTTCCTTTATTTTATTCAATCTTCAGAATAACAAAAAATACATAAAATCAATAAATTTGAAATTTCATTAAAATTTTAGTGCATTTTCAGAATTGAACCCAATGTTATATAATATTTGCTAAAATTACATCTTTTATATGCATAGGCAAAGTTTTTGGTATATAATATATACTTAGGCTATTAAAGATGTACATACAAATACTTATTTATGTTTTAACATACATAGGTATATTGATATTCAAAAAATTATTGCTTAAAAATGTTTTTTACTACTCAAATATTTCTTTGTCAAAATAAATATTGAAGGATATAAATATAGAATATTTTTAAATCTTACAATATTATTTAATTTTCAGATAGCAGCTTATTATTTTTGTATAAATTTAAATAATAATTATAAAAAACATTGACATAAAAAAATTGGAATGTAAATAATAATTTTAACACTTTGATGAGTTCTATGTATTTTGGTTCAAGTGCAAATTTAAGTATGTTGGGTTGAAAAAAATGTAATTGTGGAAATAGCCGGCAATGAGCATATAAAGAGAATGGCATTCTGAGAATATCCTCTGCATACATTGATCAAATGTAATTGTGGAAGTAGCCGGCAATGAGCATATAAAGAGAATGGCATTCTGAGAATATCCTCTGCATACATTGATCAAATGTAATTGTGGAAGTAGCCGGCAATGAGCATAAAAGAGAATGGCATTCTGAGAATATCCTCTGCATACATTGATCAAATGTAATTGTGGAAGTAGCCGGCAATGAGCATATAAAGAGAATGGCATTCTGAGAATATCCTCTGCATACATTGATCAAATGTAATTGTGGAAGTAGCCGGCAATGAGCATATAAAGAGAATGGCATTCTGAGAATATCCTCTGCATACATTGATCAAATTTGTGTTTCTAATCATAGAGTTTATACAAAAATAATAATGTTATGTGAATCCGTGCTGTAACAATAGCACAAGAGTATGTTTCGTTCAAATAAAATATGAATATACACATGTAATTATTATCATACATCCATATTATTAGTTACCTATATTTTAGTTTTATTTTATATACACCCACACATATAGCACTTTGTGGTATTGTAACTACTTATATACATAAGTAGTTGAAGTAGAAATAATAATACTTCATATATTATTTGTTGAAGTACAAATAATAATAGTTCATATAATATATGTACTATTTGTCGAAGTAGAAATTATTATTCGTCATATATATATGTACTATTAGTCAGATTAGAAATAGTAATATGTCAAACACTATTAGTCGAGGTAGAATTAATAAATTGATAATTCATATTGAAAGCAATAAAATTGGCAATAAAAACTGTAAAAGTTGTGTATATTTAATTTTTTTTCACCTGTAAACTTACAAATTTTGCACGTAGAACCTTTTATGTATGACATGCTTTAATACCTAATAGGTGGATATTAAAAATTAAAGAAATATAAACTGAAAATTATTTATAATATATAAATGAAAAACTATACATAACAATTTTTTACTACTTATACATAGTATGAAAACTTATTTATTCTATCAATATTTTTAAGCCTTTTTGGCATACACACATTTTTGTACTTCTTCAATAATACAATAACAGAGTTTCTAATCACATCATTGAATATGCAGGTAATTCAAAATTACATGTGTTTTGGGAACATTTTATAAAAATTGAGGTAAAATTACACTTTTTCAAATAATAATGAATATGTCTTTTGAACATGCACATATTCATCCTTATACATATTTAAAATATTTTAATTCTTGTGCTTTGTATAAACAAACTGGTTGAGACGGGATTAAAAACTGGGTCTGTCCACTGAATTATTTGTCTAGCAAACTAATTATTGTTCTATCAATGATCTGTCTATGTATTAATTTAAAAATCTGTAAGTCACATTTTACCTAAACATATACAATGTAATATATTTTTTCATGCATATTAAATAAATTGTTCTACAAGTACAGATATGAATAATTTATTTTAGTACTTTATACACAAATTCATTGGTTTTTGTCAATAACTTAAAGCGACAAATGAAATTTAATGAGATTTTTTTTTTTAAATTAATAAAACAAAATATAAAGTGGCATAAAAAAAGATGAAAATTGGAAGATCAAAAAATTCAGCTTTAAATAAAATAAAGGGATGAACCGTAGATAACGATAATTTGAGAAATGTGACAAGAATCATTTTAAAATAAGAAATTCAGTTTTGAAATAAAATGTGAAAACATTTCAATGAACGTGTATTTGATTTTATTTTGGTTTTTTATAACATGTATATAATTTCCTACTTTTATGAATTATAACATAAATGTTTTTAAAAATCTCTAATACTAGGACTAGATAAATACAGGTACATTGGTTGTAAGGTAATACTGCACTATTTATAAAAAATGGATAATTAAGGATTTAAAAACTTGAATTTTATGAAAATAATAAAAATAAATATAATATTGCTTCATAACTAAATATAGCTCAAAATAGTTGTAATCTACCAAATACAATGCACTTTGAAAATGAATATTGTATACCAAATCATTAAAAATGTATACTCAGTCACTGGTGCTGACAATTAGGTATACTGACAATAGTTTTCTCAATATTAAGCTCACTGATTGTCTTAACATCTCATCAATTTGTATTATCTTAGATCAAATCATAAATAAAATTATTCCCTTGAATCCCGGTCCTGATAACATTTCACTTATACTAATCAAACAGTCCTTCATATTGCATCTATTATTTGAACTCTCGAATCAGGCATATTCACCAAAACCTGGAAACTAAGCCATCTTACTCCTTTTTTTATTATTTTCATACGGCAATAAAGTTGCGAGTTTATTGCCGTATGGCAATTTCTTCCAACTAACCAGTGTTTCCAGCCTAGAGAAGCAATATTTGCATGAGAAATAAATTTCTCCTCTGCTGGGAATTGAACCCAAGACGCCCGCACAGAAACCAACCGTCTAAAAAGGTGATAAGAGAGATTTTTGTTACTATTGACCTATTTGTATTCTATTTACTATACCAAAAGTATTTGAAAGTGTTGTTTTAGATAACATTTCAAATAATATAAATAAGATTTATATCTACTTTTACTGTTGTATCAAAATGCTGCTGTATCTGCTGTATCAAAATCATATCAAAAATGCACTGTCTCAAAAACTACAATTTAATTTAATATTATACAGATTTTAGCAAGGCATTCAACAAAATGGATCATATCTTACTGCTACATAAATTAAACAAATCAGGTATAAGTGGTTGTTTCTTAAATTGGATTGAGTCATTTATTTGCAATAGAGAGCTATACTTTGAAATAAATTCCTTTACTTCTTTTAAATTTAGGACACTCACCAGTTGTGTCCTGCATGGGTCTCATTTAAGGACACTCACCAGTTGTGTCCTGCATGGGTCTCATTTAAGACCTATCTCATTTTTTTTTTGTAACTATATTTTATGCGATGATTTAAATTTTCGCAGACTATCTGAATTTTTTTACTGTGATTCATAATATCCAGGATTGCAAAATAAATCTGATACAACTCGAATGATTGGTGTTAATCCAACAAACTCATTTTAAATATCAACCAATGCCAAGTTACAAGATTTCTTAGAATTAAAAATCCTATCATATTTTATGATATTTTCTTGAATTCTGTCACTGAAATTAATGATCTTGGTGTATTATTTGTAAGAAATTGTCGTTTTCAAGTCATATTAACAATATGACGAATAAGACCATGAAAATCATCTTCTTTATTTTATATATACCTACATAATATTTTATCAAATATCAAACTCTTGTACTGTTTTCTTGTTAGAAGTCAGGTTGAATACAACTTGTCTGTCTGGTGTCCATATCCACTCACTTGAATGTATTCAACATAAATGTCTACGCTACATTAACTACCATCTTCATATCCCAATTGAAGATATTAATTATACTTTATTATTAATTTTTAGGGGACTTTTATCATCATCCATCAGGAGAGTAGTTTTGATATGACTTTAATCTATACAATTATTAATTATCATTTTGACAACCCTGATATTTTATGTTTGATAATTTTTCATGCACAAATCAATTCCCTAATACCTAGACTAGGCAATAGGCATTTTTAATTTTTATCCTTCTAGAAGCTTCTTCACGTCAGCTTGATATGTAGCTCATTGTGAATGATTGGCTTCTAGAAGGTTTGCTTGTTTGCATCAGTGGTCCACAGTCCTTGAGCAGGTGTAGCGGAGTTTCATGTTTGTCTAGGCAGAATCTGCATAGATGCATGTCTGCTAAGTTCATTGTGCATAGATGTTTATTTAATCTACAATGTCCAGTCAGTGTTCTGATTAGAATTCTTATATTTTCTCTGTTAAGAGTAAGAATTTGTTTAGATCTTTTAGCTGAGAAGCCTGAGATCATTGATTTTGCATGCTTTTGTCCTGATAGGTTAAGCCAGTTTTGTTTCGCTTTTTCTAGCATGTTGTTGTATAATATTGTTTTAATGACACTATTGGTTAAGAAGCAGTAAGGTTCTGGTCCATAGGTAACTGAGTCAGCCCCCATATTTGCAAGTTTGTCGGCTTCTTCATTGCCTTTGTAATTTGAGTGTCCCGGCACCCATCTTAGAACCACCTTGTTATTGTGTTCTATTGTTAGTTTGTTAGGCAATAGGCATGCTCATATATTTGTTTAAAAAAATATATTTTTATATTTTTTGTTTAAACTAGATGTATTAATTTTTATACATGTTTTTACATCTAAATAAATGTTACTACTACTATATAGTGGACATTTTTAACTCAGGGGGGCAAGTCCCAACAGTGAAATAACAATCCTCTTGATAACCCATATTATGGATGTAATTATCTTATTGAGTTCTATAATACCTTAGGACATTATATGACTACGTTTACTACTTATACATAGCATGAAGACTATTTATTCTATGAATATTTTTAAGCCTTTTTGGCATACACACATTTCTGTACTTCCTCAATATCTTATGATATTATAGAACTCCATACTATAATTATATCCATGATATAGGTAATCATGAGGGGTTTGATTCCATCTTTTGACGGGACTTGCCCTCTGGTATATCCCAGTATAAAGGCGGGTTGCTTAGAGCCCTACACCCCGCTACCGCCATCATGTATGTCAAAATATTTTGTTTATCTTTTGCTTTCTTATTGTCAGCTTTTGATATAATCTACTGATTGTGTTTAATTTCATTTCTGAATGTACTATTGTTCTATGTTTCTTGACTTTGTTTTGTGATTTCATATTAATATTATTTTTGTATTGGTAGGTCATCAATTATTTTTTTAGCAATTTACTTTTTTTAAAATAATTATATATTATTTATTGTAAAAGGCTTCTAGCCGTACAGTCAAATAAATAAATTGAATCATTAAACTAACATAAATTTTATTTCCAACTAAGGCACAAGTTGGAAAATTATGATAAATAACAAAAATTTAATAGTTGTCTTTCTAATAATACAAATTATTAAACAATATCACACCTTGGTTTCTTCATCACATTCAATTTCTGGATAAAGATTGGAAAGTATAAAGTGAGCCACATCATAATTATTCCAGTAGCTTGTGTGGGAGGTGATCGCTGATAAGTAGTTATTTGCCATACCTGTATCTCTTAGAGTGTAATCGAGACGATACGGCAATAATTCATCTTCATTTTCATCAGTATCTTTAATACATTTGCTTGATTTCCGTCTATTTATGCTCTTTTCTTTGTCTTCATCATTTTTCAATGGTGTATCAATATTTTTGCTATGTGCCTCATTTTCTTTTTTCTTTTTATCAGGTGAGATTGGTTTTTTAGAACAACAAACGACAGTTTCTGATTCTGAATCCAAGTTTTTTTCTTCCAAAAGCTGTACAGGATTGTTTTCTTCAACGACTATTGGTTTATTATCTTTGAACCGAGATGGACTATCATTTGGAGTTTGTAAAACAGATTCACTGTTAGGTTTCAAAACTTCATCACTCGGTCGCTGCCATGGATGTTTTACGTAAGACCAAAGCCTCCAAGGACCTAAAATGTTTCAATAAGTTTTATTCATGAAAAAATATGTAAATAAGTGAGTAAACCTGGCTAGAACAAGCAACAAAGGCGGAAGTCACAAACAGTTTATCAAAGCGACAGCAGCATTTCGCGGGTATTCAGAAGCCATTAGGGATAAGTTTAAGAAATTTCTTGTTTTTGGTCATCACTAGAATACAACATCCATGATTATCGACAAGTTTTTATTTGTAGAATTCCATTATAATTTATATCTATAGTTAAAAGCAAAGACTTTTTGATTCTACATTCATTAAAGTAGAATCAAAAAGTCTTTACTTTTAATTATAGATACAACATCCATGATCTTAATATACTTGGGCTATAAATGAATTTGGTCTGGACTCAAATCTCAGTGAATAAGGTTACTAACTAAAATGGTCTTCAAATCCATCTGAATAAATTACACAAACATTTGATAAACAATCAAATTTGTAATGTAATAGGCGTGATGACAGTAAGAAAAAATCATTGAAATTATGATTTTATAAAATAAAATATGTTATAAAGATTTGAAAAAATATATTTATTTTCATTTTAAAAGAGCGAATAATATTAATATTATTAAAATAAAAATACAAAATATGTTTGTCCGCCATTTTATGTGAAACACCAATCAGAGCGCATGACGTCACCATATTGTTACTGTCAATTGTGTTTGTTACTGTCAACTGTAGTGTTGTTCGAAATGGCTATTTTTTTCATAACAAGCTATATGGAATATGCTGCTTATTTTTAACATGCTATTTTTATTTATTGATTTATTTGGTTTATTTGGGACAATAAACCAAATAATATCGCTATCCGCTCAATTGAATCGTTGACGCATCTGTTATAACACGCACCGAGTATTGTAACGTGGTGGAGAATATTTAACGTTTCAGAAATAAATAACTTGTTTTTTTTTTTTTTACATGTCTACGTAGGGGACGCCAGCTATTAGGATTTGGGTCCATTTTACTCTTCCGAAGAAGCGCACTACGTAGCGTTGGGAGGGGTTTGCAATCTAGAAAAGAGTTTATTAATTCGGATTTTAAAAAGACCCGGGTTGTACGAAGGTGGAAACACAGAATTCGGAAGATCGTTCCACAGTCGGGCTGCTGTGTTAATAAAGGAGTTCGAGAAGCGACTTGTTCGTATATGTTGAAGGTCCACTGTGAATGGATGCTGCGATTGAGTGAAGCGAGTGACTCTGTTGCGAGTGGGTGGAGGAGGGACCAAAGATGCAAGTTCTTCTGAACAATTCCCGTGGTAGTATCTATAGAATAAACTTAAAATACCGACTCTGCGTCTGTGTTCTAGTGATTGCAATCCATCAGTCAGTGATGGATCATCAATCAGACGTATAGCACGCCTTTGGACAGCGTCGAGGGTATTCAGTAGGTATTGGGGGGCGCCACTCCAGAGGTGACTGCCATATTCAATAATTGGGCGTATTTGCGCTTTGTAGAGTATACAGATCTGGGTCTTAGAAAAATATCTGCGCGCTCTATATAGTACGCTCAATTTTTTGGAGGCGAGTTTCACCTTAGCTTCGATGGAGCCCTTGTAGTGTAATTGGTTCGTTATAGATACTTCAAGCAGGTCGATAGAGCTGCTGTTAGGTAGGGTGCTTCCGTTGAAAGACACTTGCAATTCATTGGGGTTTCTCTTCGCAGAAATTAGACAGGCTTGGGTTTTTGAGACGTTAAATGAAACAAGATTACTTTCACCCCAGGTATTGATTGAGTGGAGGTAGCTATTTATTTTTTGATGAAGGTCTTTCCGGGCTTCTGATATTTCACTCTGTTTAGGAGGTTTGTCAAAAGAGAAATTGTCATGGACTGTGCTGTCATCAGCGTAACAGTGAATGGGGGCGTGTAAGAGCAAGTCATTGATATGTAGGAGGAATAGGGTTGGAGATAGAATGGACCCTTGAGGGACTCCCGCATTAATGGAATGGGGAGAAGAAGAGAAACCGTCCACTACAGTTATGACTTCGCGATCTTTTAAAAAATTCGCAATCCAAGTACACAGAGACTGGGGTAGTCCATAAGAAGGGAGTTTCATTAAGAGACCTCGGTGCCAAACCCGGTCGAAAGCTTTAGAGATGTCAAGGGCGACAGTTTGAGCTTCTCCAAAGCGTTCCATAACTCGGCCCCAAACGGATGTCACATACGCGAGTAGATCGCCACAAGATCGATTTCCACGAAATCCATATTGGCAGTCGCTTAAAATTTTGTTTGCTTCGAGGTATGTGATCAACTTGGTGTTTAGTACCCTTTCCATTATTTTGGAGAGTACAGAAGTAATAGCGATGGGTCGGTAGTTAGATGGGTTGGAGCGATCACCTTTTTTGGGAATTGGGTGGATGACCGCTTTTTTCCAGTCAGATGGGACAATACCAGTTTTAAACGAGAGTTTGAAGAGTTTAGTGAGAACTGGGGCTAGTTCGGCGGAGCATTTTTTTAACACAAGAACGGGAATTCCATCTGGTCCATTAGCTTTGTTAACATCCAACCCTCGGATGGCGAGTAAAACCTCAGAGAAGTTAATCCTTACTTCGTTCATTTTAAAACCACAATGTGGAACTGGTTGAGGAGTTTTTCCTCCGTCGTCAAGGGTTGAGTTATCTGCAAATAATTTACCGAGAAGATTAGCTTTGTCGGTGGCAGAGTTAGCAATGGATCCGTCATGGTTCGTTAAAGGTGGAAATGAAGATGTGCAAAAGTTCTGACCTATGGAGGTTGACAATGACCAGAATCTTCGGCTACCGTTAGGGCATGAGGAGAGTTTTTGACTTATATGTTGGTCATGGAGTTTTTTAGCCTGATTAATGCTTTTTATACAATCCTTTGTCATCTTGTTGTATGCTTTCTTGTTTGACGGGGATTGAAGTTTTTGAAATGTTTTGAAAGCCAGATTTTTACGCGTGACTGCTTCTCGGCATTTGGAATCAAACCAAGGTTTTGTGCCTGGTCCGCAGGTTTTGAGGGAGGAGGGAATATAGCCATCCATAGCAGAAGTGATGACATCCCCTACCTCACGCGCACAGATAGAAGGGTCTTTGGTTCTAAAACAGACTTCATTCCAAGGAAAGTCACGAAAGTGTATTCGCAGTGCATTCCAATCTGCTGACTTGTATTGCCAAATTTTCGTTTTAGGTTTTTCGGGTGGAAGGTCCGGGATGAAGTGGATGGCCGTTTGCACAAGGCAATGGTCTGAAGAGCCCAGTGGGGCTGTGACTTTCAGTGTGTATCCCGTTGGCGAGGTAGTCATAAAAAGATCAAGCAGATTGGAACGATGCCCAGAGACATCAGGGATGCGAGTTGGCTCTTGAACAAGTTGCTCCAGGTTATGACACAAAGCAAAGGATTCCGTCATGCGGCCAGCCGAATCGGTAGTTCCCGATTTCAGCCAATCGGAGTGATGGACATTGAAATCGCCGAGAACCGCAAATTCTGCCGACGGGTAGCGAGACAGAAGACTGTCAATGGTTTCTCCTAAGTATTTGGTGGCTTTCATTGCTTGATTATAAAATAAAATGATGTTATTATATTGTTTGTGGGAGTTGTACAGTGTTAAATGAGGTTGAAATGGAAATACACAATGTATTATGATGAATCTAATATACATATGGGATAATTGTTATGATTCATATACATATTATGATTGATATATTAAAAAAAAAATAGAATGTTATGTAATAGGTGTGATGACTGTAAGAAAAAAATCATTTAAATTATGATTTTAAAAAATAAAATAGGTTATAAAGATTTAAAAAATGTACTTATTTTCATTTTAAAGGAGTGAATAATAATATTATAAATATAAAAATACAAAATGTGTTAGTCCGCCATTATATGAGAAAAAACAATCAGAGCGCACGACGTCATAGTATGGTCGCGTCAATTCTTCTGATAGTCTTCAATACAATATACGCATTAATTGTCGGTCTGGACAATGTTTATTTTGGTGTTATCGATATATTAATATTTTAATTAGGTACTTAAAACTAAAACAAAACAATAAAATAGCAATGGAACAAGGATTCATCAAAGCAAATAGTTTCAATTTACCTAGATACTCGCCTACCTATCGGGGGACACTATGGGCCGGTATTACAGTGTCAGTTTAAGAGCTAAACTCAAGTTTTACAAAAATATAGCGTATTACAGTGTCCGTTTAGGCCTAATCTTCCCTCAAATATGTCACTAAAACGACAAATATTTAACTCAACGTTTCTGGCAGATTAAGTACTTAACTGTGAGTCAACTGTCATTTGCTAGGCAACTCGTGTAGTTTCAGTTTCTATCACTAGACGCGTTAGGCAACGTGTGTAGTTTCAGTGTTGTATCACTAAAGGCGTTAGTTGTATCGACGGTGGCGCCACACAACAAAACAAACTGACAGCCATATTGAACATGGGCATTTTAAAGCATTATTTTGGTGAAAAAATTAAATTTACCATGTTGGATAATAAAACAATGGTATTTAAAGTCGTAGCGTCCCGTTTTGTATTTCGTATTATTTGAGGTTATTTAAATTTGACAGATAATAACCACAGAAAAAGTGAAATGTCTATAATTGAAGATTTAGTAACTGACATGTCATATTGCACTGTAATACGGAAATGGATTCAATCTCCCCTTAACATTAATCTTGAGTTTAACAAACTCAATGAGTTGAGGGCCGACTGTAATATCGGGCCTAAGTTTATGGTATTTTGTATGTAACTTAGTTCTTATTGAATAAGTAAATAAATAATGAACGCTCGCAACGTATGGTAAACTAATTTAGTTTTAGTATTCTACAATTTTGTCACGCGATGGTGAGCTGACGAACGTTCGACACGTTATGATGCTGGTCACTGCCAAACTAAACTACCAAGCTATATTTTTTTCATGCAATGAAGCGATTCGCGAAACGACGGCGATTACGCGAAGCATGCGTTTTAAAATATCGTTACAATTTTAGCAGCATACGAATTATTACATAGCGCTCGTTATTTGTATTGTGTTCATAACAAGCTATATTTATCTGCTATCGTTATTTTTAGCAACAGCAGCTATAGTAGTCATTTTTTCTGCCTGTCTTACCTAGAATGGAACTTTTGATGGTCGGATATTTCTTTGCGTTGAACAAAGACAATCATCATCAGAATTTCGAAACGTAAAAACTTAATAATAAGTACATATAAGTACTTTATTTATCTGTAATTTAAATACAACTTACATCTCGAAAATCGATAAAATATGCTCCTTCTTCTCTCTACATTATGTGTTCATAAGCTAAAACATACGCGGGAAACGTATGATGGCCTTTGACGTTTGGACATTAATGAAGTTCTTTATATGCTTATTGCCTAAATAATGGTAAATATTATATTACTGAGAGCTAAACGTGGAGGAACAAATACTGTACTTCATTGTAAACGCGTACTTAATAAAAGCACTTGTGTCTCGCCGCGCGAAATTTAATCACTTATTTCTCTTTTTTTCGCGTGGGACGAAAACAAATACCTCAGTAGGTGTTTTTTTCGTCGTGTTTGTACATTTAGGGACCGCACAACACTTATGCACTTTTGAATTGATTATAAATACACAAATCGTCTTAGAATACATATAGTACATATAGTAGTGATATGTAGTTTACGATATCGTGACGTCACCGTCAGGGTCGGCAGCCGCCATGATACTACAAGCGTTTTTTGGCGTAAATGTCAAATTTGATTTTAAAATGGCGATTTTTGCTACTAAACCTTTATTTTATGTAGAAATGTATATATATTTGAAAACAGTGAATGCATAAAAACATCGTGAGATAGTTTTTCAAAATTAGTCATCATGCCCATTGATTAAAATTCTTGCTACTATTCTGACGTATGTAAATATAAAATATTTACAGGATATTAAGTAATACATAAATTTATAATAAATATACAATGGGTACTTGTACAGACTACATATTATTATAGTGTAATTTAATATGAACATACCTTTAGCAGGAGAAGATGGATTAACATTATTCATGGGAGAAGCATGATATGGTTGTATTATTACTGGAGGTTGGTTTGCATGATATCTTGATATCAAGGGTTCTAGTCTATAAAAAAATATATTTATATTCATTATTATCTTGTATGTACAACAAGTATTCTAAAATAAAATAAAAGTATTTTTTAAACAATACATAAGTATTTAACTTTTACATCGGAAGAAAACTTTGACTTATATTATTTACATAAACAATAAATATTTTACCTATATGCTACTGGATCAGACAGATGAAAAATATTGAATAGTCGTGGAGTAAATTCTTCAGGAAGTACAGCGCTTAAAGATGGATTTGTATGGCGCATGGCAAGGAACACACTCAAAGGGGATCCAAGACAAAAGAGCTGTTGTAAAGGAAATAGCAATCCTTGCTTAGGTTGATTTTTCTAGAAACAAAGTAAAAGATATTTTGTATTATTAAATACTTTAGAAATAACATAAATTATACCTACATGAAACATTTTTTTGTACTTTAATAATTTCAAAGGTTGGCGGTATGGCATTATAATCACAAAAAAAATATTTTTGAAGAATGAAAAACTGTGAATAGCATAACATTTAAAATTCTTCTTCTTGACAATGTTTTATTTCCATGAATATTATCAATGCATCTACCAAAGAGAATCCTGCACATAGAGCCCCAAGGTAGACGAAGCGTTGGTAGACCCAAGTTCCGATGACTGGATGGCGTGCAGCAGTATGTGGAAGCTGTTGGTGTAAGGGACTGAAGGGGTGCGTGCCAGGATAGAGGGAGATGGAGAGGAATGCTGGAGGAGGCCATGGCTCGCAACGGGCTGTGGAGCCATTGATGATGATACATCAATGACTATTATATCTTATAATCAATATCTCTATATCTTTGAATAAATAAATAAAATAGGTAAAAACAACAAACCGTCCCAGCACAGTGTTTACAACCAAGTTGATAGTCAATAATTATATCATAAAGTATAACACTCCCAAGTGAATGAGCAACAGCACTAAAATGTCCGTTGAATTGTGGATTTCTATCCATAAACATTGTATAAAGTCGGTTTAATTCTCTTCTCAAGTCATCTTGTACCTAGAATAAAAATTAAAATGCACATTTATTTGTATTGCTTCTTGTGCAACTAACAGGAACTGTGTCAAACAGTAGTTGAGATATATGCGGCCAAACGCTAAATAAATATATATATATTTAAATATGTGAAACTTTATAATTGGCTATTTATTTTGTATTCTCATTTGAAATTAAGTATTATAAATGTATAGCTGTTAAGTTTCCAAACAAATGAAAAATAAAAATAAAATAAAATAAATATATATATATATATATATATATATATATATATATATATATATATATATATATATATATATATATATATATATATATATATATATATATATATATATATATATATATATATATATATATATATATATATATATATATATATATATATATATATATATATATATATATATATATATATATATATATATATATATATATATATATATATATATATATATATATATATATATATATATATATGAATTATCAAAAATTCTTAATGCAACATCTCACCTTAATGCAACATCTCACCATCACCCAGGACATTTAAATTCAGTAGTAAAAACCCTAGTCACCAGATCAATTAAGCTAGCTGATAAAATACACGCTGAAAAAGAAATAAATAATCTACGCCAGGCTCTCGTCGCTAACGGGTACAAAAAATCTACTATCAATAGGGCAATATATGGAAAAGAAAACAGAAAAGCTAAACCCGAAGAAGAAATAAAAGGAGTAGCTTTCTTACCATATATCGCAGGGATCTCTAATAAAATTGGCCGCATTTTAAAAAGAAATCAAATAAAAACTATATTTAGACCACAAGGAAAAATATCAACTCTACTCAGAGGAGTAAAAGACGTTATACCTCTAGAATCGCATGGCATATATGAAATACCTTGCGGTTCGTGCGAAAAAACGTACATTGGTCGCACGAACAGGAAGATTTCGGCAAGAGTAGCGGAGCATCAGTTGGACGTCAAACAAAAGAAGCCCACGTCAACTTTGTCCAACCACGTGTTGACCGAGGGGCATAAAATTGATTTTGATGGTGCAAAAACACTCGTCCGCCAAGAAAAAGAAATTTGCCGAGTCTTCCGCGAAGCAATAGAAATAGAACGCCGTGAAAATTCCATGAATACACGTGACGATTCGCTTCGACTACCTGCAGCTTGGAAGCCTCTGATAAACCGGATAAGTAATATTAAAAATAAAGACTGTAAAGAAATCAACAATACTTCTAACATAGAGCCGCCCGCCACCGTTACAAAAATACCTACACGTCGATCGCCGCGTAACATAGCCCTCCATACACAACATAGCGAGCCGCACATAGACCGTCCACAGCAAGCCGATCGACCGGCAGGGAACCTACCACACCCCACCCCCCTCCCGAGTAACTACCCCGCGACCGCAAGTGAACAGTGTCGTAGCAGAGTGAATACACCTAGCTGTACTTCGATACACAGCGAGCCGGCCGGTACCAACGCACCGCCGCCCCCCCACCCCGCTCGACGTATAACACGAAGCAGCGCTAAGTCGTCGTTTGAATAACATAAATAGACAACACGACAGCACGCTAGCGTCATTATCTTCGTGCACGCGCTCGAGTTAATAGCCTCGATAATGCCCGATGTCATTCGGGCGAAACGTCGGCAAGACAACCAAAAGCCACAGCGGATTATCCGGAAAAATAATGATAATTCATATTCTACGATCCGCGAAAACATCAAAACCAACATATTGAACCTTCACGGAGAGGAACTATTCAATCAGACGAAGAATTTGGAGAAGCTGAGGTGTAAGAAAGTAAAATTACTTTGTAATATTACTTTTCTGCAAAGATGTCGTGACAATGACATCATACCAAAATCGTTGAGACTAAAAAGAGCTACATACACCTACAATACCGCGAGGATCCTGAACAAAGCCAGTCTAGCACTTTTACGCGAAGAAATTAGATGTATTCGAGCAACACTCAATCAAGTCGAAATAAATCTCTACGATACTCATCAGTTACTAACCGGGAAACTTCATTCACACCTATGGTACGAAGTAGACGCTTTAACATCACAACGGGCACTACGCAACAAAGAATTTATTACTGAAAAGCAACAAAACAAGTTCAATATACTAATTTCTGAGAAATCAAAGCAAACACGCGCACCGTCAACATCTTCTTTAAACATGGACAAGATAGTGATAAATGTATCAGATCACATACTAGACGAATCAACAACATCAGTCCTGGCAAAAGGGTTTAACTACGCAATCACACCATCCCGAATACCAACCGAAGACATTATTACCGGAGTAGAATCTGCCATATTTAAACTACCCGAAAGAGAAGCCGAAACGATCCGACAACTATCTTGTGAAGTTCTCCGAAAAGCAAAGCTCCCGACTCCAAACGTTACGAAAGGAGAGAGGAAAGCTCTCGAAAAACTAAGAAAGAACAAAGAGATAGTCGTATTAAAAGCAGATAAAGGAAATGCAACGGTTATAATGAATACGACAGATTACGAAAATAAAATGGAGGCATTATTACAAGACAACACCACTTACAAACGCCACACGAGGGATCCCACAACTTACCTAGAAAAAACTACAAAAGCATTAATACTAGAATCAAATATAGGTACCGAAACGAAAAGAACACTTATTCCGCGAGAAAAATCATCGAGGGTACCTAAAATGTACGGCCTTCCGAAAATCCACAAAACAGATATACCACTACGTCCCATCATTAGTGCCGTCGGTTCACCCACACAAGCCCTAGCAAAACACTTAGCTAAAAACCTGCAATATCACGTCGAAACAGCGTCGTCGTACGTCAAAAATGCAGAACATTTCATTGAGCAATTAAAAGACATAAAAATAGAAAAGGGTGACATGCTTGTCAGCTTAGACATTGTGTCCCTCTTCACCAATATCCCAGTATCCGAAGCCATTGACGTAATAATAAAGAGACTTGAACCACCAGACGACACAATAAGCCAAATCAAACACTGCCTGAATAATACATACTTCCAATATAACGGGAATATGTACAAACAAATAAGAGGAACACCAATGGGTTCCTCTCTTTCACCAGTAGCAGCCAATATATTTATGATGGACTTTGAAGAAAATGCACTCGAGAACGCCACGCTAAAGCCGGTCATTTGGTTGCGATACGTGGACGACATATTTATAATATGGCGACATAGCGAAACAGAGCTCGACGAATTTCTTCACTACCTAAACAATTTACACGATAGTATCAAATTCACAATCGAAAAAGAAATAAACAATAAACTACCTTTTTTGGACGTATTAGTGGAAAAAACAAACAGCGGGATTCTAAGTTATTCAGTCTACAGAAAACCTACACACACTGACAGATACCTTAATGCAACATCTCACCATCACCCAGGACATTTAAATTCAGTAGTAAAAACCCTAGTCACCAGATCAATTAAGCTAGCTGATAAAATACACGCTGAAAAAGAAATAAATAATCTACGCCAGGCTCTCGTCGCTAACGGGTACAAAAAAAAATCTACTATCAATAGGGCAATATATGGAAAAGAAAACAGAAAAGCTAAACCCGAAGAAGAAATAAAAGGAGTAGCTTTCTTACCATATATCGCAGGGATCTCTAATAAAATTGGCCGCATTTTAAAAAGAAATCAAATAAAAACTATATTTAGACCACAAGGAAAAATATCAACTCTACTCAGAGGAGTAAAAGACGTTATACCTCTAGAATCGCATGGCATATATGAAATACCTTGCGGTTCGTGCGAAAAAACGTACATTGGTCGCACGAACAGGAAGATTTCGGCAAGAGTAGCGGAGCATCAGTTGGACGTCAAACAAAAGAAGCCCACGTCAACTTTGTCCAACCACGTGTTGACCGAGGGGCATAAAATTGATTTTGATGGTGCAAAAACACTCGTCCGCCAAGAAAAAGAAATTTGCCGAGTCTTCCGCGAAGCAATAGAAATAGAACGCCGTGAAAATTCCATGAATACACGTGACGATTCGCTTCGACTACCTGCAGCTTGGAAGCCTCTGATAAACCGGATAAGTAATATTAAAAATAAAGACTGTAAAGAAATCAACAATACTTCTAACATAGAGCCGCCCGCCACCGTTACAAAAATACCTACACGTCGATCGCCGCGTAACATAGCCCTCCATACACAACATAGCGAGCCGCACATAGACCGTCCACAGCAAGCCGATCGACCGGCAGGGAACCTACCACACCCCACCCCCCTCCCGAGTAACTACCCCGCGACCGCAAGTGAACAGTGTCGTAGCAGAGTGAATACACCTAGCTGTACTTCGATACACAGCGAGCCGGCCGGTACCAACGCACCGCCGCCCCCCCACCCCGCTCGACGTATAACACGAAGCAGCGCTAAGTCGTCGTTTGAATAACATAAATAGACAACACGACAGCACGCTAGCGTCATTATCTTCGTGCACGCGCTCGAGTTAATAGCCTCGATAATGCCCGATGTCATTCGGGCGAAACGTCGGCAAGACAACCAAAAGCCACAGCGGATTATCCGGAAAAATAATGATAATTCATATTCTACGATCCGCGAAAACATCAAAACCAACATATATATATATATATATATATATATATATATATATATATATATATATATATATATATATATATATATATATATATATATATATATATATATATATATATATATATATATATATATATATATATATATATATATATATATATATATATATATATATATATATATATATATATATATATATATATATATATATATATATATATTGTATGTTAAATGGTGGACTGTATTGCAAATAAATGAATCAACACTACGGACAAATCAGAACTACAGTTTGGTAGCACTTACCCTTCTTGCAGATCCCAATCCACCGAAGCCTTGGAGAAAGAAATTCGGGAATTGGAGTTGGAAGAGAAATTAGGATAGGCTTCTTTTTGCGAACTTACACCCAAATTCACTATCACAGATTTCTAATGATACAAATATGGTTCAAAATGAATGAGAACTTTTTTAAACAAATTATAAATGGTTACTGATGTAACAATGCGAAAAAAAATGGCAACTGATGTTGCTCCCACTGATGTTTGAAATCGAATGAAATATGTAACAAAAAAAACCACCTACATCCACAATAGTAGGTAGGTATTATCAAAATGACCCAACATACCCCGGCTCCTGAAATATTAATTTCAGAACCTGGGCCTGAAGTCACAAAAGAACAAAAAAAAAACAAAAAAATGTTGGTAAAACTAAACACAAAAATTATCATGAATAATTAACAAATTACAACTAACTTACTAACTATGTCATCGTTGCCTACTAATTGGGCAGCTTAAAAAGTTTGACGACTGGTCGCCGTACAATCTTCTTGGACGTTTGTACGTCCACCACCCTCACCACCGAGTCTGGGCCGGGAAAACATTTGATAATTCGTCCCATTGGCCACTGCATTGGCCTTGTATTTGCTTCATCAATCAGTACTAGATCTCCAACTTGTAAGTTGGGTGACTGATCTGTCCACTTTGCTCGATTTTGTAATGTATGTAAATATTCACGCCTCCATCGGGTCCAGAAATGTTGTGCCATTTGTTGCAATAATTGCCAACGAGATAAACGATTCATTGGGACATCCTTGGCATTTAGTTCTGGTACTGCAACAAGAGGTGCGCCGATCAAGAAGTGTCCAGGAGTCAAGACATCAATCTCTGCTGGATCTGTAGAAAGAGGCGAGAGAGGTCTAGAGTTCAAAATTGCTTCGATGCGACAAAATACTGTTGATAATTCTTCAAAAGTGAGAACTTGCTCTCCAACAACCTTTCTTAATACGGATTTTGCCGATTTTATTCCAGCCTCCATCAACCCATTGAAATGTGGGGCAGAAGGCGGACTGAAATGCCAATTTATGTTACGAATTGACATGAACTGAGTGAGATTATCATGGCACTCTCTGGTATGTAAATATTTGCAAAGTTCATCCAAATGTTTATTGGCACCGATAAAATTAGTACCACAATCACTAAACAAATTTTCACAAATTCCTCTTCTAGCAACAAAACGGTCCAAAGCAGCTAGAAAGGCTTCCGTTGTTAAATCCGAAACCAATTCAAGGTGAACAGCTTTAGTCGACAAACAGACAAACAAACATAAATATGTTTTCAGCTGCTTCGCACCACGTCGTCTGCTTTCTTTACTAAGAAAATATCCTCCATAATCAATACCGACATTCAAAAATGCACGACCTTCACGAAATCGAGATGATGGAATATCACCCATAAAAGGTTGAATTTTACGTGGATTTGCTTTAAAGCAAGTCAAACATTTACGCAATCTCTTTCGAATGGTATTACGTGCAGATACAATCCAAAATTGTTGACTGAGTACTGATTGCAGTGTTCTAGATCCAATGTGTAAATATATTTTATGATAATGATCTATCAGTAAATTGGTTAATACATGATTCTTTGGCAACAAGATTGGGTGTTTAGCATTTTCCGTAAGATTGGAGTGTCGCAATCGACCTCCTACACGTATGACACCAACATCATCCAAAAACGGTGCAAGGTTCCGTATTGAAGATTTTAATTTATCACTGTGATTCAATGCAATTATTTCATCACGAAAACAAATAGACTGAATGTATTTGATTAATATGGAACGTGCTGCTGTAATTTCACAGAGATTCAAATGTTTATTAACATTTCGCTTGCAAGATGATAATCGACAATTCCGACTGAAACGACAACACCATGCTGTAACATTCACCAATTTGGTAAACGATGAATATCTATAAAATATATTGAAGTCTTCCATATTCTGTTGAATGACTAAAACAGTAGGAATATCTGGTGATTTCCTTTCTGGAAGATCTTCCATGCTTATATTGACGTAAAGCTGATTGGTAACCAGAGGGGTTACCAATCGAAAGTAGTTAATAACCAAAGTGGTTACTATTAAATATAAGTGGTAACCAGAGGGGTTACCAGTAAAGAGAGTTTACTATATCCCAAGTGGATATGATTTGAAATAAGAACACAAGGGCAGTGGTTGAGAGAGAAGAAGAAAGAATGGTCAAAAGTAACAATGAGTATATTGATCACAATTAATAGTTTGCTTAAGGGTAAATTTACAATTGATGAAATAACTTACAAAGGAACTTTTCTCACGATGAGTAGGTATAACGAGCGAGTTAGCGGGTGTGTTCGAAGTGTCCGAATCTTCGCATGGTGAAGTACCATCGTGCTCGCGAGGTCGAGAGATGACCGGTGGTCGAGAGACGAAGTGTCGGCGAGACGGCGTGGTCGAGAACGGCGGCGTGAAGTGACGAACGAAGTGACGAAAATACGGAAATGAAGTGACGACGTGTAGAGGTGTAGACTCCCTTAAATAGTGCTGCACTGGGGGTAGCAAGTTCAATGTCCTCGAACTTTCTAGACTTATTTATTTGAAGTGTCATACCCAGTTGAGGAGTATTGTCACTTATTTGACGTTGCGGGCGATGAACTCGGCCTAGCGATAAACAAATGTACTTGCCGTCGCTAGGCGCGCGCTCGAAAGAAATTTCGAGATGTGGTCTGCCACATTCCTCCCCTCCAAGTGGTATCGAAGATGGCACGATACCTTGGTAGAACGTCATATTGTAGCTGAGCTGAGGCAGTCGTTGCTGAAGATTTTTGTGGTCATTACAATTTTGGAGAGATGGTTAGACTTGTGTTAGTTGGACTGTTGCCTAGTTGCTGATGATGATTGCGACGGATCAAGATGTGATTGCTTTGGAAACAGTGTTCCCGTTCAGCCCGTTGACAATTGCAGTGTGTCGGTGAGGCTTGTTAGTACACAAAGCTGTGGAGTCCGTGGAGTCAGTGTAGTCCGTGGAGTCCGATAAGCTGTGCAGTGTAATTGGCATCTAAACATTCTTGTCGAATTTGCAGAACTGTGCAGTTGGCTTGCGTTGGCGTTTTCGAAGTTTTCGTTGACTGTCGTCGTGTTGACAGCGTGTGTTGACAGTGACGTGTTGACAGCGTCGTGTTGACCGTGTCGTGTAGACGTCGTGTTGTCGTGGTTGAGCAGCTCCTTGGGTATGCGAGACAGAGTGCGAGTCATAAGCATAACACGAAGGATGGGACAGCGTCCCAACAAAATCATTCCTCGTTCAAAGACGTGCGTAGCGATGAGACGAGGTGAGTTTTTGTGTGCTCGAGATGTGTGCGTGCGTTCATATTTGGGTGTCCGACAGCTCTGGAGTAGTTCTCCAGCGTTGAAGTTGCGGCGTGTCTGTTGCGTTAGACAGCTTTGGAGTATGTAGTTCTCCAGTGGGGCCTGTGTGTGCATTCTTTGCTGCGCATCAAGTGAGTCTGATGTCTTTGGGAATACGTGCCAGTATAGCGAGTGCTTGTGCATTCTTTGCCGCGCATCAAGTGAGTCTGATGTCTTTGGGAATACGTGCCAGTATAGCGAGTTGTAGCGTGTCGGTGTTGCTCTTGGTTGCTGATGAAAACCATTTGTTGCTGAAGTTGTCCATTTTGATTTGGTGCCGTTGACAATGTTTGCCATCTTGATTTATCGATGTTGATAATGTCGCTTTCCATCTTGGTTTGATGCTGATGATGATGATAACGTTGATCATCTTGCTTCTATAGTTGTACATAGTAACAGCAGTTGACAGTTGTAAATTTTAAATTTTCATAATATAAACATTTACAATTGTAGCAAGCGAATAAATAAAATATTGTTGGTTGCATGTTGCAAAAATATAATATGTACAATGATAAGTATTTGTCAATAATAATTAAGTTGATTACAATATATTTTAGAAGTGAAAATAAATTCAAGTATCTAATTAGGTATACAATGCAACAAAAAAATAATATGAATTTCAGCAAAGTCCAAAAATGTTTAAAATATTCTATTTGTAATAGGTAAATATTGAAATGTGTCTAAGTACAAAAATGCTTTGCAAGTTTCAAAGTATAAAAGGTATTTAAAGCAAAATTACAAAGTATGAAATAGGTAAGTTAAGTATTTCACGAAATTAGTACCTATTTGATATATTAAATAGTGATAATTTAATTAATTATTTGCGAGCTCCTTTGATATAAAAACATATTTCTGATTGCAATGAATTTAAATAACGTACGTAAATATCTTGTTAGCAAAAACTTAGATTGTCATTCGATAGATGGTGTTTTATTAAAACTTAATTTTTCTACCGCTAGTTGGAATTTTGAAAGATTAGTCACGACCCGTATTCGCGTTGTTTACTTATTAAAAATAACAAAATTGAAGTTTTATCGTTTAAAACCGAAAATTTTCGATCGATATTTGTTTTAACAGTGAAATTAATATATCAAGTTCAATTAAATGTTCTGTATCACGCGTTAATCTGTATGTAAAATATAAAATTATTAAATTTTGTCACTTCAGTATTATTGTTGTGCGTGAGAATTTTTTTGTCGCGAAGTATGTGAAAAATATTTTTAGTTCCGTGATTTATGTGAAAAGAATATAACTAAATTCGGAAGTGCGGTTTTGCTTATGTATATCGCGATTGTCGGAGTATTTTTTTACTTGAAGCAGTGCCGTACAGAAAAATTTTACAGTGTTTGATTATGCGAAATTATAAAGTGGGTACCAATATATACCTTTGTTTACAATCTCAGAATAAAATAAATGTGTACTATGCATGTGTTATTTGAATGCAACATTTATGACAAAGAATAACTAAAAACCGAGAAGCGCGGGTGATTTTTAAACGCGATTGCATAGAATTAAGCGCGATTGTTTCGCGGGTGTAGTGTAGTGTACCCATCGTGAGAGATTCAAAAACCAATTCGTTCTTTTTCTAAGCTAGGAAAAGAAAAGGAGTGATCTGAGGAAAATCGGTAAGTGTTGTTTAATGTTATTGTTATGAAAAATACCACTGTTGTGAATGCATATTTATCGTTTTTCGGCCACGGGCCGGTACTAGATAAATACCGATGTTTTGTAAATACCAGTAGCTGTGTAGCTTTAGCTGTTTGGTAACGATTGTGTTCATATTCACGTTTTCAGGGTCACCAATAAAGCTGATTGGTAACCAGAGGGGTTACCAATCGAAAGTAGTTAATAACCAAAGTGGTTACTATTAAATATAAGTGGTAACCAGAGGGGTTACCAGTAAAGAGAGTTTACTATATCCCAAGTGGATATGATTTGAAATAAGAACACAAGGGCAGTGGTTGAGAGAGAAGAAGAAAGAATGGTCAAAAGTAACAATGAGTATATTGATCACAATTAATAGTTTGCTTAAGGGTAAATTTACAATTGATGAAATAACTTACAAAGGAACTTTTCTCACGATGAGTAGGTATAACGAGCGAGTTAGCGGGTGTGTTCGAAGTGTCCGAATCTTCGCATGGTGAAGTACCATCGTGCTCGCGAGGTCGAGAGATGACCGGTGGTCGAGAGACGAAGTGTCGGCGAGACGGCGTGGTCGAGAACGGCGGCGTGAAGTGACGAACGAAGTGACGAAAATACGGAAATGAAGTGACGACGTGTAGAGGTGTAGACTCCCTTAAATAGTGCTGCACTGGGGGTAGCAAGTTCAATGTCCTCGAACTTTCTAGACTTATTTATTTGAAGTGTCATACCCAGTTGAGGAGTATTGTCACTTATTTGACGTTGCGGGCGATGAACTCGGCCTAGCGATAAACAAATGTACTTGCCGTCGCTAGGCGCGCGCTCGAAAGAAATTTCGAGATGTGGTCTGCCACAGACGTTACTAGCAATTGGCCAATACTCAAGTGGGGTTGAGAGCCACGATGGTCCATTCCACCATAATAACGAATCTACAATGCATGTGGGTGACAATCCCCTGGACCCAAGATCTGCAGGATTATCTGATGATCTCACATGATACCAACTATCAATTGGAACTTTATCGCTGATTTGTGAAACTCAATTCGCGACAAAAGTTTTTAACAAGTATGATGGTGTTTTAATCCATGCTAAAACAATAGATGAATCAGTGAATGCGAATGTCCTATCAATAGGTATTTCATCTTTATAATGATTATATGTATATGACAATAATTTTGATAACAAGTGCGAAGCGCAAAGTTCAAGACGAGGTATCGACAACGTTTTGAGAGGTGCGACTTTAGTTTTAGCCAGTAATAATCGCACTTCTGGATTTGAAGTATCAATATTTGAACAACAATATACTACGGCAGCATAACCTAAATTTGAAGCGTCTGAGAATCCAACCAAATAACAGTTCTGTATGTTTCCAAGATGACGAGGTATATCTAAAAATGCTAAATTATGAAGATTTGACATAAGATTTTCCCACCTGGTTTGGATGTTATCAGGCGTAGGGTCATCCCATTCCAATCCAAGCTTCCATAATTCTTGGAGTAAACATTTTGCCACAAAGATAACAGGCGAGATCCACCCTAGTGGATCAAATATACGTGCTACACAGGATAAAATATTTCTTTTGGTGGCAATCATCTCTGGTGATGTTATTTGGTAGGTGAATGAATCACTATTAGGATTCCAATATATCCCAAGAATTTTGATTCCGCCGTCAGAACCCAAATTCAAACTCAATGGAACCTCCCGATGATCCTCAGGAAGATCACTGAGAAAATCTTGTGAATTACTCGCCCATTTACGCACTTCAAAACATCCCAATTTGAGTAATGAAATGAGTTCGTTCCTTATGGACAATGCATCATCCACAGTTTGCCCACCACTCAGAATATCATCTAGATATACATTTTGCAATATTATTTTTGACGCTCTTGGAAAATTATGTTTTTCTCTGACCGCTAACTCGTTCAGTGTCCGTATTGCTAAGAAGGGTGAAGAAGCAACACCATATGTAACAGTGTTTAATTCGTATTGCTTAAGGGGTTCGTCTGGAGACTCACGCCACAATATCCTTTGGTAAGGACGATCTTCTTCTCGAATTAGGATTTGTCTATACATCTTACAAATATCAGATGTAAAAGCTATTTTGAACATTCTGAAACTACAAATCAAGTGAATAATATCCGATTGTAGTTTTGGTCCAACGAAAACAACATCATTCAATGACTTATTTGACGTTGTGTGTGAACTGGCATCAAAAACAACGCGAAGTTTTGTAGTGGAGCTAAGAGGTTTGATAATACAGTGATGTGGTATCAAATATTTTGTGAGTGAGTGTTCTGACATTGACAGCTCTCTCATATGACCAAGAGTTTCATACTCTCTCATGAATGCAATGTAATCTCTCTGCAATTCTGGCTTGAATTTGAGAGTTCTTTCTAATCGATGAAAACGCAATAAAGCATTTTGTTCTGAAGATCCTAATGTATTATAATCATTTTTCAATAGTAATGGAACTACAAAACGTCCCGATGGATTGCAATATGTTTGTGATTTAAATACTTCTTCACATGTCTTGTCATCTTCCGATTGATAATGTTGATTTGGTATGTCTTCGATTTCCCAGAATTGATGAAGATGATGTTCTAAGGATGATACGCAAAGTGTTACATCATTAGATTTTATGGATTCACTTTTTGGTATAACAGGGATGCTTCCCATAATTACGATCCCCAAAACAGTGTTAATACCTATTGGCAAATCAGTTGGACCCTCAACAAGTCCAGGTCTTAATAATTTGGCAAATACTGAGGCTCCCAATAAGACATCTATTTCTCCTGGGATACCAAACTTTTCATCCGCCAATTGAGAGTGATTTAGGTATTCTAAAAATGATGTTTGTACTTCACAACTGGGTAAACAATGTGTAATTTTATCTAACACTAAAGCATCTATCTGATATGTCATTCTATTATTAAACTTTGAATAGAATGTAAAGGATGCTCCTGTATGAATTGTGTTGTTAGACATTCCAATTCCTTGTATGGAAACATTTTTACTGTAGGTATTTAAACCTAATAATTTACAAGCTTTAAGTGAAATGAAATTTGATTGACTGGCTGTATCTAGTAAAGCACGCAAGCAATGTGCTTTACCTGCCTGTCCTTGTACGATGATTGTTGCAGTTGACAGTAACTCTACCATTCTGGCCCTCTGTCGAAGGCAACTGGCAGTCACAAAAGGTTCAGGTTGATTAGTCGCAGGTGAGCTCGGATCCGATGGTTGAGTAATTTTGGGAATAAAATGCAATAAACTGTTGTGTTTTCCATTGCACTGCTTGCAAGATGACTTTGATTTACATAAATTCAATCTATGTCCTCTCTGTAGACAATTGATACATAATCTGTATTGTTTGATTAGTTCAAACCTTTCCTTTGGAGCCAATGACAGAAATTTGGAACAATGATAGATAGGATGGTTAGTCTTTGAACTACAACAAATACAATGATGATTTTCTTCTGAGGATATACCAGTAACGAATACTTTGGTTGCCTGATTTCTGTGTTTCGTCAATGAACTGTTAGAGGTTGGTAAAACCTCCAATATACCACAATGATTTTCTAAAAATTTTAGCAATTCGTTAAAGGTGGGGACCGTGTTGTGTTCAACGGTCAACTCAAATTTTGTTCTAATATCAATTGATAATTTTCTAAGTACAATATTCAATAATAAAAATGACCATTCTTTTACAGGAAATCCCAGTGAATCCAATCCAAACGTATTCTCTTTAAGTATGTCAACAAATGCTCGAAGGTTTTCTTTGTTTTTATTGAACGAGAAATTCAATATATGATCAATATGTGCGTCAGCTATGAGACGTTTGTTTTCGTATCTTTCTATCAAAATACGATACGTTACACTATAGTTTTCCGGAGATAATGGCAAATGCTTGACGAGACGTAACGGTTCAATGTCTAATAAACTCACTAAATATTGCATCTTCTGTACATTTCCAAGTGAACAGTTTTCATCAATCATGGATTTGAAGAGATTATTGAAGTTTATCCACTCTGTTGCTTTCCCAGAAAATTTAGGTATTTCAAGTATTGGTAATTTTAAACTGTTACCTCCTTTTTGTTGGTTAGCAATTTTACTTTCAGAAAATATGTCATAGTATACATATTTGATTTCCTTGTACATTGACATGAAACTATCATATTCCACATAATGATTTTTCTCATCAAAATCTTTAGATTCAGATTCAATGTCAATATGAGCTTGAACAAATTTGGCTTTAATTTCCTCCAATTCTTTAAATCCTATTTCAAAACTCTTGACATCTTTAGCTGACCCAATTATGGCACACTTTGACAAGTTAAGCAAGGCGACTAACTCTCGCTTTGCGAGTTTATAAATGATAAATGCTGACATTGTAGCTAAGTGTCAAGATCAATCTGTAAACGAACAACTGTCAAAAAATCAAATGTAAACAAAATGACAAAACAAGATGGCGACTAAGATGGCTGACCAATCAAAGACAAGAAGTGTAAATGATCTTACCACAGTAAAACTACAACTTTTTGCAAATTTATTGTTACAAAAATTTGACACAATGCAAATATTAATGGCAAATATTAATTACAACAAAGAATATTAATACAAAATTATCTGACGAAATCTGTGACCATGTGCATGTACAATAAATAAACCACTGCAATTCTGCTCTGTCCGTATGAATTTAAAACAAAACGACAAAATTATCCGGAGAAGTGACCAAACATATGTATGTTAAATGGTGGACTGTATTGCAAATAAATGAATCAACACTACGGACAAATCAGAACTACAGTTTGGTAGCACTTACCCTTCTTGCAGATCCCAATCCACCGAAGCCTTGGAGAAAGAAATTCGGGAATTGGAGTTGGAAGAGAAATTAGGATAGGCTTCTTTTTGCGAACTTACACCCAAATTCACTATCACAGATTTCTAATGATACAAATATGGTTCAAAATGAATGAGAACTTTTTTAAACAAATTATAAATGGTTACTGATGTAACAATGCGAAAAAAAAATGGCAACTGATGTTGCTCCCACTGATGTTTGAAATCGAATGAAATATGTAACAAAAAAAACCACCTACATCCACAATAGTAGGTAGGTATTATCAAAATGACCCAACATATATATATATATATATATATATATATATATATATATATATATATATATATATATATATATATATATATATATATATATATATATATATATATATATATATATATATATATATATATATATATATATATATATATATATATATATATATATATATATATACATATATATATATACATATATATATATATATATTTTTTTTTTTATATAAAACATGAATATGTCCTTGTTAAACAAGTACATATACATCTTCCTACGTTCCCTAAAATAAGGAAATAAATGCTTGTAATAAATTTAACATGCACCCAATAATTACCATATTCTGGAGACTTATGGTATTGAATGTCTCACAAATTCAGAATAAAAAACTGTGTATCCATCGGGAATCAAACATAGTACCTTTGGCGCACGAGTCGGATATCTAACTTCTTCACTAAGAATGACTGAAGAAGATTTATATAAAAAAGTGACAACAAATAAATTATTATTAACTGTGACTTTTGGATTCAAAGGATACGGAATTTTAATCGATTTTGCTTAAAACATTTTAAAACGAGTGGGTTGTGGCCAACACTAAACTCTCCACACCATAGTAAGCGGTTATTTTTTTCTTCAAATGTTGACAATCTCAATATGGTAAAATATGTTTATGTTATATGAAATATATTTATATATATTTTATTCATTCTAAATTTTACAAACAGGAATATAAATTTTCTAACGATAGTATATTTTTAGGTTAAGATAGACAAACTATTAATGCAGTATGGTGAAGAATGCTTATGTTGTATGAAATATTTTAATAAAAGCAGATAAATTTTGTTTTAAAGAGCGTTAGAGCATTTTGAAAATTTTGACTCGTGATATATGAAGAATTTTTTTGTTATTTATGGAAAGCTAATTAGTTCTATGTTCAAGCTCTTTACATTATAACATGAAATCAAATTACTGAACTTTTCCATACATAAGAAATTTATCTTATTATATACATTTTTATTCATTCTAAATTTTACTACCAGGAATATAAATTTTCTAACAATAGTATATTTTTATATTAAGATAGACAAACTATTAATGCAGTATGGTGAAGAATGCTTATGTTGTATGAAATATTTTAATAAAAGCTGATAAATTTTGTTTTAAAGAGCGTTAGAGCATTTTGAAAATTTTGACACGTGATATCATATGAAGAAATTTTATGATATCTATGAAAAGCTAATCAGTTCTAAGTTCAAGCTATTAATATTCTTATATCAATATGAAATCAAAGAACTGAACATTGACAAACATAAAAAAATTCTCTTGTTACATATAAGTTTCATACAAAAATCCATTAAATATAGTTGAAACCAAATTAAAATATCTCAATTTCCAGGTCGTGAGAGCATTTTTTCAGTTTTAATAGATGAAATCATAAAGAAACATTGAGAAAAAATTAACCGTTGTCTATGGAAAACTAATCAGCTCTAAGTTTATGGACTTAACACATATGATAAAAATATGAAGTAAATCGGACTTATAGTTTGGGCTGCAGAGAGGACACAAAAAAAAAACAACGTAAATGATGAATTCATAGAGAAGAAATCAAAAGTTGTCTATGGAAAACTAATCAGCTCTAGGTCTTTGCACTTTACACATATGATGTTAATATGAAGTCGATCGGACTTATAGTTTGGGCTGTAGAGGACACAAAAAGGATTTTCCGTACGCCATACGCCGTACGCCAAACATACAAACACATCATGACGAAACTCACAGTGTGCACTCTCTACATGATACCCGTTGAGAAATTGATGTAAAAAAAATACTTGAAGGTTTTTTCGTTGACAAAGTGGAAGTTCATAATTATAAATTGTAAAAAAACTTATAAAAAGAAAACACAGTTTGATTCCACAAAAATACGCTTAAAAATTGTGAAATCATGACTCTCCCCTATTCCATAGTGTGGAGAGTAAAAATTGAGAATTCAGGGGGGCAATTCTGGTTCACTACGATTCCATTTACATTCCATTTACATTTCACTTTTCGGTTACCCGTTGGCTAGTCTCGTCACACCAGCGAAATCTATTTTACCCGGGTAAATAATTTCCCAATTATTTACTTCCATCTGCTCACAGATGGCAGTAAATAATTGTTTCGGAAATTCGGTTTGAATGCCATCCAAATTTTAAAGTAAAAAGGGTCATTTTTATTATACGCGAAAATATTTATACACGGTATTTCGTGCAAACCTTTCATAGTCGAATCTAAACTGCGCAGTAATACGTTTGCGCAGCGGTTCACCAAAGTACATGACGTATATTTTTCGCGCGCGCGTTTTGTTTTAGTGTGAAGGGAATAATTTTGTTTTCATCGAAATGAGGCGAGTGTATTTACAAAACTATTAAAATAAATCATTTATTATATATCCATGATTATTTCATATATAAGTATTTTATTTAATCTTCTCTTCTTCTTTCTCAGTCATCTCCCCACTGCTGGATGTAGGCCTCTTCTAATAGCTTCCACTCGTCTTTTTTCTGGGCTTTTCGAACCCATCCGCTTCCAGAGACAGGGACAATATCATCGGCCCACCTTTTCTGGGGCCGGCCTATTCCCCTTTTCATATCCCATGGTCTCCAATTTAGAATTCTGGGTGCCCATCTGTCCGTACCCTGTCTGGCAACATTACCTGCCCATTGCCATTTAAGTTTTGCAACTCGATCCATGACATCAACAACTTTTGTCTGGCGTCTGATTTCTTCATTTCTAATTTTGTCTCTTAGACTTACGCCTATCATTTGCCTTTCCATGGATCTCTGAGTGCATTTTAGCTTATGTATGGTCCTCGCAATTAGCGTGATAGTTTCCAGACCATACGTAAGCACAGGCAGGATACATGTTTCAAAAACTTTTCTTTTCAGACATGTGGGAATATCTCTGTTTTTTAGGACATGTTTAAGTTTTCCAAAGGCTGCCCAACCTAGTCCGATCCTTCTGGGTATTTCTGCTGTTTGGTTATCCTTTCCAAATTTTATCTTGTGTCCAAGGTATATATATATTCTTCAACAGCTTCAATTATTTTACTATCAATTGTGATAGTGCTGTTAGATGATGGACTCATGATTTTCGTTTTGTTGATATTTATTTCCAGGCCGACCATTAGGGAAGCATCGTGGAGTTCTTTTATCATAACATGAAGTTCTTCCAGATCATCACTTATAAGCACTATGTCATCTGCAAAACGGAGGTGGTTTAAGTTTGTTCCATTTATTTTTATTCCCTTGTCTTCCCAGTTCAAAGTTTTAAATATGCCCTCCAAAACCAATGCCAACAGTTTAGGTGATATGGTATCTCCTTGTCTGACACCTCTTTTTATATTGATTTTTTGTGTTTTTGTATTTTCATCGATTCTTACATCCATGGTGGCGTGTTCATATATAAATTTGATAAGCCTTGAATATCTGGAGTCAATTCTCGCATCATTTAATGCGTTTATTATTTCACATTGTTCTACAGAGTCGAATGCTTTTTTATAGTCGATGAATGCAAGATGAATTGTTATATTATATTCAGTAGTTTTCTCAATTAGTAGGCGCAGAGTTTGGATATTGTCTGTAGTTCCAAAATATTTTCTAAAGCCAATTGGTTGGTAGAAATCCAGTTTAGGTGTTAAACGGTTTGTGACAATTTTAGTGAGAAGTTTATAAGTATGGGATAACAGACTTATTAGTCGATAATTCTCTAAGTTCTCAGGATCCCCTTTTTTATACAATAGTATAACTTCAGAATTTTGCCACTTTTCAGGTATGACCTCCAGTTCTACGCACTTGTTTAGGAGTATTTTTATTGCTTCAATGATTTCTTTCCCACCCAACTTTATCATGTCGCTTGTCACTTGATCTTCACCTGGACTTTTATTATTTTTCATGTATTTGAGTGCATTTTTAATTTCATTATAATCTATCTCTGGTATCTCTTCGGAGCCAACATTTAACACAGTTACATTTGTTTCTCTATTTTGTGTCATTGGTTTATAAAGTTCCGTGTAAAACTCTTGCACTGTATTTATTATCATATTTTTATCATTTTCTGTACTTCCGTTTCTATTTTTTAATTTAATTATGTTTGATTTACCAGAATTGTTGTTTGATCTAAGCACTTTCATATTCTTATTTGATTCTATTGTGTTCATAATGAGATTTGTGTTGTATTTTCTAATATCTTTCCTTATCTCTTTCCTTATAATTTTATTAAGAGTTTTATATTCGTTTGAATCTCTGTTAATTTGTCTTTTCTCTTCTATAAGTTTTATTGTGTTTGGAGATAATTTTTGGTTCTTTCTTTTCTGTCTGAATGATATTGTTTTTACAGCTGTTTGAACACTCGTAATTTTATCTGTGAGGTCGTTTATTTCCATAATCTGAAGATCTGTTTTGGCTCCCAGCTTTTGTTTTAGAATATTTTGGAATTCTTCTTGATGTGCGGCAATTATTTCAGTTGTAGGTACTTTTTTGGGTTTTTTATGGATCATGTTGTATCTTTCAGCCTTTGTGTTTATTTTGAAAGAAGCTCTCACCAGTCTATGATCGCTTCCCGTGTCAAATTGATTTAGAACTGTTACATCTTTACAATATTTCAGGTTGTTTGTAATTATATAGTCTATCTCATTTTTTGTTTTGCCGTCGGGACTCTTCCATGTCCATTTTCTTTGTTTTTTCTTTTTGAAGAATGTGTTTGTGCAATACAGTTGTTCATATTGTAAGTAATCTAATAGTGTTTCTCCTCTTTCATTTCTATTACCCAAACCAAACTTCCCAATGTATTCTGGATCTCCCCATTTTTTCTCTCCTATTTTGGCATTAAAGTCCCCAGTCAAGATAGTCAGTTGTGTTCTTTCTAATCTTTTTGCCTTTGAAATATCTTCATAGAATTTTTCAATTTCTTCGTCTTCCGCTGTACTTGTTGGAGCATATACTTGTATAATCTGTATTGTGAATCTCTTATTTAGTCTTAATATTATGTATATAACTCTATCCGATACGCTGTTCATTTTTGTTACTCTAGTTTTAAGATTTTTATGTACCATTATAGCTGTACCTCCCGTTGATGACTGTTTATTGTTTCGGTATGACAAGTGACCTGATGGAAGAGTAGTAGCTTCTTCTCCTTTAAGTCTAGTTTCGCAGATTCCCAGAATGTCCCAGTTTATATTTTCTAGTTATTTTTCCAGTCTAAGTCTATCTTCTTCTTGTCTCATGGTTCTGATATTATAAGTCGCTATTTTAATTTCTGTATTTTTTCCGTGTTTCGAGTTTTTGCCTCCCCCAGAATCCTTGAGGCTGACCGCTTTAATGTCGGTGTGAGATTTTGAACTATACGTTCTACTCACCTGGGGTATTTTTGTTTTAAAAGTCGAGTTCATGGTTTATTTTGAAGGTTTTTGGCATTTAAACACCACGCTTGCCATACGTGACTGGTGAGTTTGGGTTCAGCCGCCCTTGACATAGGGAACAGACGCTGTTTGTAGCCGCCCATTCTGGGTCAGACGCTACGTACCTGTTGGTCCGCGGGAGGTATTTTATTTCCCTCCTACCCTGCATATCTGCCGAGCATTTCCCTATCCGCCACCTGGGGACACGTCCTATAGCGGTTACAGGTTCCGCCAAGGATCTTTTATTTGATTTTATTTAATACACATTATAAATTACATGTTCAACAACTGTAAGTTCCTGTATGTATTTTATTATGGAAAAAATCAAATGAAAACATGTACTGTTAACCTACATACCTATTGCAATTTTTTATTGATTGAATAATAAATATAGGTATAGATTTAAACTAAAATGTTACTTTACCTAAAAAATTGTCAGAAATCAATAATAAATTTATTAAATGAAGTATGCACAAACAAGACAGAAGTAAATTAGCATTAAAATAAGTATGTGCTTCTCACAGAATGATTCGCTTTCAAAATCATTATTGAGTTTATTCAAAAATTACACGCTAGCTTATGTAGGTAAAATTAACTCAAAACGTAAATTCTAAATCAATCCAATTTTATTTTTGACAAATTTAATATATTATTAATACAGTCGAGGCGGAAAAATAACATTATAGAAGATCCGAGAAATGTCTTGACACATTTTATATTTCCCTCCTTATTAAAACTAAAGATAACGAAACAAAGAAAAACAATCAATTTTACAAGAGAAACACGCCAGAAACAACAAAAAAGACGTAATATTAAAGTGGTCATTTTGCACACAAATAACCTTTCTGGATCAAAATAAATAATTTTGAATGAAACATTAATGTTTTATTTGTATACTTTCGTAAAAAGTTGATGCACTTTTCTGAAATATATAAAAGATTCGTCATTTTAAACTTTGGACAAATTTGACAGCTTGCAAAACACGACCATTTTGCAAGCGAAATCAAAACCCCGATTATCGATGGAATCTTTTCGATTACCCTGAACGGGAATTGCCATTTGGTACAAATTCGTGGAATCTCCGTGAAATCGTTATTTCTCTCACCAAAACCCAAGACGGGACTTGCCATGAGGTTTATAAAATGGAATGATTCCATACCCTGGGTAAATAAGCAACCAGACTTGCCCCACAGAATAAAATAATATTTTAAATTGAAATATGATAAAAGCATTGAACAAACTTGTTTTCCATAAAGTGGGCTGGTATAATACATAACATCCATAGCAGCTTCATTGATGGCACGCCTTAATGCTGGAGCACCCGGGGGAGCTGCATCCTGTAGAAGACCAGAAGCACGTCCTCGAGCCCCGGCTCTCCAACGAGCGGGAAATAGTTCAGCACGACCACTACCACTGCACGGATGATGAATACGAAGCCATTCACAAATACCACGAAGACTGAAAATTTTAAACATTACCTATCACATTTGAGTAAATTTTTTGATAGGAAATTTGAGAGTATAATAAATACAATTCACTGACTAATGCATTGCTAAATTATGTAACAATTATGTGATTATTTTATTAAAGTAAATGATGAATCAAACTTGTAATTTTGCTCTATTTTAGAGGCTTTTTTAAAATAATTCATAATTATTTAATAATAATAAACTCGTACACCATGCTGATATTTTGACTAAAAAAGGATTTTTTTCTGAAAGCCCTAGTTTAAGATTTGTATTAATTTATTGGAAAATAGTAGATATGTAATTTATAATTCAAGTATAACGTATGTCAATCAATCAGTGTTGAATATATTTCACGATGAAAAAATAATTTTGGTTGAGGAATAATTTGTGAAGTGTTTTTTGGGTTCTTTTCTGAAGGAAGTAATATTTTGGGTATGTGGAATCTGATTTTGTGAAGTAGGACCTGTTGTAACAGAATTAAACAGCACTGACTTTATTAACCTTTCTATCTAAAATGCAAATACAGCGCAAAGAAAGAGAGGAAACAGGGATCAAAATGGTAACACAACACAGTTGAAATAAATGAGTATTGGGTATTATACAATAAATTAATATACTTTATCCAATAATACTGAGTATTTTGAAATAATTAAGGAAATTAATATTTTGGAAAATGCAGTGCATAAATATGCACCGAAAAAACAGTGTAATTTTGTGATTTGTACATTCAATACATGTTAGGAAAGTAGTGACTATCTAACCAGTTAGTGTTGCGTATAATTCTTCCTTCATCCATCTTTTGCCCAATTTCATGAATCACAAATACAACATGACATGTGTTATATTTGTACATTCAATACATGTTAGGAAAGTAGTAACTATCTAACCAGTTAGTGTTGCGTATAATTCTTCCTTCATCCATCTTTTGCCCAATTTCATGAATCACAAATACAACATGACATGTGTTATATTTGTACATTCAATACATGTTAGGAAAGTAGTAACTATCTAACCAGTTAGTGTTGCGTATAATTCTTCCTTCATCCATCTTTTGCCCAATTTCATGAATCACAAATACAACATGACATGTGTTATATTTGTACATTCAATACATGTTAGGAAAGTAGTGACTATACAACCAGTGAGTGTTGCATATAATTCTTCCTTCATCCATCTTTTGCCCAGTATCATGATTCACAAATACAACATGACATGTGTTATATTTGTACATTCAATACATGTTAGGAAAGTAGTAACTATCTAACCAGTTAGTGTTGCGTATAATTCTTCCTTCATCCATCTTTTGCCCAATTTCATGAATCACAAATACAACATGTGTTATGTTTGTACATTCAATACATGTTAGGAAAGTAGTAACCATCTAACCAGTTAGTGTTGCGTATAATTCTTCCTTCATCCATCTTTTGCCCAATTTCATGAATCACAAATACAATATGTGTTATGTTTGTACATTCAATACATGTTAGGAAAGTAGTGACTATACAACCAGTTAGTGTTGCATATAATTCTTCCTTCAGTCATCTTTTGCCCAGTATCATGATTCACAAATACAACATGACATGTGTTATATTTGTACATTCAATACATGTTAGGAAAGTAGTGACTATACAACCAGTTAGTGTTGCATATAATTCTTCCTTCATCCATCTTTTGCCCAGTATCATGATTCACAAATACAACATGACATGTGTTATATTTGTACATTCAATACATGTTAGGAAAGTAGTAACTATCTAACCAGTTAGTGTTGCGTATAATTCTTCCTTCATCCATCTTTTGCCCAATTTCATGAATCACAAATACAACATGTGTTATGTTTGTACATTCAATACATGTTAGGAAAGTAGTGACTATACAACCAGTTAGTGTTGCATATAATTCTTCCTTCATCCATCTTTTGCCCAGTATCATGATTCACAAATACAACATGACATGTGTTATATTTGTACATTCAATACATGTTAGGAAAGTAGTAACTATCTAACCAGTTAGTGTTGCGTATAATTCTTCCTTCATCCATCTTTTGCCCAATTTCATGAATCACAAATACAACATGTGTTATGTTTGTACATTCAATACATGTTAGGAAAGTAGTAACCATCTAACCAGTTAGTGTTGCGTATAATTCTTCCTTCATCCATCTTTTGCCCAATTTCATGAATCACAAATACAATATGTGTTATGTTTGTACATTCAATACATGTTAGGAAAGTAGTGACTATACAACCAGTTAGTGTTGCATATAATTCTTCCTTCAGTCATCTTTTGCCCAGTATCATGATTCACAAATACAACATGACATGTGTTATATTTGTACATTCAATACATGTTAGGAAAGTAGTGACTATACAACCAGTTAGTGTTGCATATAATTCTTCCTTCATCCATCTTTTGCCCAGTATCATGATTCACAAATACAACATGACATGTGTTATATTTGTACATTCAATACATGTTAGGAAAGTAGTAACTATCTAACCAGTTAGTGTTGCGTATAATTCTTCCTTCATCCATCTTTTGCCCAATTTCATGAATCACAAATACAACATGTGTTATGTTTGTACATTCAATACATGTTAGGAAAGTAGTGACTATACAACCAGTTAGTGTTGCATATAATTCTTCCTTCATCCATCTTTTGCCCAGTATCATGATTCACAAATACAACATGACATGTGTTATATTTGTATATTCAATACATGTTAGGAAAGTAGTAACTATCTAACCAGTTAGTGTTGCGTATAATTCTTCCTTCATCCATCTTTTGCCCAATTACATGAATAACAAATACAACATGTGTTATGTTTGTACATTCAATACATGTTAGGAAAGTAGTGACTATACAACCAGTTAGTGTTGCATATAATTCTTCCTTCATCCATCTTTTGCCCAGTATCATGATTCACAAATACAACATGACATGTGTTATATTTGTACATTCAATACATGTTAGGAAAGTAGTAACTATCTAACCAGTTAGTGTTGCGTATAATTCTTCCTTCATCCATCTTTTGCCCAATTTCATGAATCACAAATACAACATGTGTTATGTTTGTACATTCAATACATGTTAGGAAAGTAGTAACTATCTAACCAGTTAGTGTTGCGTATAATTCTTCCTTCATCCATCTTTTGCCCAATTACATGAATAACAAATACAACATGTGTTATGTTTGTACATTCAATACATGTTAGGAAAGTAGTGACTATACAACCAGTTAGTGTTGCATATAATTCTTCCTTCATCCATCTTTTGCCCAGTATCATGATTCACAAATACAACATGACATGTGTTATATTTGTACATTCAATACATGTTAGGTAAGTAGTAACTATCTAACCAGTTAGTGTTGCGTATAATTCTTCCTTCATCCATCTTTTGCCCAATTCCATGAATAACAAATACAACATGTGTTATGTTTGTACATTCAATACATGTTAGGAAAGTAGTGACTATACAACCAGTTAGTGTTGCATATAATTCTTCCTTCATCCATCTTTTGCCCAGTATCATGATTCACAAATACAACATGACATGTGTTATATTTGTACATTCAATACATGTTAGGAAAGTAGTAACTATCTAACCAGTTAGTGTTGCGTATAATTCTTCCTTCATCCATCTTTTGCCCAATTCCATGAATAACAAATACAACATGTGTTATATCTGGTGGTTTTTCTACTTTTGATGCTTGTGTCCTGTAGCCACGTCTTAAACGATATCCTGTAGCTAAAATAATGAAGTAAAATATCTTATAAGAAGCCATTTTAATTTGAAAAAATTAAAAGTGTGTAATTAAGGGTGTGTGAGGATTGAATTGCTAATATTTTTTTTCTTTGAACTCAAAACCAAAAATAGAGTATAATTTATTTGATTTACTAAAAATTATATGTAAACCTGTAAAAAAAAAACTGTTAGATAATTGTAATAAGTTTTAATGATAGTATAATTAGTAAATCAAAGAAATAAAAAAATAATGTAAATAAAACATTTAATTTAATGGGATAAATAAGGGTATTAAGAGAATGCTATGCTTTAAAAATATGTAAATTGTTTATAAATATTTATAATGAAGGATTAACATAATCTTGTGTTTTTGCACCCTGCACAGTTGGCAAGTTTATTTTCTGTACATGATGACTTCTTCTGATCAATTAAAGATTCCATTAAAACTGTTTTGATTTAGTTTGATGAAAATAAAAGAATACATGAGATAGAAAATTGAAATTCAATTTATAAGTTATGTAATGTTCAGGTACATACATTGATAAAATCCTAGTTTTTGTGTAACACTTCTAACTAATTGACGAGGTGCACCACCCCAATACAAATATATTTCAAGGGAAGACATCCATTCAACATGGAATTGTGAAAAGTGCTGACAATGGACAGCAACACCTATAAAAATAATTAATTACTATTAAAATATTCAAAGTCACTAGTTAAAATAACAAAATATATAAATTACAAAGCTTAGTAATTAAGACAAAATGATAATTGTACGATGCGCAAACATGTTAAAAAGATAATTCAAATACAAGTGAAAATATTGACCTACCTGGAGGAATGTTGGCACTCTTGTTAACATCAGAAATGGTTTTATGTCCAAACAATCTTAGATGTTCAACTTCTAATATTTCTCCATGACACCTTTCCAAAGGTTGCCAGTTTCCATCATAGAAGTAAAGACCTCTAAAAAATTCAAATATGATGAGAATTTTACATACAATTATCATATTATGAATATGTCACATTTGAAATATTTACTAGGCATTTATATACTACTAATATATTATGTTAACCTAAAATCTAGATTGGTCAGAAGGTCCCCGGGTCCAAATCAAGAGATTCCTCGAAAACCAAATGGAAAGACATAATGAGAAAAAAAATAGCAGTGCCTCATGTGTGACCAATACTGATGCATGTGACAGAGAAAATTAGAGAAGCAAGGAAAGCAGACCCTTTTTCCAGATTGAATAATGTATTTACTGTAGCATAGTATAATGTAGGTGTCAGAAAAGGCATTCCCACAATTTAATACTGACTTAACCCATGTTCACATTGATCAAATTGCAATTCATTATAGACATATGGCTAGTGTCTAACTCCACACCATGATGTTGAATAAAAGGAGATAATTTGATGAAAGATACATACCTATATTTAGTACCATACCTTCATGCATATATCACTGGATATGCACTACATTAATCTGGAATGATTTTAATAACTTAATTTTTATTTGGGTTATTCCATTATAAAACACATTACATTTTTTAACTTAAACATTCATTGATTCAATGAATGATTTTTAACCAAATTTATTTTTATAAATAACACTGTTACAGTGTTATTTATAAAAATAAATTTGGTTAACCCGGTTCAAAGTTTTATTCGGAAATTCAAATATTTTTATATAAGAATTATTTATTCTTATATGAGAATATTTGAATTTCAGAATAAGACTTTGAACCGGGTTCAATTGAACCAAATTTATTTTTATAAATAACACTGTTAGTTAAATTTAAAGATATAACTTTGTATTAACCACGTTTTTTGGTTGAAACGATGCGACCGGTTTCGGAACTAACCGTTCCCTCATCAGGCTAACTTTCAACTGAAACAGAATGTGACGACGTGCTTACAAGAAATCTATGGGGGCGGAGGTAGAGGTAGGGTGGGGGTACTTAGGGTTGGGTCTTGTGCAGGGTGGGTCCGATTGGCTGAAGGATTAGAAGTAAAAGGAAACATATTTAATAATGGACTGAAAGATAAATTTAACTGATTGTTTATTATGTTCTGTTTTGAATTAATACACTTTTTAATTTCTAGCGACTCTAAATTATCAAGACGTAGACCTACTTTGTTGACGTGTAAAATTTTTGTTCCCGATTGCATATTAAATTGATGATCATTAAGTACTAAGTGTTCTGCGAATTCCGAAAAATTATCATTGTTTATACATCTAATATGTTCTTTTACTCTAGTCTCAAATTTCCGTCCCGTTTTTCCTATGTAGACTGCAGAGCAGTCTCCACATGTCAGTTGGTATACGCCGGAGTTTTCCATTTTATTATCTTTATCTTTGGAATTCATTAAACTTTTTCCAATATTTTTGTCAGTGTAAAATGCCGGTCTTATGTCTTTTGGTAAGAAAGTTATATCTTTAAATTTAATTTGTTAAATATGAACCACAAAGTTAACATTCAAACATTTGAAAACACTGTTAGTTACTATATATAGGTAGGTACTGTAAAAAATAAAATACCTGGTTATAACATAGCTTTCACCTGGCCAATAGATAGATTCACATAGCATTCTAGCTACATCCACTTCATACAGACCTTCAAAATACATAAAAAAACAAAAAGAGCATGACAAACTATATACATATTACGGATCAAGAATCAAGAAAAATACATAAGTAAAAAAAAAAGTATAGGAAATAAATTGAAAAATAGTGTTAAAAAACATAACACATATATAATCGGTTCAATAAAAATGTTTATTTTTTTTAAATTGTGTTCAACAATATAAAAGAATCTTGGAATAGAATCGGTAACAAAATTATCTTACCTCCACGAACAACAATTCTATCACCTTTTACAGAAGATTCACCTTCAAAACTGTCTTCAGAAGATTCATTAGATTTTTTACTTTCGTAACGCTTTTTAGTGGGAGATGCATGATCAGATGATTCGGCATCTTCATTTCTGTATATAAAAAAAGGAACAATATCTTCAATGAATATCATGATAAAGAATACAAAGAGGAAATGATGCATAAACACATAGGTATAAACAAAATTCAATCTGAACGATAAACATGATTTTGATATCATCCTACTTCTCACTCTGGACAGGAAAATATCGCCTATACAATCTAAAATAAAACTGCATTTCTTTTCTCAGAAAACTAACATAGGCATATAGATTGTTTAGGGTAGTCATATTTTACTGTACATACCTGTCTACCCTCTTTCGAAATTTTCCTTTTTTTTTAAAAGAGCCAAATCCAGAACATATGAAGTTTGCTGATGATGAAGAATCATCGTTATTAAAGTGTTCATCTTCTTCTTTCCCCTTGATGGTGGAATTAAATTCTTCATTGGGTAAAATTGGGGATTGAATTTCTTCATTGGGCAAGGGAGGTAGTGTTTTGTATTTTTCTTCAATTAAAAGTGAATCATAACCATTAAATTCTGTCCAAATTTTATCATCTTTTAATTTGTAGAACCAGCGTACCTAAAAATCACAATATATTGATGAAACTGTTAAAAAGATACACCATAAAGTGAATTGTTGTGAAAACAAACCTCTTCTGGAGTTAAAGGTTCAACAGTGATTTCAGAATCTTCTGGACTTGGAATTATCCATGATTGAGAATCATCATTAGCACTCGCATTAACAAACATAACTTCCTCTACTTGATCCATTGATTGTCGATATTCTATAAATTCTCCACTTTCAGTTTGATTGTCAACATCACTTGAAGTGTTTTCTTCAGAAGCAATTTGAGAAAAATTAGCTATGTTTCCCGTAATAACACTGCATTTTTGAAACAATTCACCATTTGCATGTTCAGCTGATGAATACAAACGAGAGAGTATTTTTTGATAATTCATGATGTATTGATTTCTTTTGTCAATTTCTTAATTTTTTGAAATATGAATAACGAAATTAGCATAGAGATTACTGAGGTATATAATTATAATATTGACGAGAACAATAATTGATTTATATCAAATAATTATAAATTTAGAACCAACTAGCAACTAATGTCGCATTAATGAATTTCTTTTATTTAATAAATAAAAATAATAATTCAAATGTCAAATAAATGTCAACTCTATGAATAAAATCTCTTTTCTATGACTCTATGAAAGTGTAGCCAGTAGCCACTAAATTTTTTTTTTAACATTTGTTATGCCAAAAGAGTACATATGTTTTTTTACAATTTGCTATCCACCGTGAGGCCTTCAAAGCAGTAGGTTTTTAACATAAACAATTTTGGCAATAATAGTGCCCTTTAAATTTTTAATAACAATTTGGCCCCACGAATTAACACTTTGGCCCCCGAAACGTGGGACATTTCAAAATCAGTAGTTTTTAACGGACCGTCCTGAGAATTGAGTTTTGTTTTGTAGTTTGCTGTGTTTTTTGAATCGTGTAGGTTTTAATAATGATTTTCATATTTATTTACTGTGATATCTGAAGAAGGGCGGAGAAGAGTACTATTCCACGTTGGGAGCCAAATTGATACCTAGAGAAGGCGGAGAAAAATACTCGTCCCACGTGGGGATGCGAAATTGATATCTAGAGAAGGCGGAGAAAAATACTAGTCCCACATTGGGACGCGAGATTGATATACGGAGGCTGGGAAGAAATATATTAGTCCCATGTTGGGACGCGAAATTGCTAACTAAAGAAGCTGAAAAACATAATAAAAATAAACATTAAACTCTGCCCCTGAAAATAAAAATCAAATAAAACATAATCGGCTGCGATGTACCTGAAAAGACAAATACATACAAATACAGGCATGGTAAAATAATATATACATAACTGGAAAGATCTTACCAAACTGCTGCTCTCATAACGGGACTGTAGAGGAAACACTTACACTACATATATTATCACTTTTTAGTAATTAAAAATAACTTAAAACTAGCTTAAATTCACCCCCGTTGACTATATGGACCTGAAACATATTTCACTACTATACGATTATTTTTATTATTAAAAGTTATTATCAATAGTAACTTAAACTATTTTAAATTCACCCTCGATGATAGGTAGAGAACCTGAAAAGAACTTAATTACTACTTTATACAATTAAAAAAAATGCTAAGGCCGTCCGATAGCCTAGCAAACTCGCACTCTCGCACGCGGGTCTCTACAACTACCGATCAACCACTGACGCCTACCGAATGACAACTGATCCGACACAGCCGGGCGACCCAGCGCCCGTGGAACATGGAGTAGGGGAGGGGGGTGGGGGTTATACTGAAGAACCAACCCGTAGCGCCGGGTGACAACCAAGATTCCAGGAATCTGCCTAATGCATTTTACATTTCAAATTTATTTTCAATATAAAATACAATGCTAAAACATATGAACAAGGCCTGGGCTAAACATATGAACAATCCGTTCTTAGAATTAATAGAAGAAATACATTAGGCCGAAGTAAAATATTGGATATTAGGTTTCTTTGATATCATAATGCATGGAAATATATCGATCACAATACCTATGGAAATATCAAATGATATTGAAATGTTTATTTGTCGGGGTACTAGAGCGTCCAGAATCTAAAAAAAAAACAACGCCGCATCGTTAGAAAGAAGTCATTCTTTTTTATTCATATCCCTCACACATGCATGTACTCTATTATGGCTTTCCCGCTGAATAGAGGTTGATATAGTATGGAGGTAACCAGGAGGGCAAGTCTGATCCAACCGGCGAAATCAAAACCCTCACGACTACCCATATCATGGATATAATTATTATATGAAGTTCTATTATATTTTTAGATGTCATAGAACTCTAGATGATAATTATATCCATGATATGGGTAATCACGAGGGTTTTGATTTCGCCGGTTGGACTAGACTTGCCCCCTGGTATAATTTTCGCCAAACATCTTGAACGAGCTTCAATTGTTAATTTGTGTATTTTTGCTTTGTTGGTTTACGTGCAAATCCCCCCTTTCTCGACCAAAAGTTCAAAATATTTGGCGACAACTTTAACGGACATGAAAAAATATAAATTACTGTCTATGGTGTAATTTGTTTATTTTTTTGTCTTTGCTTATTGCGTGATTGACAATTGGGTTTATTAAAAGTGCGAATTGTTTTTTTGTTTAATATAATTACTATAAAGTTAGTTGTTCATCGTTTTAAAAAAATATAAAAAATAAAACTCCAGCAACATAATGGATTCTGAACTTCCTAAGAAGCATAAAGGAGACGGTAAGTTTGGTTGTTTACTTGAAACATTTTGTGTATATCTTACTATTTAAGAATCATTCAACAGTTTTGGTCGTTGTTTCCATGTTTTTACCTTCAAAATTCATTTCTTAGCACCGTTGAACAGTTTGTCAACGCGTATTAAAACCTTATGTTATTTTTTTAAATTCTTCCTTTTGGCGGTATTTTTTTAGATTGTGCGCCATACATAATATATGTAATGGGATTTAGATTCTTTTCCCATTACATTACCATGGAGCCGGAAGGCACGTATTTTATTTTGCAATTGTAGCGATTAATCTTTTTAAAGTATAAAATATTTACGTTTTAATGTCTTTTAAGTGATTAAATGAATCTAATTTCTTATTTGATATTTACCAATAGCAACTATTTTTCCCAATAATCGGATTTTAATTATTTATGATATAAGTTCAATTAAATTTTTCGAAAATACAATACTGAAGTTTACAAATAAAATCATATGTACTTCAAGTAATTTTTTTTAATTTGACAGTATTTTTTTGTTTAGGTACATTTAAATAATTAACTACCTGTAATGAGCTAACTACCTATCTGTGGTTTACATTTTTAAAACCAAATCCTGCATCGATTTTCTTCTACAATGGCTTTTCAGATACCTGTTTTATATTTGTGTTTTTGCCATTCCATTTTTTGCTTATTTTTAAAGATCTTGAAGTCACTGGCGTATCGAGAAGTGGTCGTGTCAGAAAGAAGAGTTCCAAATTGATGGATTTTGAATCACCTGATGATATTGATACTTCTCGACCAAAGCGACCGGTACATAGTCAACAACGTGTTGCATCCCATGCATCTCATGGAGAAGGTATCGGGATGCATTCAGAAAATGTCTCAGTGCATGTTAAAGAGGAAAATGGACCCGATGATGTTAGTGATGATGATTACTTTGATCCAACTCTTGATAATCCCAACGATAGGTATTATTATTAATATTCATTGTTTTTCTTGTCTGCCTATGTTGCCATGATACCAATATCCATAAGAAGTGTAATATTTTTAGCATGGATTCAATGGATTCTGATGATGGGGTCCCTTCAGACGGAGAAGCTCAAGTGCCTTTAGATAGTTCCAATGTCACACCTGGCACAGCTCACACACTTTCTAGGCCATCCCATTCCTTGTACATGATGGAGAAATCAAACAAGAAAAAGTTGCTAGTTAAAGATGGCAGAATTGTAGGAAGAGCCAAGGCTCAGCGTAAAGATAAAGGTAATTGTAGAATAATAAATGTTACATTTATTTACTTATTTGTCATTTAGTAGTATCATCATCTTAAAGGTGTCTTGAACAGTTTACAACACTGCATTTATATTTTGATTGCATTATATTCAGAGATAAATTGTTCCAATTATTTATAATTTTTTGACTGCTAATTTTTGATGGAATTCCATTATCAATCATATAAGATTACTTAAAAATAAGTAAAAACACAATTTTTTTAACTTTTTTCAACTAATTTAAAAAATATTGATCACTGACGCGTTTCTCTCAAAGAGCATCTACCGAATGGGCCAGTGGTTAATATTTTTTAAATTAGTGGAAAAAAGTTAAAAAAATGTGTTTTTACTTACTTTTATCCAATTATGATTTTTAATCCAATTATGATTTTAAAAATACATTTTAAAATAAAACTATATTGTATGAACTCTCATTGACTTCTTTTCCATTTACTGCAAGGTATCATTAGTATTAACTTTGATATAGCATTGATGGCTTTATAAACTCACAAACAAATTGAATAGTCAAACTTTTAGATAATGAAGTTATGCTTGAATTTAATGGATAATTATTAATTATTCACTAGTATAACTAACATGTGTGTCAACCAATTCTTTCACACACAAAAGCAATTAAAATCAAACATACCTATGTGCAATGATATTGAAATACAGTATTATCTAAAATGTTTTATTATTATTATTCTTTGTTTTTTGTCTCCTGTAAAGTAGGTATTGAACGACTTATGTATATATATTTTTTTGTATTTAACTAAGCTGACTATTATGTATTATTTTATCAATTAAATATGACTGATTTTTATAAAGGAAAAACACGCGTTACTGCATACATGATGTGGGCTAAAGGTGTACGAAATGATCTTTTGAGGAAACACCCTGATATGGACTTTTCTGCAATATCTAAAAGATTGGGAGAAATGTGGGCTAATGTGAGTACAAATTTTATTTTATTTGAAGTACACAAAGAATGACTGGACAATTACATAGTTTATACACAATTTCAACATTATGGTCATTCAAATGAAAATCATTTGTTAAGCTTAAAAAAATTTATACATTATTTTAAGTTGCTTTTAAATTAAAAGATTTTTATATATTGAATTATTATAACATGATAATACATTATTATTTTAATATTTATTTTTATGATTTTAGGTAAATTTTTTGGAACGTTATGTATGGAAAAGAAAGGCCAAACGATATGCTGCCATGAAAGCTGAACAAGGGAGTTCTGCAAAGACTGTTAATAGTATGAATTCAATTTACTGATTAATTCATTTTACTCAAACAATCTTAATGGAACTGTATTTTTTTACTCTCCACTATTATGGAATATATTATGGAATAGTGGAGAGTCATGATTTCACATCAATTTCTCAATGGATATAGCGTAGAGAGTTTATACTTCGAGTTTTGTCGTTATGTTTTTGTGTGTATGCCATAATCCGTACACAAATATAAAAATAAGTCAAGATCCGATAATGTCTCACTGCTTTTCTCATTTATGTTTATGCCCGTGACGATAATTCCTAGTCACTAAGCACTTTCTAGTTCGTAAATGCACTTATTCGTATTTATCGCCATTAGGCTAGCTTGCAGTACATTTTTAAATGATCTTTTATGGCAATACACAATATTTTCCCTATGATTTGAACAAATGTCATATTTGTTTACTTTTCAAGCACAGCAGCAAGTTATAATAAAATTAAATTAAGTTTGTTTTGTATTTATTGAATGTTTTGAATGTAATTTTAAAATTTGTATCTAATTATATTTTGATCAATTTATCAAGACAGTGTGATGTGACAGCAGTGTTTTATTTTTTAGTAAACATTTTTTTACTTAAAAGTAGGCCACATTTTCTTTTGTTAAGTGTTAAAAATACATATGTGATAAAATTGCTTGCAAAAATACTTTCTCAAAATCAAAAATTATTTCTAATCTATACGGAAAACATATACGGACGCAGTATTTCCAATAAATATATATACATATATAAATCTTTTGTTACATGGTAATAAGCAATAATTAAATTATGTGGAATATTTAAGGGGTTTGAAGAATCTCTTAAACGGCGTCGTTCAACTCGTTTAATTATTATTAAAATAAATATGAAATCTGACATGTAAATCAACATGGCTGTGTTCAATCTCGTCTCTTGACTCATTTTTGACCCAAACTCGCCGTCAAATAAGTTATTGACTACCAAAACTTTCAAAATATCGACTAGTCTTTATAATCTCGATATTTAACGCTCTAGATCTACTTACACACTTAGCCCGCTGATTAGTTTTCCATAGACAACAGTTCATTTTTTCTTTAGGATTTCATCTGTTTAAACTGAAAAAATGCTCACAACCTGGAAATTTAAGATATTTTAATTTTGTTTAAATTATTTGTACAACATAAACGATCTTCACAAAACCGTATTCAGTTTGTCAACCTTAAAAGAAAAATACACAACCGTTTGAAAAACTGTTTTCTTCATACTAACATAAGAGAAATTTTATGTTTGGCAATGTTGAGTAATTTGATTTCATAATTTCTTCATAATGATTTTTTAATCTCCACTATTATGAATGTAATAGTATTCATCTATGTACATACTGTTATGCCATCTTCCTTACGGGGTAGGTAGAGAGAACCAAACATCACATTATTCTATCTTGACACATACCCATCGCCTCAACGAAATTCATGCATCGTATCATACATGCTCGTCTATTGTTAAGGCAAATTTTTTACATCAATTTCTTAACAGTCATCATACATACATGTTTTTGTGTGTATTACCTCATCAACATTGATACACTGTCTCATACATGCTCATCTTGCTAGTAATGCAATTTAACTTAAAATTTCTCAACAGGTATCATGTAGAAAATACATGCTATGAGTTTCGTGACAATGGTTTTGTGTGTATGGTATATTGTGAAAACTTTTGTACTCTGGGAGACTAATATTTATTTAGGAATCTAATAGAAATCTACTTCATAAAAATGCATTTAGGGATTGTCAAGAAGTTAAAATGTACACTTACTATTTATTAGAGAGTTTAGTGTTGGCCACAACCCACTAGTTTTACTTAAATATGATTCTTTTCTAAGTATTGCAAATATTCAGCAAATTATCATTATCAAGTATTAGATATATTCTGTAGAGATGAATTTTATGGGAAGATTATTTTTTTTATTTAATAATCACCTATTTTTCTGTGGATAAAAAACCACAAAATACATTCTAAAATTTATTGATTCATAAATACTTTAAAAACATCAATTTTTGTAAAAAGGTAATTTTTTTCATCATGGATTATTTTAATTACTAATGCGAATAATTTATTAATGAAATATTAATTTCAGCCGCTCCACCTCCACCTTCAAAGACCAGTACTACTCCAAATACACACTCCTCTCAGATCAACAATCCGCCCATACACAGTACTCCTAGCAACAGAAGCAGACAAATATCTCACAGCAAGCAGAACACTGTGGTAAGAATGCATCCTTAATGAATTATATCAAGTTATAATATTATGTATAAGTTATTTTTAACTCAACACTTTCATTTATTTATTTTTTTACTTCTCAAACAATAGTTTATGTTCTCTGGTAATTGGTAATTCAATGTATTTGTTTTATTTCAGACGACTGTCAGTGTCAGTAGTAATTCGGGGGGTGCTAGTAATCCTGGTGTATACAGAGTAGTAGGAGTTGGGCCTGCAGAGATTGGTGCACATCTCCGGTTGCTTGGTGAAAGTTTAACTATTATAGGAGAACGGCTCAAGGAACACGAGGTTTTTACTTAACTTAAATTTAATTTGTTAAAACTACTTTAGGCCCTGGGTATACGGATGTACACAAAAATGCACACTAAATTACCTTCTAATGTATGAAACACAAAAATATTGAGTTTTTTTTTTAAATAGTAAAAATAGTGTTCAAATATTATAATAATAAAAAACTCAGCCGGAAGATTTTCATATTCTATTTCGATTGAATTAAAAATGTACTTCATAGGCCTTGTAGTTTTTTAGGTACAGTAAAAAATTAAAAAAGGGTTTTACGAAAACTAATTTTACATGAAAAGTATTTAAAAAAATTAAAATTTGAAAAACCCCAGGCAATAAAATTAAGATGTAAATACATACTGTTCTTCATTTCAATGATGTATCTTTTGAGAGTAAATTTTCTTAATTTGTAAAATCATTTTGATATTCAAAAGAAAATTTATTACATTTATCCTTCGTGCGAGTAAGCATTGGATTTTTGTTCCGGAAAGGAGTTAATGATTATTATAGCCTAATAATTTAGTTCTAACGTAGAGTATAATCAAATAAAACTGTTGATACAGTTGTAGCCAAACATCTTGAAATTTTAGCCGAGAAGGGGGGCGATTTGCACATAAACCAACAAAGCAAAAAGTCACAAATTTACGCTCTGCGCAACCGCAAGTTCGCCCAAGATGTTTGGCGAAATTTTTAGTAGGTAATATTATTTTTTTACAAGATAAAAAGAATAATTGTATTTTTTTTTACCAATTGTCGATTTGTTTATTTCTCTCGATAAATCAACAGTATTTACCTTATTTCCAACTTTGAAAAACACCAACTTAGAGGCGTTGCAGCATATATACTATGGATGATCTCAAAATTCGATATAGAGCATTAGTGTATCAACACCGACAGTTGGACCTAGTGTGTTAGTACGAAAACTAGTATGAAAATCAACATATTTATAACATTATATTTACGAGTATGCGTTATAAATACATAATATAGGTACCTACTGGTTAAAATAACAAGTAATCCAACTGTCGATTCGTTCATGAGAATTCAATTCTCTGAATGAATCGACATTATTAAGCCAAGATGCGTGTACGAAGGAACATTTTGTATGGCGTAGTCGACTTTTTGCATGCTAATAACACCAACTAGAGGCCTCGCAGCATATATGTTCCCATACATGGATTTACTCAGAATTCAGAGTAGAACATTTTATGTGAGTTTTGTGTGTGTGTCTGTGTGTCCGTCCCCCCTTATAACTTTTAATCCGCTTAATTTACAGAGCCCAAATTTTCAGAATATATATACAGTTATAGGCCTACAAAACTTTTATACTCGGAATTGTGAATTTTTGTTTCAGTCAGGGGTTATCAACTATTGAAATTTTGATTTATTTTTCCATATATCTCAGAAACTGTAAAAGCTAGAACGCTGAAAATTGGTATAAACATAGACAAATACAAAATCTCAAAATTATTTTTTTAAAAAAATTCCAGGGTTTCTCAAACATTTTTTTTAAGAAAAATATTTTTTTTTATGATAAATTTATGAGTTTAACTGCCTATATTTCTATTTTTTTTTCAAATATCGAGAAAAGCCGAAACACCCCAACTAGATTATTTAATTTTCTATAAAAAATATTAACATTGTATTAGCACATCTCAAATTTTTTTTAACAATTTTTATAAAAATTGAATTTAGTGACGACATTGCTTCATACAATTTGTATGGCAGTAGCCTACACACAATATCTAAGAAGACTTAATAGTTTGATACTAATCTCCAAACATACATACATACCATCATGCTGTTTTCATATTCTGCGTAGGATCAAAGGACTGACCTCCATACTATCCTATCTTGACATACATACCTAGGTACATGTGTTGTATAGAAAACCAAATATCTTAATATATTAAATAATTTGTATTTATGGGTTTATAGTTTGGTACTTATTCTTTAACTATACGTACTATCGCTATCGACAGTTGGATCTCATGTGTTACATGCAACTAGTAGAAAATGTTTTTCAGTAAACAAATAATATGTGATGAACTCAGAATTCCGAGTAGAAACTTTTGTGTCTGTGTGTACATATGTACCTAATTATAACTTTTGATCCATTTCAGAATTAAAATTGAATTATTGTTCCAGTCAGTGGGTTATCAACTTTTTTTATATTTCCACATACTTATCTCAAAAAACATAAAAGCTAGAATGCTGAAAATTTGTACAAGAAAATACAATATTTTAAACTATTTTTTATGAAAAAGTTCCACAGTTTCTCAATTTTTTTTACTAAGAATAACATTTTTTTATGAAAAATTATGTGTTTATCTACCTATATTTCCATTTTTTTTAAATAATAAGATACACCCCAACTAGACAATTTGTATACAACATAATATAGGTGTATGGGGACACGCGAGTATTTGTGTAAATAAATAAGGAACATGCATTCCAGTGTTAATATTGAATCGGTTGTAATTTTTTTTTGGTTTTAGATAAAAAAAAATAGTTATCTTCAAATCTAGATCTTTTTTCAATTTATTTATATAGAGGGGCAAAAAGTGCCTTTTTTCAGTGTTTAATGATCACATATTTTAATCAAACCAGTTTTTTTTTAAATATCCATGCTGGCATATGCAAGTTTCCAAACTATACCTTTCCTCTCCCTCTATTATTATATATGTTTATTTTTTTAGGGACAAATAGCGGTTTCAGGGTCAGTATCAGTATTATTGGACACTTTGCTATGTTCTCTAGCACCACTGGTGTGTTTAACAGCACACATACCTGCTATCGCTCCACCAATACCACTTTTACAAAATACATTGGATAACATTGCATACATCATGCCGGGACTTTAAACCATCATATTTATTGGTAATTGATCCTTATGTTGTTAGAGGTCATTTATGTTTTGTAATATTGCTCCCATATATTTTTATTGAGAAATAAATAATTATTTATATTAAAATTTTTCTTTATCCTTTTTAAAAATATAAATTAATAAAGCGCTGTTTTGTTTTCATAAAATAAGCAATAAAACAGGGAAGAGCACAGATGACTCTATGATGAGTCATTCTTTTGAATCAGTTTTTGGATGTAGTGCGGAGCGGAGGCAAGTTATGCAGAACCTAAATTGATATCAAAATTGATGAATATAAACCCAAGTGCAAAGCTGCCTGAATTTTTTAACAGTCATGCAAAATGGAAATTTCAAAAATCACTGACGGTTCCTATTTTTATAAATCTGTTCAATTTAAATTTAGGTATTGTGTAACAAAAGCAATGTAATATTCTGATATTGTCATTTATTTAAATAATAAAATAAATAGCATCTTCTGCCAAATAAAAAAACAAAATAAAGAAATATCAAAATCTAAATAATTGGTACAATTAATGTGATATTTGATATTGTTTTCGATTTAATAATTTTTCTATTTTAGGTGTCAGATCAGATGTTGACATCGAAAACAAATCAGAAATGTGCAGTATTTATTTTTTATATAATTAAGAAAAAACTTTTCACAAACATAATGTTGATCCAAACTACTTAAAAATTGAAAGGCCAGTATCTGCTATTGTTGGAAAGTCTTTTAGCACCAATTTCCAAAAATCATCAAAATTCTTCTGAAGATGTTTGTGGCTTTAAATATATTTTATATTTAAGTGCAGAATGACTTTGCAGTTCAATGATGTTGCAGTTCAATAACCGATTGATATATTATTTATTACCTACATATTATATTGTAAAGTCTGATTTTTTTTAAAGTGAAATCAAACTCATATATGAGCGAGACATCACGATTTTGTATCGTGGGTGTGGCGTTGGTAAAACTCAAGAGAATGTGTGAACAGCTCCATTTAAAATATATCAATGGATCCCAAGACAATTGGTCGTGTCCAACACACAAGTGGGAACGGGCAGTAGCACGTCAAAACAGAAGATCATAAAACATAACAGTGATAAATCATCACAAAGTCAGAACAGTATATAGTGTGTTTCCAGTCTGGATCTGTAAGATGATATTAATATCGTAAACATAGAAAAGAGATAATCCATAGAACACACTAACTACATAGAACACACTAGCGAGCGCGTGCGAGAGTGCGAGTTGGCTGGGCTGACAGGCACGTCAAGAGCAGTTTGGTAAGATGGGTAGGTGGACGTATTATGATTATGTAGGTGTACGTATACGGCCGGGCGAATGAAACAGAACATTGTTCTTAGTTTTTGTTGTATCATTATATAATCTAAGGTTTTATTCCTTTTCTCAAAATTTTAAAGATAAGAAAACGGTGCCACTATTTTTACGACCGGAATTGGCGGAAAAAGCGTTTTCCCGCCAAAAAGTGTCTATTTACACGACAAATTTTCTGACGTCTATGTTTTTAGGTCATTTATAACCATAGAAAGCGCAGATAAATCAAAATACAAAAATTACCTTAACCTTTGACATTTTTTCAGTGGTCATAAACGCATCATGGAAACCAACTTGTTATAGCCGAAAAACAGTGTTGTCGAAAAACAATAATTTTTAATTTTTTCCGCGGCAACATTTTGGCGGAAGACTACTAGCGCCCCTGACGGCGTGAGAGAACGACAAGGAAGCTTATAGCACGCGCTATGGCACGCGCTCTCTTTTTGGCATCCAACTCTGGTGGAAGACGGACGGTTTAGTACGACGCCGTCATCGGTCGACACGCGCGTCCCGATGGCGGCCATATTTTCGACGACGCATGAGGTCTGCGTGACAGGACACGTCACGCGCATGGACGCTGATGGTGCCCCAGAACCAAGATGAGGGCATCAACAGGGCAGGAGGTTGGAGGCAGAGCGCAGTGTGGGGCCACCGCGTAAGGAACGCGGCGGCTCGCAGATTGGACCACGAGGGGCAATCCGTGTCGTCTGGGGCGTCGGTTCGCCTCCGGTGAGGCCCCAGCTGGTATGCCACCTCTGTCGAGATGCGCCGTCATAGCGTGCCGTGGGGCACAGAGCCTGCCATGGGTGACGGTCTGGAGGAGGAGAAGAAGAAACCACGCCGAGTACGACAAGGACCTGCCAGCCTGACGCAGAGGCTGGGCCCCGCCGGAACTTCAGCCACCACGTGGAAGACAGTGACATGCCTGGAGAAAGGATGTCGCTGTACCCTGGGCTGTCCCTGGGGCTGCACCTTCTGGTCGGCGTCTCTTCGTGCTCGGTTGGTTTTGAGAGTTGGATTGTTATCGTTTTGTTTTGTTATTTGTACTCTGTTGTTGTTGTGTTTGTTTTTTTTTTTTTATTATTTAACTGCCATGGACCAACTAAACTGATATTTTGAATAAATGCGCCGTACTACTACAATTCTCGTGGTAGACGAGAGGTCTCATCAAACTTGAAGTAAAAATAAATAATATTGGCATCTTATTACATTTACTTAATTTTATTAATCATTTTTTCATCGAGATCTACAATTATAACAAAGTATAAACAAAGGTAAATATTTTTATAACTTGATTTATCTGCGTTTTCTGTGGTTATTTTTGATTTTCGTCTATGGTTGAGTCGTGTAAATAGTCGTAGCCTAAAGAAAAAATCCAACTGTCATTTAATTCTATGGTTTTATTTTTCTTACTGTCTTTTCTTGATGTCTTGAATAGGTTATTTTTTTAATTAAACTTAAACATAATTGTTTATTAAAATACTTAATTTCTAATTTGTGACAGTCACCAAAATGATCAAATTAATCAGACCAATGTTAGTTCATATAAAATCTCTGGACATTTATAGAAGTTTTCCGTTATGTCAAAATACAAACTTTTGTAGTAAAAGACATTTCAGTGACGAAGTTTCTAAAGCAAATAAACTACAAAATGAGAACAACGCAGGAACTGTGTTTGATAAAATAATAACAAAAGAAATTATTGCTGATATTTTACACGAAGATGACAAATGTCTAGCTTTCAATGATATTTCACCACAAGCTCCAGTTCATTTCTTGGTTATACCGAAAAGACGAATCAACAAATTGGACTATTGTTCAGATAATGATGCAGATGTATGTTTTTAAATTCCAAAATAAAATATTAAGCATAGTTATATAGAAATTCAATATTTCATTTGAATTATAGTGATTTTCAAATGTTTGATAATATACCTATTCTTCTTGACCTTATAACCCAGGGTGGCGGATACACTTCAATCTAAATCGTCTGTTTCCATGTAGGATCCTGTCATGACCTTAATAGTCAATTCATTGGGTTAGTGCAGTGACTTTACCTCTGGATCTTCTACCTTCCATTACATAGTGTTCCAGTGGCCTTTTTGCCAAATAGACAATCGTTGATCTGTAGTTCATTTAATGTGTGCTCATAACAGCCCATAAAATTCACCGTCAAAAAAATTATCAAGAAAAAATATATAATATATTGTCCTCTATGATTTTGTCAACAATGTCTCAAACAATTCAAACAGTGAAAAAAAAAATATTTTTTCAATATAATTATGTAGTTTTATCATTAAGTGACAGTTTCAAACATTAAAATACTAAAAATGTCTTGTTTTTTGGAGATATAAATATTTTTTTCCACCAAAACATGCTGATTGGTTATTATTTATTTTGACAATGAATAAAAATCCAAGTACTGATAAAATCTAGTCAGTTCTAAATATTACCTATTACTACGTCGGTCACTAGCTCATGATATTAATTGTTTGATTAAGAGATCTTATGTCAGCTGTACACATTCGTCAAGAGCATCTCGCCGAGTCTACAGCACAACATGAGAGACAGCTAGATAGACCATCATGATCTCAGCCTTATCTCTTGATATGTAATGTATCTGGATGGATAAAAAAATTATAACCAATTGAAGCTTAATTGTTGCAGTAATCCATCAAGAATTTTTCTTCAACGTAAAAATTACATACATGTTGAACATCAGTTTATTTTGGTCATTTCATTTACAATTTCAGTAAGTCGGCGAATGCCTTCAAATGCGATGTTAGATAATGGATATAATATTTATAGTAACAATATTTAATTTTGGTTTCAGATTCTTTCTCATTTGTTGCTAACTGCTAAAACTCTTGCACAAAAAAGGTTACCGGATGGATATAGGTTAGTCATAAATAATGGACCAAATGGAGCACAGAGTGTATACCATCTTCATATCCATGTTCTCGGTGGAAGACAAATGAAGTGGCCACCGGGATAACAACATAAATAAATTGTTTTTTTTATATTTAATTATCATTATGTTAATCATTCTAAACTTGTGTATTGGATTATAATAAATTTAATTGATTAATCTTACCATTTTTGTTTATATTTTTATTCATTTATTGTATCCCACGAGGAACTATGTCACTGTCCCATACTCTGTTTTGAACTTCTAGCATACATTTTTTTAGATTAATGGTTAACAAACGTTAATTACATTAAATATACATTTCAAAGACTTGTAATGGATCACCGTACAAATTCAGCCTGAAATATTTTAGGTTTTCGATTCAATGCTGATAAATCCTTATTATTTTGAATAGCCAATGATTTGGGACTTTTCCATTTCACAAGTGCTAGCACACAGATCGTACTGGTGTTCACAAAACAAGAAGTATGAAAGCTTTTAATACCATATCATAAGCAAATTTCATTTGTTAGCAAGGATATGAAGAATATTAATTTTTTGAGATGTATTTTATTCATTTTTATTCAAAAATCACAAGTTTTCTTAAATTAAATATAGAACCTTCAAAATAGAATCAGGGTGATGGAATTTCTTAATATATAGAATTCCTCCGAAAACATCTCATCTTGTTGATACTGCTGATTCTTTGCGGGCTGCGTCTTGTAGAAGTTGAGTATCCACTTCATCTGCTGGTAACTGAACATATCTTACGACAGATCCTCTAATAAAACAATTTTTTACTGATAACATGTGAGGGTATTTTTCAGAATCTGTGACGCTTATATCTGATAATTTTATGTTCAAATATTGGTCAACAGAATGCAATGTTCCACAAATACTCAGACCATTTTTCAACTCTACGACGACGTCTTTTCCAACCAATGATTTAAAAAACGAGAAGAATAACATTTTGAATATACTTAGCAAAATGAAGCGCCAAATCGCAACAAATAACGTTTTTAGGTTTTAGTTGGTTTTAGTTTTGACAGTTTGAAATCATAGATGACACATGATCACAGATACAGTGAAGTATTTTTCCAAAATAGTGGATCTTCAAATACGAGAAGCTAGCTAGGCTAAAATAAATACCAATGCGCATGCGCGCGAAATGATTTCCACTAACACCGACACAGGTCACAGGCAGACATACTAGAGTCTATCCGTAGGTATTATATTATACTCTTTGCTAGAGTCTACAAATGAGCTGTGAATTTTTAAATTAAATGCGAAAAATTAAAAGAATATATAAATTTAATTTATAATTCAATTTACAAAGCAACTCGCTCACGCGAGTCGCTATTATTATTATAGACAAACTTAAACCTAACCTAAGAATGCAGAAAAGAAGAGCCGGTACCAAAGATATTAATGTATATACCATTAATATCTTTGGCCGGTACTAGACGCTCTCACAGACATAGTAGGTTGACAATTGACAATGCAGCGGGAATAGTTTGGCGCGCATGCGCATTGGTATTCATTTTAGCCTAGCTAGCTTCTCGTCTTCAAATCCCGTAGGCACCGCTTCGCCATAGTCATGGCAATATCATAGATTTTTATTATAATATACCTAGATGTAGTACTCTGTGCAAAAAGTGAGTCATGGTGATGAGACCTCTCGTCTACCACGAGGAAACATCAAGCCAAGGTGTGGGGAAGAAAATGAGAGACAAATGAGGGCGACACTTAAAAATTGTTTTAGTACGGCGCTTTTTTATTTTCATAATTCACAAATGGTCCATGGCAAAAAAAATAATTAAATAAAAACAACAGACAACAAATAAAACAGAAACACGTGGCATCTACCGAAACGAACTGTCAAACACACGCGAACACACGAAAAGACGCCGACCAGAATATACCGCCCCAGGGTACAGCGACATCCTTCCTCCAGGCATGTCACTGTCTTCCACGTGGTGACTAGTTCGGCGGGGCCCAGCCTCTGCGTCAGGCTAGCAGGTCTTCCTCGTGTCCGGCGTGGTTTCTTCTTCTCCTCCTGATCTCCTCCTCCAGACCTTGCTCTTGGAATTCCTTGCTCTTGGAAAAATTATATAATAATTCCAATTCTGAAACCCAGTAAAGATCCATGTATTGGTGATTCATATAGACCGATCGCACTATCACCAGCATTAGCAAAAATTACAGAACATTTGGTTAAAAACAGATTAGAATGGTTTTGCGAGAGTGAAGGGATTTTAGATGTTTCCCAATTTGGTTTTCGAAAGTCCAAAAGTTCTATGGATAACCTCAGTATATTTACAACAGACGTTCAGCTCGCCTTTTCTCGGCAATCTTCTGTTATAGCTGTTTTCTTAGATATCACTTCTGCTTACGATAATGTCATTTTATCTATTTTGAAACAAAAAATGCTTCAGATGAAATTCCCTTCAAAATTAACTCATTTTATTTTTAACATAATGTCTGAACGAACTATTTCTGTTCACGTTGATGGAATGACTTATTCCAGACTAACTTGGAGAGGAATTCCTCAAGGATCTGTTCTTAGTCCTCTTCTATACAATATTTATGTTGCTGATCTCTCTAATATTTTACCTCTTGATACTCATATCCTTCAATATGCAGATGACCTTCTTATTTATGTTATTAATTCATTAATTTCTCCCGGTACTATCCTCCTAAATAATGCGATGATAAATCTCGAAAAATGGCTTTCTAATCATGGTTTAGAGATTTCTCCTTCAAAGAGTTCTGTTGTTTTGTTTACCAGAAAACGACACCCCCCTTCTATTTTTATAAAATATAATCATGTCCTCATTCCATCCTCTTTAACTTATAAATACCTAGGCATTGTGCTAGACTCAAAATTAACATGGAAACCTCATGTTGAAAAATTATCTTCTACCTGTCAAAAAAACATAAACATTCTTCGAGCGGTAACAGGAGTATGGTGGGGTGCTCATCCTCTCTCTGTCAAACTTTTATACAATGCAATTGTAAGAAGCCACCTAGATTATGGATCTTTCCTACTTAATATTTCTAGCAAGTATCTTCAACAAAAAATTGATTTGCTTCAATATCAATCCCTTAGGCTAATATCTGGAGCTATGAAGTCCACTCCCACTAATGCTCTTCAAGTTGAATGTGTGGATGCTCCTCTCATTATCCGCAGACAATTCTTATCAGATAGATATTATTATAAATCAGCCATGACTTCCACTCATCCTCTAATTGATAAACTTAATCTCCTTTCCAATATTATTAGAACATCTCCTTATTGGAAAAATAAAAACGTTCTACATTTGGTTCAAAGTTTCCGGAAATTCAACAATCACAATGTACCCATTCAACAATTCCATATACTTCCAATTTTCTCCACCCCTTTTGATGTCATAACATTTACTCCTTTTACAATCCAGTCATTGGGTATTTTCAAAAATAGTTCTCAATGTGAATCAGCCTTTCGAAGTATAATCAACAATAAATGGAATGATTGGACTCTTATCTTTACCGATGCTTCCAAAATTAGTGATAATGAGCATGTTGGTGTTTCAGTATACTGTCCCTCTATCCAGATCTCAAGACTAATTCAACTGATACCGGCCCGCCTCGGCCCCATGTCCGCGAGAGAGATCCACCGTCCTATTCGAGTAGGTTGTGGCTAAATTTCTCCTCGGAACCTACCCCGACCGTCAGCGGAATTCTGGGGAAATTTATTTTAATTTTTTTTACATGGCAATTTTTTATATAAACGATTCGAACTTTTTTTCAAAAAAAGAGGATTCTGACAGCTACCGACAGCTGGTCAGCTGACTTTTTAATCCAAGACTGCCGGACACTCTCCGGCACAAAAAAAAAACAAACCAACTTGATAACTGAAGAACCCATGGGATTCCGCCAGAGAATCCCAACAGGCCCTGACGCAACAGAGGTGCAACTGCCCCAAAAATTGAACACTTAAGGTACCTCCGCCACGCGGTAAATTTTTTTGTAAATCTTTTGGCAGCACTTTGTAACTGTAGAGGCCTCTTCAGACTGCAGCCGAAGGATAGAAGCAGCTTCTCAGGCCGTAGTGCGCCTCGTAACTTGCAATTTTTTTATTTTTTACACCTGACTTTATCTTATAACTGACTCGAGGCGCCAACGGCCTGGGAAGTGTCTGCCCTAGCGCAAGCCAGGGCCCCTCTTTTGTAACCGTGTGGAGGGGAGGATTACCATAGCCTGTCGCGCCCTTGACCCAGAATTTCTCGTCTGCAATCGCTTTTCTGTTCTCTTTTTTTTCTCTTGTTCTGGATCGAGGACCTATACCTGAGGACGTCACCCACCTGTAGCTTCCTGCTGGTCTACGACGGGGTGATCTGCTGAGCGTCTCCCTCAGCAGACGGTCGAAGAGGAAAGGACCGCGTTCTTGGGGTGAGTGCCTTCAATTCTCTCTCGATCCAAGACCGAAGCTGGTCACACTTTACATAACTAGGACGCCCTGCGTCCAGAGGACTGACGGCCCTCTCTGCTACCGCAGAGAGAGAGCTGGTGTCACAACTACCTCCTTATTCTACAGTTTTTACTGGTGAATGTATTGGCATTATCGAAGCAATTGAAATGGCTAAACAATTTAAATTTAAGAAAACGTTGATTCTTTCTGATTCCCTTAGCTCTATACAATCAATTTCACAAAATCCTTTTGATTCCCCTGCCAATTGGCTGTCATTGCATATTAAAAATATTATTTTTGATATGAAAAAAAAAGATCTCGAAATAGCTATTGCCTGGATTCCGGGTCACCGTGGCATTATTGGTAATGAGAGAGCTGATAATTTAGCTAGATTTGCTATTTCATCGGGTGATCCTCACAGATACAAATTTAATTTGATTCATGACATCCTTCCTCTTGTTCATTCTTATATGTTGAATGAATGGAATACACACTATAATTTATCTTCAATTTCAAAAGGTTCAAGATATGCATCGATTCAAAAATTTATCCCCATCAAACCATGGTTTTCCAAATTTCGTTGTAGCAGACATGAATCTTCCGTCATATGCCGATTGAGATTCGGACACTGCTGTTCCCCTTCTCACCTAGCAAGGTTGGGTATTAAGAACTCAACTCTTTGTCAATGTGGCCAAGAAGAAGGCAGCTTGGATCACATATTTTTCAATTGCCCTACATCTAAGTTCCCAATATCTTTAACACATCTGATTAAATTTAAAATATTTCCTCCTCATAATATCACCTCCTTACTCAGCCTTAATAAATTTCAAGTACTTAATGTTCTTACAAAATTTATCAGACAGAATAATGTCAAATTGTGATTTCATTTTCTACTTCCCATTTAAAAACAATACTTTTTTCACAACTTTTTAAATTTTTAATTTCAGTATTAATTATTAATATTTTTTTTTGGTTTCCCACATATTTTATAATTTGTTGTTTATTTTATTGTAATTAACAAATTGTTATAGCCGAAAAACAGTGTTGTCGAAAAACAATAATTTTTAATTTTTTCCGCGGCAACATTTTGGCGGAAGACTACTAGCGCCCCTGACGGCATGAGAGAACGACAATGAAGCTGATAGCCAACGCGTCAGTGACGCGCTCTCTTGGCATTCGACGCTGGTGGAGGACGGACGGTTTGGTGTGACGCCGTCATCGGTCGACACGCGGGTCCCGATGGCGGCCATATTTCAAGAGCACGAGGAGGTCTGTGTGACAGGACCCGTCACGCGCATGGACGCTGATGGTGCCCCAGAACCAAGATGAGGGCATCAACAGGACAGGAGGTTGGAGGCAGAGCGCAGTGTGGGGCCACCGCGTAGGGAACGTGGCGGCTCGCAGATTGGACCACGAAGGGCAATCCGTGTCGTCTGGGGCGTCGGTTCGCCTTCCGGTGAGGTCCCGACTGGTATGCCACCTCTGTCGAGATGCGCCGTCATAGCGTGTCGTGGGGCACAGAGCCAGCCATGGGTGACGGTCTGGAGGAGGAGATCAGGAGGAGAAGAAGAAACCACGCCGGACACGAGGAAGACCTGCTAGCCTGACGCAGAGGCTGGGCCCCACCGATCTACCGTCACCACGTGGAAGACAGTGACATGCCTGGAGTAAGGATGTCGCTGTACCCTGGGGCGGTATATTCTGGTCGGCGTCTTTTCGTGTGTTCGCGTGGGTTTGACAGTTCGTTTCGATAAATGCCACGTGTTTCTGTTTTATTTGTTGTCTGTTGTTTTGTTTTTTTTTTATTATTTTATCGCCATGGACCATTTGTGAACATTATAAATAAAAAAGCGCCGTACTAAAACAAATTTTAAGTGTCGTCATCATTTGTCTCCTTTTCTTCCCCACACCTTGGCTTGATGTTTCCTCGTGGTAGACGAGAGGTCTCATCAAAATGCACGATTTTGTAACAAACTTGACTCTGGCCAATGTTCCTTCATTTGAGGTTACAAGTGCCATTTAAATAAATAAATAAATAAATAACTATATTGTCATAGATTAATTATTTTTTCCTCATGTGGGTGTCATAGATTTTCAAATATTGAAAATCTATGGCATTTATCAGATTCTATGGTCAATTTGTCAAATAAGGAAATTAGTGTTTTCGATAATGACAGTTTCTTGGCGGTATCTTTTTATGTTTCTTTATAAAAATCTGTTTTTGTTTGAATTGCAGTAGGTACACGATAATAAAAAATATATATTATTTGTCAATAATTCAAATGAATTGTTTTTTAGTTTTGATGCGTTGTTAAGGCGTATTGAAAATTGCTAGATATACATTTAAGTTTGTCTTTTTAATTAAACAGATTTTTATTTACAAATTTCCTATGGATTATAGGGCAATAATAGTTTATAGAACTCGGTAGCTTATATTTAAGACTTAAATTATTTATTATATTGTAGCTACAAATAAATAATCATGGAGTCAGACGATCTTCTTTCACGAGTGAAAATGGAGGAACCAGATACTCAGCAGTATCGACTCATAGATGGAAGGCTGGTAGCTATAGATACAGATACTGGAATAATGGAACACTTCTCCGTTAGTGATGATGCTGATCTTGGTAAGGATATAAATAATTAATTACAACGAAAATATGGTTCGAAAATGGTTGAAGTAATAATGAATATAACATTCAGGATTCTTTGTAAAAGTTATTTTTAAATATTTAAAACACATATTTCAGTGAGTGAAATTGGGGTGAGCAAACCAAATGTTTTAACGGAACACCAAACACACTCTTTTTCTAAAGTTTGAGGGTCTTCTAGACTTGTATTTATAGTCCAATTGCCTAATATTTTAATGGATATCAGTATTTTTTTGTTATTTAGGTCTTTCAAGCCAGCAAGATGTGCTTCATTCGGTTTATTCAGAAGTCAATGAAGATGTTAATAGTGCAGATTTAGAAGAAGATGCTTCTAATACTGAAAACAATGGTTAGTGCCGATCGTTCAATGAAGAAATCATTTTTGAAGGCAACATACTGCTCAAGTATTTTTTGTTCAGTTTAAACAGTTTGTATAAAGACAAAATATTCTTTATAAAATTCTAATATCTAATTAAAAAATAATTTATTTTGCTGATTGATCAGCTCTATTCAATGATGCCTCAATACTCTGTATACATAATTTGGTTTTAATATGGTATCACACCTTCATGGTTGTATATATGTTTTATTTTGAAGAGATTTTATAAAAAAAAAAAACACTATTGAATTCAATTTCATAATTTGTTTATAATGCCTTGTTCATATTGGTTTATCGTTTAGTTAAGTTGATAAGTAAAATGAATAAGTACAGCGGTGTAAATAGTTTGAACAGTAGAGGGTCGATTTGGCTTGCAAGCCGCTTTACAAATTGATCTAAATAGAATGCTTTCTATCTTTTCGGTAGGTAACACCCCTCGTGTGCCAGCTCATCCTCCTGCTTTGATACTTGACTCACTACTTGGAGCAGTGTAATAATCAATTTAGTTCAGTGCTTGCGTGGCATAACAAATTTATTCAATGTTACTCAACAACGGTCACTGTCCACTTGTCACTTTGATGCTTGACTCACTACTCGGAATAGTGTAATAGTCAATTTAGTACAGTGCGCGCGTGGCACAACAAATTTATGCAATAATAATAATAATAAATTTGGATGATTTATATAGCGCCGTTTTCGTGAATATCTCACCTCAAGGGCGCAAATGTTACTCAACAAGGGAAACAATATCACTGATCATTAGATGATCTCCAATATATTTGCAGACGAGTTTAAGAAAGCCTTTACTAGAGAACCGGATGGTCCATTACCACATATAGATGAGATACCTAGAGTGGGAAATTCCTTGTGTGACATTCACTTCTCAGAGGAAGAGGTAAAAAACACCATTCTAAATCTAAATGCGCACTCAGCAATGGGTCCTGATAATATACCGGCTGTTGTCTTGAAAAGGTTTGGAACTTCTCTGTCTCCACTCGTAACACAGATGATGAGGGATTCGTTCGATAAAGGATGTTTGCCTAAAGACTGGAAAAAAGCCCTAATTACTCCTATTTATAAAAAAGGAAACAGAGTTAATGCAGGAAACTACCGACCCATAAGTTTAACTTGTATATTGTGTAAGTGCATGGAAAAAAATATTGTGAAGCAGCTGCATAACTTCTTACTTAGTAATGGTATTGTCGGGCCAGAGCAGCATGGATTTGTGCCTGGGAAGTCAGTTGTGACCAATCTGCTACTCTGTTTGAACTACTGGTCTTTCAAATTCGACAACCAAATACCCATAGATGTTATATATTTAGATTTCCAAAAAGCATTTGATACTGTCCCAATAAGACAATTGCTTCTCAAATTTGAACATCTGGGAATTCGAGGCAAACTATACAAATGGATCGAAAGTTTTCTCACCGACAGATGTTTTCAGGTGAGAGTTGGGAATGACCTATCGGACACTAAGCCAGTATTGAGTTCTGTCCTGCAAGGATTGGTTCTCGGACCCATCCTCTTCATATTGTATATTCTAGACTTGCCGCTGACTCTTAATTCTCCTGTAAAACTGCAGACAACACAAAGTTGTTTGGCAATCCACTAAGAGATCATGTACAACTGTAGGAGGATCTAAATAGTATATTTACTTGGACACAGAAATGGATGCTCAAGTTGAACATAGATAAGTGCAATGTTTTACACATCGGCACCAAAAACCTGAGGATCACATGCATTCTTGATGGAACATATTTAAAGTCGGTGAATGAACAAAAAGACTTAGGCATCACTATCTCTTGCCATCTGAAATGTGAGAAGCATTTGATATCAATTGTAAAAAAGGCCAATAGCTTAACATACTTAATTAGAAAAACCTTCAGCCACTTGCCACATGATTTGTTGATTATAATATATAAAACTTATGTGAGACCACTTTTGGAATATGGTTACCAAGTTTGGAATCCTTACTTTGAGAAAGATATCAGCATGCTGGAAAGGGTGCAGAGAAGGTTTACCAAACTGGGAAATGGCCTCAGATGCTTAACATATGAAGAACGTCTGAATGTGTTGGGCCTCACTACTCTTGAGGAACGGAGAAAGAGAGGGGATCTCATATAAACCTACAAAATACTAAACGAACACTATGACTGCCCTGAATTGAAGCTGATGTTCTGCCTCAACCAAAATTCTAATTTAAGAGGTCATAGTTTGAAGCTAGATAAACACAGTTTCAGGCAGAACCCCTGGAAGCATTTCTTGTCCAATAGAGTTGTGGATGCGTGGAACAGTTTGCCACCGGAACTTGTTGCACAAAGTGTTAGTGTGTTCAAAAATAGACTTGACATACTGAACAAGTGAATACTGTTGTGAGATCAGACATATCAGCATAGCTGCCTGTCTGATAACATTTAATAATAATAATAACAACGGTCACTGTCCACTTGTCACTTTAATACTTGACTCACTACTCGGAGTAGTGAAATAGTCAATTTAGTACAGTGCGCGCGTGGCACAACAAATTTATGCGATGTTACTCAACAACGGTCACTGTCCACTTGTCACTTTAATTTTTACCTTCCATTTGACTAAACAATGGTGTAGCCAGCCATTACAGTAAAACTATTTTTTTTTATTTAATCCATTTATATATATATAAAAAGTTAATAAATTGCTATTAATATATGTTTTTTACAGATGTCCTTGTTCAGCTAATGGACATTAGGACAAGTTTGTCTCGTCTCAGATCTATATTGGAACATCGGATAGGAATGGATCTCACTGAATATGAGTTTTGGTTACAAGATTCTAAAAAGGTATTGGCTATTTTTTTGACGTTGTATAGAAAATTTATAATTTGCTTATAATAATAATAATACTAGTTGTCATATTATCTATGTGAGTATTATCTAAGAATATTAAGGAAAGCATTGAAAAAATTGATATATCCAATTCAAATCATACAAATTCAAAAAAGTGTAATCTTTAACACTCGTTCCATAGATGGTAAATTTTGACTCATCATTATTAGTGGCTCCACAGCCCAGGATGGGATTGGCCTCCTTGAAGAATCATTTCCATTGCACCCTGTCCGTGGCCTTTTCTCTCCAATTTTGCACACCATCTATCTGAATGTACCTCTCGACTATCCATCCATCATAGTCTAGGCCTTCTTTTTGGCGTCTGGTCATCGACCATATGATGCACATTATTTGGTTCCTTCTTCTTTTTCTCTCATGTCAGCAGCAATAAAACAATTCTTGACCAATACTTGGCGACGGCGATGGGTAGCAGGTCCTCATAGCAGGGCAGTCTCGCAGGTGGCCTGTGGTTTGTGGCACACCATATCCAAACGAAAGGCAGTCATCCGTTAGGATCTCCTGTGTCTTTAAATTGTCTTTAGATCTGCCGACGCTTGTTCTTAATCTATTCAGTGATTTCTAGGTGCGTCAATCCAGGCTGTAGTCCGGCGGGAGGCACTCGTGTGGTTCGATTAAATCTTGGATAGGCTCTCTAGTTTATGATTGTATCTGATTCTCCACGTCCCTTGTTTGCAGAGGGGACTGAAAATTTTTCTCAAAATTATTCTCTTGTAAACCAGTAATGCATCCATATCCTGTTTAGCAAGAACCCAACACTCAGAGTCGTATGTAAGTACAGTAGCCTTGCTCGTAGGCAGGCCAGTGCGTTGACCTGTCTGATACCATTGTCAGAACAGAATTGTTCTGAAGTACTGGACTGAATCATAAATGACAGCTAGAGTTAAACAAGTTTCGGAGAGATTCCTATTTCTATCATCGCTTGATATAGTTCAGTCCGGTTAACGCTGTCGTATACAGTCTTAAAGTTAACGAAGATGTGGTGAGACTCAATGTTATGCTTAAAAGACTTCTCCAATATTTGTCATAGTGAGAATATTTGGTCAATTGTGGATTTTCCTGGTCTGAAGCCAGATTGGTATTTTCCAACTATCCTCTTTATGTATGGAAGCAGTCGTACAAACAACACTTTATACACTGTGTTAAGTAGCGTTATGCTGCGATAGTTGCTACATTCCATGGCATCTCCTTTTTAACGAAGAGGACATATTATGCCTATTTCCCAATCTTTTCTCACATTCCCATATTAATCACATTCTTATATTTTTGTAATTAATGTGTGGAGTATTATTTTCACTTCATTTCTAATATATTTTAGTAATTTGCTTGGTATTCTGTCCTCTCCTGGAGATCTATTGTTCTTGAGGCATAATAGGGATCTTTCTACTTCTCCGATTGATGGAGTTGCTTCTTCATAGTCTGAGATATCACAGAGGATTTAAAAATCAATATCTTTAGTATTTGTCATTCAAAATATTTCCATTCGAGTCTGCATGCTGTTATACTCGGTTTAAAGTCTTTTTTTGTTGGTTTGATAAAACTCACGGATTCCATTTCGATTCTTGAGGTTTTCAAGTACCTCTAGTTGTTTTGTCTCATGCTTTCTTTTTAGCTCTATGGGTTTTTTTCTCCTTTGTTTGTGTTCTATCTCAGCATTTCTTGTTTTCCTTGGTAGGCTTCATTCTTTCTCTTTGTTACAAGTGCATATTCTTCGTCAAACCAAAAAGCTCATCTTTGGGGTTGTTCATTGCTAAGGATAGTAGTTGCAGCTTCTTTTATACGTGTCTTATACGAGTTCCAGATTTCATCAACTGTTTGTGTTGATGTTGCTTTAAGTTGTTTGAAGTTCTTCTCTGTATCTCAATCTGATATTCATGTCTTTTAGCAAGCTAGTTTTCTAGCTAGCTATTTTTCCGTTTTCTGTTGTAAGTTTTTACGTAAGTATACATATTTAACACATATAAGACATGAAATAGAGGTCAAACGACAGTAATATATGCACTTCCTTGTACCATTTTCAAGTGGCTTATAAATTTTCATTTACATTTACTTTTGATTGCTTCTCGGGCAACTAACAGGTACTATGTCAAATATTAATTCTACACGGATTCAATAACAAGTTGCCACATTCTGAAGACTATGATATTTATCGTCTCACAGATTCAGACTGAAAACACAATTAAAAATTGTGTCTCCACCGGGGATCAAGGGATGTACTTGAAGTTACAAATTATTGCGTTTTTCACACCAATCTTACTGAAAGCATTCGAGCGGTCTACGCCTGTTTGAGCGTTTTTCACCCGACAATTTTACCGACAGTTTGGTGTGTACACTCGACGTTCAATCTGAACACCACAGAGTGTCTTTCGAGCATCTGTATCCGGTCATTATGAACGGCTTAGAGCGTCACTAAGTGCACACGACGTTCAAATATAGTTGATGTTTTGAGTAAAATAATGTATTGGAGGAAAATATGAACACATTATTCCACAATGTTTTGGTTAAGAGGCCCATAATTAACTAGTCGTTGGTAGACAAAATAAATACTTTATAGAATAATGTATTCATATTTTTTCTAATTATTGTGGATATCTACAAATAAGAAGCTATCTCAATCAACAGATTGAAAACTGCTGATAAAATAATGCATTTTTGTTTTAGTTGGATATAAACAAAACATTAGTAGATCAATGTATAAATCGTGCTGGTTTGGTTCAAGTTAACATCCAAATAAGACCGAATAGAAGACGAATAAACATAGTTGATGTTTTGAAACCCGATGAAGAATTTCTTCATCAGGTTTCTAAACAACAATTAAAAGAAGATCAATTTGCCCTTATAAATTCCTCTGAACTTCAAGGTATGTTAAATATAGTATTGTATTTCAACAATATCTCTCTGTTGAGGTTTTTGAAATGACATTTAACTTCATAATATTGTGAAATATAATCACAGAATATTGTTTATTTTATTTTAAATCAAACAAACATGGTCATACAACAAATTCAAAATTAACTATATAGTGTTAATTAACTCTTTTAATTATTATTATTAAAAATATTTTTTTAAGTATTCTACTTAAGAGTCTATAGTAGGCAATATAGTATATTTTAAAAAAAGAATTCCAGTACCCTAAAAAAATATGTCTTTGAAATAAAGAATAGTTTGTATTTACATTTTTATTTTATTGCATGAGTTTTTTGAAATTTGAATATGTTTACTAAAAAACTTCAAGACCTATGAAGTAGATTTTTACTTCAATCGAAAGAGAATATAAAAATCACTACCGTCTACAATCTGCATTCATCTGTATCCGGTTTAGTAAGTCAAAGTTTCCGGTTGGTTGAGATCTCGTACTATTAAGTCAAATGAGCTATGAAATTTTATATTAAGAGGCTATAGTAGGCTATACATTATATTTTGAAAATAATTTCCCTAATATCCTCAAAATATACGTCTTTGAAATAAGTAACAGTTTGTATGTACATCTTTAATCTATTGCATGATTTTTTTGAATTTGTTTAATACTTTTCTTGTAAAATTAGTTATAGTAAAACCCTTTTTTTATTGTAAGTAACTAAAAAACTAAAAGGCCTATGAAGTATATTTTTACTTTATTTGATAGAGAATATGAAAATCTACCGGCTGAGTTTTATATTATTATAATATTTCAATAACTCTTCTTGCTATTAAAAAAAAACCTCTAAATTTTACCATTTTTGCACGATAAAATGTTGTATATCACATATCAGGTGATATACAATATTTTCTCGTGTTTCATACATTAGAAGCTAATTTAGTGTGCATTTTTGCGTACATCCGTATATCCAGGGTATACTAGGGCCTTAAATGCGAATATTTAAAAAAAATATAAATTTATTTTATAATAATTTATAATTCAATTTATAAAGCAACTATTATTATTTTAAACAAATTCAAACCTAACCTAAGAATGCAGAAAAGAAAAGCTGGGACTAGACGCTACTATGAAAATCTACCGGCTGAGTTATAATATTTTAATTACTATTCTTGCTATTTGAAAAAAATTCTCTCAATTTTACCTTTTTTCATGAAAAAATATTGTATATCACATATTCATCCTTGTATACCCAGGGTGTACATCCGTATACCCAGGGTATACAAGGGCCTTTATTTTATTTTAGCGACAGCGACTGGTTTTGTGCAATGCACATTTATGAGTTACTAGTTAAGTAGTTGTAAAGTGTTTTTATTTTCAATTAATATAAAAAATTAAAATGTGATTTTGTCAAGCTATTTCTGCCAAAAAATGAAATTTTAATTACAAATATATTTTGTTGTAAAATTAATGAAATATGGATGGATGCTTGTAGTGATTTGCTCAGAGATTGTTACAAAAATATTCTGTCCATTTCTATTACATGACTACTATTTGCTTTTAAATAAAAACATTTTTTTTTAACAAATATAAAGCAGAGTTACCCATTGAAAACGAAGATCCATTGTCTTTGGAAGGTTTGATTCACCAAGAAGAAGAGGAAGATGTTATGGGTGAAAATAGTGGTGAAACTAAAGAAGGAATTAAAGCGACCATTATGGCTAAATGGATAGTGGATCCTCAGTTTAAAGATGATCAAAAAAGACTTAAAATTCCAGAAGATCCCAAGTTTTGGTAAGTTGCAATAATTACACAATATTATTTTTGGCATCATGTAAAAGATGGTAGATGAAACAATGATACAAGATAGAGAGTCACGGAAAAGAATAAAAAGGAGAGCCAACCCCAAAACAAATAAGCAGGAAGGATGAGGAAAAGAAGAGAATTTCTAGTAATCTTTTTAAAAAAGAATTTTGAAACAATGAATGTCATATTTCTTGAGTAAAATATACATACCATGTAAGATGATCAACTATATATATATTATAATGATTAAGAATTTGTACAGATTTGATTTATGTATATTCTAATAGCTTGCAAAACAAATATTATGCACTAGTGCGTTCATACCAACTTGACGTAAGTTACGTTAACAAGCACCTGTATATTCATATTTATTTTCAGGTTAAGAAGCATGTTTAAATTTTAAATTTGCAAGTTTTGTATAGGTTTTGGATTTTTTTAACCAGATAAATTATAGATTTTAAATTATGTTTCTCATAAATTTTTTTTTTCAGGACTGTTCCACAAGTCAGACATTGGATTCAGTGGGCAGTGAGACAATTTAATCTTACTGGTATCAAACTAACAGATTGGACCATTTCAGGAAAAGAATTATGTGATTTGTGTTTGCAAGACTTCAGGTAAGATGGAATAAAATCAATTAGTGAAAAAAAAATATGTTATTGACGTAAAATTATCAAATAAATTGTTTTTGGTAAAACAAAACAATTGGTTTAGAGAATTTTCTGTTGAAAAATTAAATAAAAAATCTTGATATAGCAGGACCAATATATACATTCTGTCACTATTGAACATTATTCTCTCTAATCCAGTGGTTCCCAAACTTTTAATTTCGCATACCACACACGAAATTATAAATCAGTAGCGCACCACTGAACTGTAACCGTTAAAAAAAACCTTCAAAATGGTAAAGTAATAAAAACTGCAATAACTGTTTATGACAACATTATCATTTATTAATTATAGGAAAAAAATACAATATTCTTAGTGCGAAAAATGGTGCTGCATGTTCGAGACAAGATAGGAAATATCTGGCTCAGTTGTACTTAATTTTAAGCGCAAATTTGTGGTCTACGTTAAGCTTATTACGATATTTGTTTTTTATTATCAGCATAGCAGAAAATCCGCTCTCACAGAGATACGTGGTTGTAAATGGAATCAGAAACAGTAATGCTTTTCTGGACAGCGATGGATATTCATTTTTAACTTTTAGCCAAAATTCACACAGCTCTACTTTGTTGAATGCCGCTTGCAAACCTCCATCGCAAGATAGTTCTATCAGAGATTCCTTTTCACTCACACTTAAATTTTCACGAACACTATCCAGATCCGAAACGAATGGGTTCGGCAAATTAATGAAAACAAATCGGTCAGAGCGCGAAATTTAAAAATGTTCTATCTAATTATTTACTCATTTACTGTGTATGTCCTATGGCCATGGCTGCTTGCGTACCACCTTAATAATTGTCGCGTACCACCAGTGGTACGCGTACCATAATTAGGGAATCACTGCTCTAATCCAAACTGTCCACAGTATCTTAAAAGCAAATTCACTTATTTATCCAATCATGGACTTCAAATTCGATCTGCTGAATGTACAACACTATTCATCCCTATCCATAACACATAATTTATCAGCTCATCTTTCAAAGTACAATTAGCAAGACTATGGAATATTACGTTGTCTAACTCACTTTGTATTTTCAAGAAAAAACTATACAAGGAATATTTATCTCTAAACACCTGATCCCGATTTCCTCTCCTTGTCCTTTCCCAACCCTTTTTTTTTTTAAATATTTATCTTATTGTAATGTACCTATTTTTTCTTTTGTTGATGTACATATATAATTTTGTCATACTTTGTAATCTGGTTGGTTGTAAGAAATTGCCAAATGGTAATAAACTAAACCCACCAGTGTACATTGTATTTGTTAATATTAAATATACTTCAAAAATTTCTATGTTGAATGCTGTGGTATAAACAGTGGTAACTTGTTTGACTTTTGTGCTTTCATTATGGATTTAATTTCCAATATAAGATATTAATTAAAAATTAATTCTTATGCATTTCTCACTTTTCTATGCAGGAAACACTGAATTGTGAAAAAACTCAGCATTTAGCAATATATATTATCTTAAGAATTATCTACCTTTTATCAATATAAGAGTTTTACCTTACTAAATGGTGGAGAATGGTTTTAGAGAAAAAAAAAATCATGAGTAATGTTTGAATATATACAAGAATCTACTTATATTTACATCCAAATTTGTTGATCTAGAATTGTTAAGGAACTGACAAATTTCAACTTTCTTATAAAAAATAAAAATTAATCTTATTGAATTGGAATAATCTCAATATTGTTATTGTCAAAATATATTTACTAGACCATCAATATTTTTTTATGTAAAGAGGCAGACCGAAAATGTAATATAATTGTTTTTCTTTTAGAACCAAATGCCCGTCAGATCCTGGCGACTTGTTTTGGACTCATTTAGAATTATTGAGAAAGTGTAAATTTATTGGTAAGCTTATATTTATGTCATATTTGATTTCAATGTGGCATAATTTTATAAATTATTATAGCAATTGAATATTTAAGCAATAAAATTATGTATTGTGAATTGTAAAATTATGTTGCATTTTTAAATTAATTTTATTTTGATGATGTGCTCTTTTTCAAAATATGTTGATAATCAATATGAATTTTAAATGAAATGGAACTTGATAACTTAATTAAAAATAATATATCCATGTTTTTTTAGCTGTAGTACAAAATGATGAGTTGAGTGATAGTTTAGATTCAGCAGATAGAGTTTCTAACAGTCCATCGGCAATAAGAAAAAAACCTAAAGTAGCGGTAAGTAGATAATAATATCTTTATATACTACCCAGATAACTAATTTTTATTGAGTGAATTCGATGAATATATAATTAAGTATATGAATTATATATAAAAATAGTTTTAAGGCCTATTACATTATATTTTAATTTATGATGTACGTCTTCAAATCCATTTCTTTATTTATTTTCTTAATGTACATCAAGTGAACAAAGGTGGGTTTATTGCCATAAAGGAATTTCTTCAAACCAACCCAAATAATGTAAAGTCTCAAAAGTTAATGTGGTGCATTTAAAAGAAGAAAAAAAAATACTAATAAGAATGAGAAAAAAATAACCTGATGATAGCAATGAGTAAAGGAAGAAGGGAACCGAAGGATGTAGAATATATATGTATATTCAGGAACTATGTATCTATTTGTAATTTATCTGTATTGCTGTGTGAATATTTATTTACTCTTATGCTGATTGATTGTCTTACTGTGTACATGAAATATTTTAGCCAGTTGTGATGGAAGGCAAAATGAGTCAGCCGATATCTTTAATGTCGTCGGCCATCAGTCGATCGGGAAACAACGGCCAAATACAACTATGGCAGTTTTTACTGGAGTTGCTGACTAGCACTGAGCATACTTCTGTCATTCAGTGGATCGGTAAGTGAGCGTTTGTCACTAACCAAACATCATAAAATGTATATTTGAAGGGGCTAGCATTAATAATTCTGATTTCTCAATGATTTTCATTTTTCGCGAAATGAGAATTCTCAATATCACTTTTCAAATTTCTGAACAATACCCGAAAAGAAACTCTAGCCACAATGGATCGAGATAGTAATTATGCATGTTTGTTAAAATAAAAAAGAAATGGTATTCATTTCTCTTCGCTGATTTTGAAAGATATAATGGTACGAATGTATGCATTTATTTTGACTAATTATTACATTTAAGAGATTTTATGCAAAGCGTTTTTCTTTGATCATAATCTTTATTACTGAGAGAATTTTTCTGAATTATTATCATTATTATATATTTTTCTGATTTTCTGTAGATGTGTTATTTTTAAAAGTGTTGTAATTTATTTTCATTAACAGGAACAAATGGGGAATTTAAGTTACAAGAACCAGAAATGGTGGCTAAATTATGGGGTTTACGAAAACACAAACCTACAATGAACTATGAGAAGCTTTCAAGAGCTTTGAGATATTACTATGACGGTGATATGATTTCAAAAGTTCATGGGAAAAGGTGAGCTTAACTGCAACATTTATCTATTTTCTTCAAAATGTAACATGTTCAATATTTATATTCATTATTTTTCAAGATACGCATCTTCCAGCTTTGAATAAGATTGTCATTTTGAATATAATTTTTCAGGTTTTATTTTTTTTATTTGTTGGAAAGCTATCAAGAAAATGTTGATACAAAATTGTTTACAAAAAAATTATAACATGAAGCTGTCAATTGGGAAAGTGGTCATAAATAATTCAAACTGAATCATATTGTTTTTTTTTTTTTTTTTCACATCAGCGAGTGTCTTTTTATTCTCCACTACTATGATTTCACAATTTTAAAGTATATATTTTGTATTATATAATATGTTGTTAAACTATCATTAGCATTGCCAATTTTTTTATTAATATTAGTCACATTGATTGTTGGGCCCCAAAAACCCTTAAATGGTCTCCCATTGGCAAATAGAAGAGGCGTTGGCGGGCCCCAAAAAAGATAGATGTCAGGACAGCAGCGAGAAAATGGATGCAGATGGCATCGAATAAACAAAGATGAAAGGAAATTAAAAAAAAAAATGGATGAGGCCTATCTCCAGTAGTGGAGGGTAGAAGGCAGATAAAGAAGAAGATTATTCATTAATGCTTTATTTCCACTTTTGTTACAGATTTGTATATCGTTTTGTGTGTGATCTGAAACAACTTATTGGTTACGATGCTGGAGATTTGGCTCGGTTAGTTAATAAAGATGCTCTTAGACAGGATCAAGATGATTCCAATGCTTTTCAAACATTTTGCTGATGATTTGTTTCATTGCCATATAATTTACATACCTTGGTTTCTCTGTCTATCTCATATGGGATATGATATGTTTATTTTTCAAATTATCATCAATTGACTAATGAATATAATTTTTTTAACAATGCTTGAAACTGTCACTTCATGATAAAACTCTTTAATTATATAAAAATTATAATTACGATGCTCTGAGCATCGTCAAAATGGTGCTCAGCATAGAGTGATATCAGTGAATGGGAGTATGTATATATGTTATATTTTTTATCTGGCCGTTTTTCTCAAGAGAATAACTAAGGCAAATCAATCACTATTAATAGCAGAGAATTAAAATTATATTAAAAGTGTAGAGTTTTTCAAGCAATAGAATGCGGATGAGATCACCATCACTGTGCACAAATCAATTTTAGTACTGGGTTAAACTCTGAATCAATCAGTTGACGTTCAACATCGTGTAGCATATTGCGTGTCACTTTTTCCCTAATCTCATGCTATATAAAACTGTCACCCGCATACTCTCAATTGTTGAGCTCTAAGATATGAATCATATTTTTCTTTGTAAAACCAGAATATCTCTGAGGATAATTTGTGCCATGAATGTTTTAAAACTAAAAGATGAAATTTGTTTTCCAACTGTCGATTTGTTCAGGAGAACTTTGTTCTCTTAACATATCGACAATGTTTCAAGCCAGGATACGCGAGAATTGTATGCAGAGGTCTACTTTTTTCACGGCTTTTCCAACTTTGAAGTCAAAAAACACCAACTTAGAGGCTTCGCAGCATATATGTTCCATACACGGATTTACTCAGAATTCGGAGTAGAACATTTCGTGTGTCTGTGTGTGTGTCCCCCCCCCCCCTTATAACTTTTGATCCGCTCAATTTACAGAGCCCAAAATAAGAATATATAAACAGTTACAGGCCTACAAAACTTTTATACTCAGAATTTTGAATTTTTGTTTCAGTCAGGGGTTATCAACTTTTGAATTTTGAATTTATTTTTCCATATATCTCAGAAACCATAAAAGATAAAACACTGAAAATTGGTATAAGCATAGAAAAATACAAAATCAATCTCAAATAAGTTTATTCAAAAAAATTCCAGAGTTTCTCAAACATTTTTTATTAAGAAAAATATTTTTTTATGATAAATTTATGAGTTGAACTGCCTATATTTTCATTTTTTTTTAAAATATCGAAAAAAGCCGAAACACCCCAACTAGATAATTTAATTTTCTATAAAAAATATCAACATGGTATTAGCACATCTCAAACTTTTTTTAACAATTTTTATAAAAATTGAATGTAGTGACGACATTGCTTCATACAATTTGTAGGGCAGTCGCCTATACACAATATGTAAGAAGACTTAATAGTTTGATAGGTACTTAATCTCCAAACATACACACAGAACCATCATGCTGTTTTCATATTCCGGGTAGGAAAACAGGACTGACCTCCATACTGTCCTATCTTGACGTACATACCAACATGTGTTAAAATTTTCAATAATTTGGATTTATGGGTTTATAGTTTGATTCTTATTCTTCAACTATACATACTATCGCTATCGACAGTTGGATCTCATGTGTTACATGCAACTAGTTTAAATTTACTTTTTTGGAACTATGTATAAAATTTATATTGTGAATATATTATGTAATTATGTAGACTTATGAGTTTCACTAAAAATATATGAGTTTTGAAAAAATGTTCTTAAAAATATTCATAATCCATAATATATGGATCCATAAGGTGTATATTTTCATAAAGTTGTATATATGTAATTTGTTGATAATGTTTATAAAAATAAAATAAGCATATTTTTTGTTAATAAATTTTTGTACTAACATATTTGTTTCATTTACTTTCCTAATTTATTTATAAAATCATTTTATGGCTTTATGCCATTATATACATATACAATTTGAACTTATTTCAAACATTATTATATCTCAGTGCACAAACAACTTTGTTTAAAATGTAAATTAAAAAATGAGACACCTTTCATTTTTAATTCATCTTCCGTAAATTGATATAAAATCTATGTTTTTGGGGCTTTTTTAGAGTAATATTGTAAATTGGTCAATCAAGGTTTTTTGTTAATAAAACAAAATGTCTGTCTAGCTTCTTTTTGTATTCAACAATAATAAATAATCGACATAATATTTATAATCTACTCATTATGTGACACATTAAGATATATTAAGTAGGATTTTTTTTATAGTAAACCAATTGTAAGAAACTGCTTGGTATATGACTTGCCTTATGGTCAATGTAAGAAACTGCTTGGTATATGACTTGCCTTATGGTCAATGTAAGAAACAGCATGGTATACGACTTGCTTTCTGGTCAATGTAAGAAACTTCATGGTATATGACTTGCCTTATGGTCTATGTAAGAAACTGCATGGTATATGACTTGCCTTATGGTCAATGTAAGAGACTGCATGGTATATGACTTGCCTTTTGGTCAATGTAAGAAACTGCATGGTATATGACTTGCCGTATGGTCAATGTAAGAAACTGCATGGTATATGACTAATGTATATGGAGGTGTGAAAATACAAGGAGACCAAGTACAAATTTTCCGAAATAGAGTTAATACATCCATACTATTCTATAAAAAAAATACAATCCGATAAAAATAGTCCATGTACATATTTATTATTAATTTCGATGCAGTGATAAAAAAGCAATGAGACCATCTACAAATCTAAAAATAACTTGTCATACAAATAGACCAAAAGCCATATTCGTGCCAAAATGCTTTAATTTGGCTCTTGGTCTACTTGTATGTCAAACAAAAACAGGATCATTATAAGTTTGCAATCATGGCTGCTGCGCATGGCAGGGATACTTTGTGGATTTTAGATGAGAAAATGGTGAATTTGTGAATGTAATATGTGCAAATAGTGATGATGGTCATCAGTTATTGTCTCAAGGTATATACCTACTTAATAACATTTTTTTATTAGAAGCAATATTAACAAGGTTCATGTGTTGCCAGATTTTACAATGTTTTTCAAAAATGTAGTTTTTTTACAATTTTACTTTTCATCCACTTATTGCAACTTAAGTTTTTGTTAATGTTTATTTGACACTATATTATTATGTGTAATATTTACAATTTTACACAATGGTTATAAATTCGTAATAAAAATATATCAATTATATCCTCAATAATTTTAATTTAGGAACATTCACAATTAGAATTGGTGTTCAGTTATGGATAGTGAAATTCTACATAATAATATCTGTTAGTCCATTATAAATTATTCTCTTCGTCTTCTTTTACAGATTTTACATTTAATCCTAAGAAAAAGGGACGTAAGGGAACTAGACGTAAAAACAATAGAAAACAAATGTCCGTAAAAGATTATGAAATATTGGGGAAGAATATAGAGACAGAAAGGAAATTTAGATAAACAAAAGGATGTTTAAATATTGCATGATTTGCATCTTGTAAAACCTGAAAAAAATAGAATGAGATTAAAAAAACGAAAATCAAAATGTCGCTGCATTTGCTTTTGACTTAACAAAAACCAATGAAATTTATTATAAGAGACAACTTTGGACATTTAATTTAGGAGTGCATGACCTAAACACTAATCGGACATTTATGTACATGTGGCATGAAGGCTTAGTTAGCTTCTCGAGGACCAAATGAAAAAGGATCTTGAGATAAGAGTTATATTTTCTTTATATATTTTTTCTTAATTTTATAATTTTATGTTGATAACATACTTATTTGTGTAAATAGAATAAATATAACAAATATTAAGTGTTTCATTTTCATCATTATTTAAAAAAAATCTAATATTTAAGCAAAAATAGTACTTGGTCTTGTATTTTTATGATTTTGTATTACATATAAGACCAAGTAACAATATCTCATAAAATATAAAACATATTGCAAATCTAAGTACCCCTATTGAAAATGTATTATTTTTTATTGTCAAACCAGTTAATAAAATAAAACTCTTTAATTTATTTAATTAATCATATTAAAAAAACTTTGAACCCTTTTTTCTCCAAACTACTTAAATGTTATATGGTCTCCTTGTATTTTCAAGCCTCCATATGGAATAATTAATTTTTACTTAGATTATTTTTTGTTGTAAAAAACGTTCATTTTTTTATTATTTATTTTTTTCCTTGGTTATTGAGTGACCTTTAACAGAAAGACAATTTTCAATGACAATTTGTGGTGTGGTTAGGTACTTTGGGGCGAAGCCCTAGAGGGCCCTTTACCATCACAGGGTATACACAATACATTGTTGGATTAAACAACCGTTTAGCAACCTACCTTTGTAACGGAGAATAATGCGGTAGGTAGGTATGTTTAAATGTAATTGTATGGACTCAGTGATTGCTAGAACTACTAAAAACAATGCATCAAAAGCATTCCAACTGGAATTGAAAACCTGACTTAGTATCAAGAACTTATATGAACAAGTGTTGGTGTATATGAACGACTACTATATTAGAATTGTAATGTTAACTATAAATTATTGTCATGAGCCAATTGGCTTTTATAATAATTATTATGAATAAAAAAAAATTAAGAAATAGTTGATAATTTGAATGTACACAGGCAACAGGTAGGTAAACTCTAAATGAAAATTTGAAATTGGGATCGGATTCGAATGTCAACAGCTACTGCTACTGATCAGAAGTATAACGTTAGACATCACAAAAATGAGCTACAAAATAGTCCGACAGTGCTCGCTTGTATATAAGCATACTTATTTCCCACTCTATGAAATCTTCTCAATATAAGTAATTTGTATTGACATTGTTACAGTGGAATGAAATGCTCCGCCTTATACCTGAGATTGCAATGTTTTATTAAAAAAAAAAATTATGTCCTTGTTAAACAAGTACATATACAGATCCTACATTCACTAAATTGAGCATGAATGCCACTGGATGACTAATCAGTGCGCTAACCACTCTGCCATCGACCCATCTAAATGTGGTACAATATCAATGAATTAAATCTGGAGAGTCATAAATACCCCTGACTATGTTATATAACTTGCTTGCTTAGTTACTTTTGTACCAATACTATTTATTCAGAACTAGCTTCAACTTCTGTGCATGTTATTATGCTAAGCTAAATAGAACGTTTGCACAGATCATTATACCAATCTATCTAGAACTGCTGTACAAATCTAGTTAGAAACTTTGTGCATATTATTATGCTTAATTAACTAGAATACTTGTACAGATCATTATGTCAATCTATCTAGAAATCAGTTTGCGAATGTTTTTTTTTTATTCTATATACAATATAAACAATTTAAATATATTGTATGTAGAACTAGTTGCATGTAACATATGAGATCCAACTGTCGATGGCGATAGTATGCATAATCAAAGAATACGTACCAAACTATAAACAACACAAATTAATAAATATTTGAAGATATTTTATTTTCTATATAAAACATGTAGGTATGTTTGTCAGGATAGGATAGTATGGAGGTCAGTCTGTTTTTCCTACATAGAATATGAAAACAGCATGATGGTATGTATATATGTTTGGAGATTTAAGTATCAAACTATTAAGTCTTCTTACATATTGTGTATAGGCGACTACCATACAAATTGTATGAAGTGATGTCGTCACTAAATTCAATTTTTATAAAAATTGTAAAAAAAAATTTGAGATGTGCTAATACAATGTTTATATTTTTTTATATAAAATTAAATTATCTAGTTGGGGTGTTTCGGCTTTTTTCGATATTTAAAAAAAAAATGGAAATATAGGCAGTTAAACTCATAAATTTATCATAACAAAAATATTTTTCTTACTAAAAAATGTTTGAGACACCCTGGAATTTAAAAAAAAAACTAATTTGAGATTTTGTATTTGTCTATCTTTATACCAATTTTCAGCGTTCTAGCTTTTATGGTTTATGAGATATATTATATGGAAAAATAAAGTAAAAATTCAAAAGTTGATAACCCCTGACTGAAACAAAAATTCACAATTCTGAGTATATAAGTTTTGTAGGCCTATAACTGTTTATATATTCTGAAAATTTGAGATCTGTAAATTGAGTGGATCAAAAGTTATAAGGGACACACACAAAACTCACATAAAATGTTCTACTCCGAATTCTGAGTAAATCCATGTATTGGAACATATATGCTGCGAGGCCTCTAGTTGGTGTTATTAGCATGCAAAAAGTCCACTACTCTATACAAAATTTTCCTTCGTACACGCATCTTGGCTTAATAATGTCGATTCATTAAGAGAATTGAATTCTCATGAACGAATCGACAGTTGGATCAAAAAAATTATTTTAATCTATCCAGGGGGGCAAGTCTGGTCCAACCGGCGAAATCAAAACCCTCGCGATTTTCCCATACCACGGATATAACTATTTTATGGAGTTCTATAATATCTTTAGATGTCATGGAACTCCATATGATAATTATATCCATGATATGGGTAATCACGAGGGTTTTGATTTCGCCGGTGCAACCAGACTTGCCTTTGATTTCATGTAAGTATGTGTGAAATTAAAGCTGATTGCATATTGACATATTTCAATTGTGTATATTAATGGGTATTTGGTGTCCTGTAATCAAGAATACAAGAGGCAAAATAACATCCCAAATAGTTGACCACCTATTTTAAATGTTTCCTTTTTAGATGAGACGAAATAGGTGTGTGGGTTTAGTTTATACACATGTATCATGCTTCTTTTTATGCACACCCTTATACCAGTTGCTGGACTCCTCACAATATGGGATGTGCTGTGATGGCATAAATTAATTTTTATTAACAAAATACTCATGTTTTTACAAGACAGTGAGTAGTATTCATTGAAGAGATTATCCTTTCCTCAACTATTATAACATCAACAATTTTTTTACCACATTACACTTAATTTTAGTTAAATTAGGTTTAAGATAATCAAAATGAGAAATTCAAAAATATTAATAAAGATTTGGTTGTGTAATAGTTTACACTGAATATTCTAAATTCACAATATTATCATTAAAATAAATTTTAAGAATGAAGAATTGATCACTAATAATGGTCGAAAAACTAAGGTTAAATCTCATATTTACTCCTCCAAGGTTAAAACAAATTAAATAAACTAGACAGGAATAAACATAAACTTTGTAACCTTCAAGAGTATAAAGACACAGGGCAAGGACTAATCAGACAATTTTCAACAAGAGGGCTCATGAATAAGAATTGTATGGGTAAATTAAAAACGGTTATTTTAAATATTTTTTTATTTCGATATGTTTTATTTTTTACACGTGTTTTTATTAATTACCTTATGCAGAAAACAGAATAATTAGATTTTCTGCTTAATTTATATTATTGACATTTGCGTACAAATATTATATGAATTTGATTGTCATTTTTTTGCTTTTGAGTAGTGGTCATAGGTTATTTAAAGATTAATTTTTGCGAAATTTGAATGTAAATATTTTTTGTAAGATAGAATAATGTTTTCTGCATAAAGTGATTGATCAAGATTCCACTAGATCTACAAGACAATATTTTACAAAAAGAAATTGGCATTTATAAACATATAAAAATCTTAATGCTAATATGTCTCTATATAAGATACAATAAATAATTATGTATACAAATTATGTAGTACATTAAATAATTTATTTAGGAATATTTTATTGTAAATTCAAATTTCTGAAATTGAAACAAGATTAGATGTTTCTCAACTATATTTATTATCGGCCATTTGAAAGTTACAATCAGCATATAATTTCAATTGAGCAGTGGATATGTGTGTTAATATTTAGTTGAGAAACATTTTATTTGGTACTTTTTAATTCCCAATCCTACATGAGATATCTGTACAATTATATTGCTTTGAAGATCTATGTGTTACGTACTTATGTAATAATTTTTACTATTTAAATGATTTAGTACTTAATTATGTTAAAAATTATAATAATTTGAGACCGTAAATAAATACTTTTCTAATAGTTTTGACTAGTGGATTGTTCTTGATTATTAATTATAAAATTAAACAAATTATTAGTAATCAAATAATATGTGATAAGTTAGGAAGACCAAATGGTAAAAACTAAAGGACCAAAATTACAATATTCCCATGTACCAACTTAGTACATATTTTTTTTAATATTTTGGCTAAGTATAAGAGAAACTATCTCAACAGTATCAAAAAAGATGTTTGCTACCTTACTGCTAAAATTGGGGCTCAGTAGCATAAATCATTTTTAAATTATTTACTATAGTAAAATATTCAGAGTTATAAGTGAATAAATTTTTTCTTCAGTCTCATCCACAAATGCATAAATAATGAAGGTGTGAATCTAGCATAAATAAAATACTTAAATATGTAAGCATAATTTTTTGATAGTATGTGAACTATTTTTAAACAGAAATTACAATTATCAATAAAGAGTTGGACAAAAAAATTCAGCTGTAATGTGTAAAAATCCAAAGTAGTAATGAAAGACACCACATGTATTCTCACAGTTGAGACGTTCAAAGAAAATTGTTTTCAATTATAGAGTTTTTCTGAATGACAAATACTTTTCATGATTATACAATGTTTATTTATTTATCAATCTTCTGATACATACATTTTTAAGTATATTGATCAATCTTATTAATGCCGTTAAACCAAGGTCCATTCTGGTAAAAACTGAAAATTTCTTTCAAGATAATCAGTTGCATTACTTTGATTTTTTTTTACCTGTGATATTGGTATTATTATTACTACCTTAAAACAATTCAAACAATTTTCCATGTTTATTAAAATATAAATATTAATAATATGTGATTCTACAAAATTTATAAAATCATACTTTGGTATGTTTTATCATCTAATATTGAAACATTTTCACAGACATTTAAACATTGTAATTTTAATAGAAATTAGTTGCAAATAATAATAAGTAAACTTTTTCACTAAAAAGTGCACTTCGTAATGTTGGTATGACTGCCAGCTAGTTAAATAATCTGAATAATGTTGCCATATTTCCAAATTAAGTTCCTCCAATTTCATATTTAAAACTTAATAAGGAATTAAAAAAAACAATCTGAGTTTAATATGATAGAATGATACATATCTTCTATAATTTTTTAAACAAAACAAACTTATTTTTTTAATAATTTGTGCAGATTTATCAGAAATAACTTTTGCAAATATTCAAAAGAAAAAAAATTCTTAATTGTAGGGAATATCTTGTTTTAACGTATAGCAACACCAACAATGCCAACTGATCCATGAAGTGCACTTTAATAATGAAACATATTCTGTAAAAAATATTGTGATACTATAAATGTGAAATCATAATTTTGTTTGGAATGTATAGCACATATTAAATACAAAATGTTTAATGTGAAATAATTATTATTAATATTGAATATTTCTATGTAGTTTCTAAACATATTATATTTATTTATTTATTTATTTATACATCTTCTTGTACATAATATAAACAAATATAATTGTACACTGGCGGGCTTATACATTACTGTTACAATTAAAATCATTTAATATTTTTATGATTTGTCTTATTTCTGAGGTTTTACATGTATGTCATTAAAATATTTATTTTTATTACATAAATGTAGTAAGAAATCATTTGTTACTTTCATATTATACAAATAATGTTCATATACTATACAATTTCAAACGATCTTTGATAGACAATTTGTAGAATATTATGTAGTTTCATTTTAAATATTTCTTGAATTTTTACTTCATTTAATATTCATTGAGTACTTAAGTGAATTCACATAATTTATAACAAGAAATTATATTTTTGCTAAACTTTATTTTATAACAATAATTCCATTTAAATAATAAATTGTTGTATTTGATTTACCATGAAAAAATTCCACATATTATATAGTTTTCAAAATTACTATTCCGAGTATGTATTGCTCTAACATTGCACACATTTACAATATTACAAATATGTAGGTAATAAATAGGTATCACTGATATGGGCAAGTGTAAAGTTATGTACAAATTTATTTACAAAAGAAATAACATAAAAACTATTTAATATAAGGGGGACATTCAGTTCTTTATTATTATCTTTAGATCTACTATATAGTTATAGTGGCATCAAATAATAATATTATTTAAATGCCTAATTGTTAACTTGTAAAAAAGAAATAAGATTTTTTTTCTTCCAATGAATAAAAAAGAATCGGATACTAAAAAGTCCAGTCCAATGATTCGTAGTTTCTTTTACAATTAGAATGGATGTACAAATACATTTGTACCTAATATTTAACACATATAATAACAATAAAGAGTAGTTATTTAAATATAACAAATTAAAGCACCAATAAGATACACAAAGGTTTATAAATATGTTACTTTTGAATAACAACTTATAATATTTATTTACACTTTTTACATATTTAATACATTGTTTAGTCACATAACATCTATAATTTAATAATAACAATTGAATACGGTACATTTATATGTAGGTATATACAATATTAACTTATTAACAATGTCCACGTTATAAATAGATCACAATGAAGATTATTATTTTAGCTACTCGATTAGTCAAATTTTGGTGAGTGGTGTTCCAGCTATGAATGCCGAACCAGAATTGAGTTGGCTATGATTCGACCCTGAATTTGGTATTTGAGCATTAGTTGATGTGAAATTTTGTCGTGGTTTATCTAAAAAAAAATAATTAATTAGGTATTGAGTTATTTTTGTGGCTAAATGAATAAGTCAATAGATTATAAAATTAAGTAGTAAAAATTAACCTTCACATATTTTCTTTTCACCCGAAGAGTTGGTATAATCCCTTCTTTCTGAATTTCTAGATGTATTACTTTTACTACTTCCATGACTTCCTCTACCAGATCCATAACCGGGACTTTTCCCTCGATTGCTTCCATTACTTCCGTGGTGCATTCTACCATTAGTATATTCAGTATCTAAGTAACTAGAATCTGTTGAATAATCTGGTGTATATGGCCGCCTCTGTAATGAAGTTTGTTGTTTTGGTTTTCCAGTTTTGCCTCCGCTGCTATTTGAATTGTTTGACTTTTGTGTATTGCTATTATTTAAATATTGGCAATTATTTGGATAGTTATTTTGTGGTGTTAAATCAGTCAGTGGAAAATCATCTGGCTGATACATTGCAACTGGAGTTTGTTGGGAGCAGTTCGTTGGCGACGGGCAAGGAAACTGTGAACAAGATTGAAATCATGGTTACTACAAAAAAGTTAATCGAAAAAACCTCTTATAAAACTATATTATATGAATAAAAGTTTTCTTTTAAATATTCTGCATAAAGGATGATATAAATTTCTAATAAACTGTCAAGTGATAATCACCTGATCACCAGCACAGCTACTACTAATATCACTACCCGAACAGCTACAGTCACATTCATTGATACTGAAACAGTTTGTCTCACTTTCTCCTCCGAGATTTGATGATGTGCAATCCTAAAATAAATCAATCATGTTTATTATTGGAATTTTCTCAATGCACGTAAGACAGACAGTTTAAAAATAAACTTACTTCCATATAAAATCATGAATGTACTCTATTTTTAAGTATAATTTTTCACATACAATACAAAATCAGCAAGGCTATGTAATTTACAAAGAAAAATAAAGCAATCAGTAATCGCTTAGAATTCAGTAATCGCTTAGATATTCTATTTTCTCTTTGCTTTCTCAGCTTTATGAATGTTATTGTTAAAATTGGTTGGCAGGCAAAATTTCACTTAAGTCATAAATTCACCCTTGTTAATATAATCTTGCAAAGATAAATACATGCATAAATCAATCAATGTATAGGTACAAAATTTGTATGCATTTTTGTCACTACAATATCGACGGGTGAAAGGCTATTTGTTTCAAGCGACATTTTATAACTTTACAGGAGAGCCATTCAAATTTATAAATATCTATTAAAAAACTAGTGGCCATATTTTAAAATGGATAAGTTCACTATTTCTCAAAAATTTAAAACAAATAGCTAAAATAAATTAATAAATTAATTTTGTAATTAAATATCCTTCGATATTTTAATTACAAAAAAAAAATTGTGAAGTTTCTTACAAAAATTGCATTAGTATAATAGATCAAGAGCCCATGACCGCCAGACTTGTATCATAGTATATGGGCTGTTTTTTTTCTGTGTAAGACAATTATTAACTACCTGAGCAGCGGTGTCTTTGGCAGATAACAGCTAGCAATGGTATGGAAAATTGCTATCTTAACTTCTTCTTCTTCTTCATATTGGTGTAGACCGACTATCTTAACACATATTTAATTTAAATTGTGTACTTGGCAAACGAAAGATGCAGTGAACATTACTGTCACTCGGACTTGGGTAATTGAACTTCAAAGGTGTCTGTCGGGGGGTTCCCACCAACCAATATGTCTGTAAATGGAAGACATGATTTCTAAAAGTCTTCCGAAGTAAAAATGAAACAATCATGCTTTATACTGACGTGTTAAAATACCTAGCGATTTTCTAAAGTTCAAACTTTAACCTTTTTTATCAGGTTCAAACCTGTTATCTGTCAAAGTCACCACTACTCATGGTAGTAAATCGTTGTTATCTGCTGTAGCATACTTACGCAGCAAATATTCAGCCTTATACTTTGACGTAATTTTTTGCGGTCACGGGCTCTTTGACTATAAGAAAATTTATATGATTATTTATCTGAATTATCACACGGTAAAATCTATGATTTTTAACCTGTGATATGCAATCCTGTGGTTCCAATATATCTTGATATTCTATTTCCTCTTGCACATTCTCGCTTTGTGGACTAAAATTGCCTCTTCCGTGGTGTGCGTATGTGGTACCCTGCTCCGCCCGATGTTTGGAATGTGATGACTGGTTGTGTGGTAATGATGCCCCACTTTGGAAATTATGAGGGAAAGATGGAATCTAAAAAGAGACATTGAGAATTAATTGAGTAATATAAAATGAAATCAAAGTTTTCGTAAATCCAGGTGAGAATTATGCTTACTGGTGGTGGTTGACTCATTGGAGGATTGAAACGACAGTTGTATTGTTGATTTTCTTGTGGTGTTACATTTTCACCTATTTGTTTTTTTGTGGCTGATGGAGACAGAGGTAGTGGATTGGATCTAATTGTAATATTTCCAGGTTGAGTTTGTTGTATTTGTTCATTTCTTGATCTGAAAATATAGATAAACAGATAGAAAAACATTGTTATCTGTAGTTTATATTTACACTCTGCAATGGTCATGTCTGTTTCATTACAAAAATAGAAAAAAACAATACCTATATTCTCCACAGCTACCATAAGGTTGCTCAGGTGGTGATGGCAAAATATCTCTTAGATTAATACCACAATTCCTCGATTCTTTTCTGTATCCATCACCATCTCTGCTATCAAGAACAGAGCTATCTGAATAATGATTACCATAATTCATTTGATTCCCACCATAGTTTCTGTTATTAAAATTCCTCATTTCTAAATTAGGATTGCTAAAATTGCCTCTTGAATGAGGATCTGGGTTGAAATTTGATCTTTGCATTTCTAAATTAGGATGAGAAACGAAATTGCCAAGATTAGGATTCATATTGCAATTAGCTGTTCTTTCATAGCAATTGTTTTCTCTGAAATTTTCATGAGAGTTGGAATATTCTCCATTTGGGATGTCAGCGTAATTTCCTGAATTAGATGAATTATAAGTTCCTGTGTTTTGTTGAGAAAAGTTACCATCTGGACAACCATGCTGTTGTTGTCTACAATTGGCCATTTTTGAATTATCATATGGAATAGACGATGGCTGAATCATATGGTCAGCATAAGGGTTTATGGGAATACGATCATTGTATGGTTGTAAACTATTATGATTCGGATTTCGATTTTGCTGGAAAAAAAAAATAGCAAAATATTAATTAATATTTTTAATGATATTTTTAAATGTAACGTGAAACATGCTGTATTAATATGATTTAAGTAGGAAAAAAAACAAATATAACGCTAATTGTTGATTTTAATGGAATTATGATCTACTATATACATTGGTACCAAACTACTGACAGTAAATTTTAGTGAATTGTTAGTAGGTACTTTCAAAATGTATTTTTTTATTCACATGGGATTATTTATTGTCAGTAGTTTAATATATATGAAATTAACTAACCATTGGGATGAGATGGTGGGTAGAATGTTGATGAGATGAAATAAGAAGTTCATTATCTGTGTATTCTGAAGATGATGGGCTTACAGTGGATTTAACACATGAATCGTCAGAATTTAATTGATCCTAAAAGTTTTAAATTCATTAATATTCAATACATTTTTTTGAAAATAATGTGTGGTTTAATAAATAAGTATATTTTAAAGATTCAAAACATGCATGTTTATGAATTATTGATTTATGAGTTAAATGATATGTTCACATTCAAGTCATAATTATTAGTCTAATAAATGTTCTTATAACACAAAAAGATAAGGGGTCAAAAATTTAAAATAAGTTAGTTATCATATTTAATTTAAATTTGTCAGTCTACATAGATTCTAATACATGTATTCACAGACAAATCTTGGGGAAACCTTCAAGCCTTCGAGGTATCTTAATGGAGATTTTGTTATTCAAAGTGAATGTGATGTCACTCTGATGGTGCAAAATAGTAAGGCATGGAGAACGAAATAAGGAGAGCCAATCCCAAAACAAATATGAGAGAAGAATGTATGTGAAGGATGTAACAAAATGTATTTCTTGTTATACACTGATAAATATGTCTGTTCTAGACATATGCATTCTGCTACTTTGAAAGTAAGTATATTCCTTCAAGTGTTAAATAATAAAACAAAAAGAGAGCAAAGACAAAAAATTTTGAACACCTATGAGAGAATAAGTGAGGAATATTTTTTAAAAGTTGCATATACACAAACATTTGATTATTTTCTGTCAGAAGTCAATGGTATCTTTGACATTATCAATGACATTTTTTTTAATATCTCAATAAAGACGAAGTTGAATATTAAGGGAGAACCGGGAAATCAAGGCGCCTACAGGGCTTCCGACCTGTCATCGGCTGGTATACGTGATCACTTTATGCGCTTGCGCAACGTTTACCAATTATGCCTTTTTTTGAGTTCTCTATCAATCAAATTTTTAAAAGTTATATATATTTTATTTATAAATATTATAGTTCTTGAAAATAAGCTGTTTTTACCATTGCCATCTATGAAATGACGAATAACATTTTTGGTAATGCACTCTATTGAGATATTAAAAAAATTGTCATAAAAAAGAGTGAGGAATACTTTGAATCTTTCGATAGAATATGTTAAAATAATACATCATATTATTTTGTGATTACGTACCTAAGTAATAAAAAATGGATAAAATCAAATGTAAATACTTGGGTACCTAACCAACAAAATATTTGATTCTATATAGAATGTTCAATCAGTTGTCAATAGTAATGGGTCAACAGATGGCGATACGAAGGCCTGAGGCCTCCTCAATCCTCATATTTGACTTGGGTATAAGAAAATAAAATTAAACAAACATAGCCAAGTCAAAATATTTGATATTCTTTGAAGGAAGGAATGTAAACTGTATTACTACAAAATTAATTTATGTGATGAAAAAAAATACAGTCATGCAATATGAAGGGAACAGATAAAAAATATCAAGAAATTGAAAAAAAAAAACTTACCAAAGATCTGGGACCTTGTGAGGCAAGGCATAAAGCAGTGGTAGCATAAGGTTCTGGTGGAGCACGACTTCCCCCCACCACTCCTTGTTGTTGTTGATAGAATGTACTCAAATTAACTTCTGCATATTCTGAATTGGTACCATCACCTGTGGGATGTTGGAGGCCTAAAATTATAGTTTATAATATTGCTTTTATTTTTATAAATCTTAATATTTCTTGTTGGAAAACATGGCAATGAAGTTAAAACTACCGATAAAAACAAATTACTTGTTAATGCCCTTTTAAGATAATTTCATATATTTTCCAAAATGAAAAATCATAATAGAGTAAATATTATTATATAATTAAAGACTTTTATTGAGTTAAAAAATTGCCCGCAGGCAATTTCTACCATATACTTCTTACATTTTTGTTATAATATTTTGATTTCTTAGATTATATATATTCTATCTATGATTCTATGTTTGATTTATTGAAATGCAACCCAGACACTCACACCCATATTTAGGACTCAATTTTTCTCTTAATTTGAAATAACATATCATTGTTGTTTGTTGATAATATTATTTTAAATTAAGAGAAAAATCGAAGCCTTCTCAATTCTCACATTTTTTTCTGAATATAGGTGTCAATCATAATTTTATAAATTTATTTTAAAATCAACAATACATAAATTTCATCAAAGATGGATTTAGAAATTTGAAAAATTGTATACCTAGTGAGCCCTGTAATAATTTTGTTTGGCAGTCTTTGTCGTCCATTCTGCTTGGAGTGTTATCTCTCGTCCTCCAACCTCTTTCTAACCACAAAGAAGTATCTTTATTTAAGGCACATATTTCTGATGCCGTGACTACAGGAACTAAGAAGAGAAAAAAATAATGATATAAAAAAATATAATAATAAATAGGTATAATAAAAAAAAACAAAAATGTCTACTATTTTTTGATTTAAAAATCATTCATATTATTAAGTGAAAGAATATTTTTTTTATAAAATGGTTCCATAATAGTTATGAAAATAATAGTAATGAATTTATATTAATATATCAATAATATAAATGACTCTATATTAATTAATTTTTATAAATATATATTAAATTTGAACTTAGTTTACCACTGAAATGGCCAAGTTGTTTATCTGAAGTCCTTTTCCTCCTAAGGTACACAAAAACAAGTACTGCTAGAATAGCTGCTAATAATGCACATAGACAAAGAACCACGAACCATGGCTCTCTAACAACTTGTGTAACTGAGTTGCTAGGTGATGGGCCAGTTCTGAAATTTTTTATTGAAAACATTTACATAAGTAATTTATAAATGATAGGTACAATATAAATAGTAAACGGCTGTTGAATTCAGTTGAAATGTTACATTAAAAAATATGAATATGTTATATACACATTGTTACTCTCTCACATGCGCGCACCCACACTTACTTTGAATATGTTATATACACATTGTTACTCTCTCACATGCCCGCACCCACACTTACTTTGAATATGTTATATACACATTGTTACTCTCTCACATGCCCGCACCCACACTTACTTTGAATATGTTATATACACATTGTTACTCTCTCACATGCCCGCACCCACACTTACTTTGAATATGTTATATACACATTGTTACTCTCTCACATGCCCGCACCCACACTTACTTTGAATATGTTATATACACATTGTTACTCTCTCACATGCCCGCACCCACACTTACATACTTTGAATATGTTATATACACATTGTTACTCTCTCACATGCGCGCACCCGCACTAAATCACATTTTCTTTTGATATTAGGAAGGTATAGTATGAAAAAGGTGCATGTTATATTTTTATTTCTGTTTGGTTTATAATTATTGTATGCATGTACTGTGTGCTTTCCTTTTTACAATCAAATAAATAATAATGAATAAGCATTCAAATTATAAAAAAATAATTCACAGAGAAATGACATTTTTTATAGTGTGGATAATTAGTATTCACCTTCTTCTCAGACACAGAGGACTACAATAATATTAAATTATGAAAAAACTAGTGAGTTGTGGACAATACTAAACTCTTCACTATATACTAAGTGTACATTATTGAAAGGTTGAACATCCCTAAATACATTTTACATATGAAGTATACTTAATACCTTCATGTACATTTTATTAGATTCCTGATCAATTGATGTAAAAAAGTATGTTTAAAAATTGTGAAATCATGACTTCACTATTCCACAGTAGTGAAGAAAAAAATATTACATAATTTTTCATTCTATTAGTTGTAGTCCACAAATGCCATCCCTTTAACCACCATTATTCAAATTAATCCACCATTCTGACAGTGTTCGTCGTAGAGCAATACCGGTGAATAAGAGTTGCGTTTGTGGACTACAACTAATAGAATTAAAAACTATATAATGTTTTTTTTTTATCATAATTAAACATAATAAATTATGGAGTTATCTCTGGCAGATTCAACCGTTGAAAGAACTAGGTACAATTATTTAGTGCAATCTACATGCATGTAATACTTACTTGACTTGAAGGTTCGGAGCGAGATTTGGGTCCATGAGGAGAGGAGCTGAAGCACTGAAGGGTCCGGCACCCCTGGCTGTTGCAGCGGCAACTCTTGCTCCGTATTTTCCTCCAGCAGATAAGCTATTGATTACCACTGATGTTGTGCTGGCATTTAAAGACATTTGTCCAAGTATTTTTCCAGTTGCATTTGATTTAATTTGAATCTATATATGAAGTAGATACAAAAAGCGAAATTAATTATATTTATCATTATAAAAATATTAACCTATAAATTCAGTGTCTATTTTATACATTGACAAAGAAGATAAAAAATATATGGAGACGACTAATAGTTAGGTACCTTATATCCTAAGATGACTCCATTTTGATGTTCAATTGGAGGTGGCTGCCATCTTACAAATGCTGATGTACTGTTAATCATTCCAACATGGACTTTATCAGGAGGAGCAGAAGGAACTGCAATGAAAAAATATATATTATGTACCTACCCTTAAATTATACATGATAACCAACCAATATATGATTAAAGTATCTTAATATGTATATTTCCTGAGCAAAAAAAGATAGTAAACATTTTTAAATTTTCGATTCCAGTATCTATATAATTGTTATATTTTTATAAAGATATATAAGATACATCCATTCATTAATTCATTTAATATATAAGATACATCACTTTAAATAAGTTGCAGGAATAAGTTTTATAGTATTTGAGAAAAAAATTGTAAAACAAATGAGTTTATCTTTTTATGAAGGAAGTTGTTCTATATGGGGTTTTATTTTGAATTTTTTAAAGTAACTTTTGTTATAAGAATATTCATTAAAATAAATAATTAAAAATATATACATATATTAATTTTGCACCAATCTCACAAATTCATATGTATACCTACCTAAATTTTAAAAAATGAATGGAATAATGGAACTGACGAAGAAAGTTAAATTCAATATCTAAGCAAAACAATGGAACAAAAAATGGAATATAAATGACTTTATAGATAGTGTTAATACACAATGTGTTGAAACATTTTTTTTTATAAAAATCCTTATTTGGCAAAAACATGAAAATTTTGAGTGCATTATTTTACTGAAAATATATTAAAAAGAAAAAAATGTCATAACACGTAATATAAATAAGTAATATAAAAAATTAACACCAAATTTAAAAAAACAATGTATGGTATGAATGTCAGAAAAAATATATGCAGATGTAATAATTCTAGGAAATACTATACCCGGTAAGATAATATATTTAAGTAAAAATTGAAAATATAAAAAGAAATCTTGAAATAGCTTTTTGAACAATTTGATTTTTTTTGTAGAAATTCTACTCTAAATAATAATATACTCTAATATACTTATATTATGTTCTCTATGATTAAGGATATATTTACCTCTCATAATTTTAGATTATACCTATATAAAATTTTAGTAGATGGTGGTTTGGCAGAATGGTAGGACAAGTAATTCAGTGAATCCAGGTTCAAATTCTATCTTGACTGATTTTATTATTTGTTGTTCAAGGATATATTTTGGTATTTATAAGAGTTGTTTCATTGAAGATATTTATTATTTTTTATGTAAAGCAAACATTTTCTTTGAAGGTGCCTTTGCAGCTCATTTGTTACAAGATAAATTGAGTGGAACTTGTGATGTTCTCATGATTGACCAGAAGAATGAAAATGTGTATATTCAGAAGTCAGAGTACTGGGTCAAAACAGGTCTTGAAAGTTCAGAGAAAAAGTATCCATGCTTATTTGGATGGAAATTTAATGATCCTAATTCAGAAAAAATCAGAAAAATATTGGTATGACCACCACTTATTAAGAAAAAATAAATAATATTTTGATCTATTGGTAGAATAATCAATTTTTTACTCTCCACACTATGGAATATTGGAGTCATGATTTCACAATTTTTAAGCGTATTTTTTTACATCAATTTCTCAACGGGTATCATGTAGAGAATGCACACTATGAGTTTCGTTGTGATGTGTTTATATGTATGGCGTACGTCGTAATAGGTGATAGCCGAACACCGTATGCCGTACGGATTATCCTTTTTGTGTTCTTTCTACAGCCCAAATTATAAGTCCGATCGACTTCATATTTACATCATAATATGTGTAAAGTACATTTACCTAGAGCTGATTAGATTTCCATAGACAACTTATAATTTCTTCTCTGATTTCATCATTTACATCTATTACATCTCTGATTTTATCTCTATAGAAAAGTGTACTTTGATGCTTATTGTAAGTGTGGTGAGGATTCTGTTTTTTGATGAGTTAGTAATAGAGCTTACTCATCTTTAAACTCACCAATAGACATAATCCTCACCACTTAAAATAAACATCAAAGTACCCTACAACTAGATATTTTCCATAACTCGCCTTACCAATATAAAAACTTGTTGTCGAATTTAAAATCAGCTTATCAAGATTACACATTTACCTCATTACACATTTTCACCCACTACACATTCACATCCCAGTTCGTTATTACTTATATGAATTGGTTTGCCACAAGTAATTGATACTAGGTAGGGATAGTTTAATAATTATATATAAACTTATTCACTGTAATTTATTACCTAAAGTTGTTTGTGTGCAGTTTAATTATATAAATAAAAAAAAAAAAAGATAAGGCTTTGTCAGTACAAGCTTGATTGAAATAAAAAAAAATCTTTCACCGATTTTTTTAAATAGTATTATAAGTAGTAAATATTTTTTAATTATTAGTGCAAAGTGTTATAATAATCATCAATACAAATTGTTCTTTATTATTTTTGATTTCAAAGACCAAGAGTTCAAAGAAAATACTTCGTCAGTATGAGGCTCTTGTTGGGTTGGAAAGTTATCCAGTTGATGGAAATTCTTTGAGAGCCGTAGATAAAAAGCTAAAGAAGATATATGTGGATGAAAAAAATAAAATAAGTGAAAATGTTGTAAAAAATGCATTTCCTCATATTGGATTTATAGAAAGGTACTTCATTTCATATTATAAATATGGGTTGCTTTTTTGTTTGCATTAATAAAAACCATTAATTAATAATAAATTAAATAATGTAAGAATGTATTTATAAGAATAAGTGGGTGATTTTACTATCTAAATAATTTCGATTTTCAGATGGGAAATAAACAAATGGTTTGTTGAACTCGATAATTTAACGAAACGAGTGCCACCAGCTGGAGTTTCCATAGAATCTTCAGTAGTAGCAACAGCGTTAGAAAACGAATTAGATAAATTGACTGTACGACAACATATGAACTCGAATATATTTATGCCCAGTGCTAGAAAAGTTATAGAAGATCAAGTTTGGGATATTTGCGGGGTATCATCAGATAAGGTGCATTTTGTAATCTCAGTTCACCAAAGTAAAATTTTTCTTATTACTCTTAGATAATTATAAAAAAACCTTAAATCAAGGCAATATATATGAGTGCATTATTAAATATGTTGATCGCCCTGGTATAGTGGTAAAGCTACTAAAAGCTTCTATGCTAGCGTCCTGAGTTTGAATCACAGCAGAAGAGAATATTTAAAATTATTTCTTTGAGCTAGAATTACTGGTTAGTTAGTAAGTAACAAGAAAATGCCATTTAGCAATAAACTTGTTACTGGTACAAGGTGTAAGGAAGTGTTAAAATAAATAAATAATATTCCAGGTGTCAGTACTATTTTTTCTGTGGGCTAGACAAAAGGAAAAAATAAGACATAACAGTGGACTTAAATTAATACCATCAGATACATACAAGGTTGTGGCTGTAAGAAATGTTGACGGTATTGTAACATTAGACACAGACAAGGATGTTGGCAAATTTACATGTAAATTGCTTGTGATAGCCCTGAAGCCTTCACAGTTAAAAGGTTTGTAATATATATTTTTTTAGAAATAATGTTACTTAATCATTTCTATCAAGTCTCGAGTCATTATGTGCAATGTGTTTTTTATGCAGTACTGGTGTAATATAGATTTATTAAATAATCACTGATTTATTGATTTATATTTCAGATATACAAATAGACAGAGAATTATTAAACAGTGAAAAGGAAATTGAAGTTTTGTCAAGAATGTTTCATGGATCTAAAAAAGGTTTTACTGTAGAATATTCCAGACCATTTTGGAGGCAGAAAGGATACAGTGGGGAGACATTCTTCACAGCTGGACCGATAAGGTAAGCATGCATTAAATAATGATTAAAATTATGTTTATGATTATTGGTGTCTGACCAGACCTTTGGCCACCTTCGAGCAAATAATACACCTTTGGTATTGGCCAAAATTAATAAGCCTCTAAAATTAGAAAAAACTGTATTGCTTGAATAAACTTGGTCATAGTATTAGTTATAAGTTATAACAATTATTATTTGTGAATAAACTGTGTACCAAAATTAAAATATAGTAAGATAAGTATGGGGTCGGAAACTATAGGTGATCATTTTCCTCTGTATAGTATCTGCCCGATATTAATAACCAATCCTTTATTTAACTTTTGAATGAATGACTATTTTTTATTTCTTTAATGGTTTTATTGAAAGTCCTAGGAGCAATGACTCCAAAACGTCTCTGTCGAAACGAGGTTTTCATATATACATCATAAGTTCTACGCACTTTTCAATCTTTCGATTGTGATGGCTTCTAATTTGTAGAATTTCATTATGATAATGATTAATATGAACACATATATAATTCCACAATTTATTTTATTTTTCTCCCGACGACCGTTTCGGCTTATAAGGCCATAATCAACCAGTTGATTATGGCCTTATAAGCCGAAACGGTCGTTGGGAGAAAAATAAAATAAATTTTGGAATTATATATGTGTTCATATTAATCATAATCATAAGTTCTTTTTGGAAACTTCGCGGATTTGTAAAAAAGTTATTTTAATAATTTTTGAATAGATAAATAATTTAAAATGATTTTTTGAACTTATCCATGAACTTCTCGTAAGAATTTATAATGTAGGTATATACCTCTTCAAGAAAACATTTATTCATATAACATATATGCTGCGAAGTAGGTGATTTATGACTTCAAAGTTGGAAAGACCTTTCAAAAACTTCACTATCTAATACATGCATCATGGCTTAAAACTGTCGATATCTCAAGAGAAGTAAATTCTCTTAAACAAATCAACAGTTGGATCATGCATTAATACCAAATAGGCTTCGGCCTAAATCTGACCTTCGGATTATATTATAGATATACTAATGATCATATTATTTAATGAAGGACTATATGTCCATTTGACAAAATTATTTTTACAGGTCGACTAAAGAATGCGAATTTAGCAATATGAGAGAAAAGAAAATGGATGATACAGAAAAAGATAATAATGAGAGTAAATATGTATTAACTGGCACTATAAGAGGTAATGATGCAAATGGAAACCAAAATTTAATAAAAATGAAATTGATATTAAAAAAGACATAATAGTTGAATATAAATCTTTGCAATACAGGACTTTAAAATTTAAATGAGTAAACACACATGTTATTTTTATTTATAGAAAACTATAATAGTGTTGGTCGAGAAAATGTGATTGAACTTCTCAGTAAATGTTTTGGAAGAGATGTAGCTGATATTGTAAGATACAATGAAGAAGAGTATGACTATATAGAAATACCAGCACTGGGAGACTTTTCTGGTAAAAATAAACCCTATTATATTCACAAATTTATATATTTTTTTCCATGTATAAATGAAAAATGTTCTGGAAATAAAAGAAATATATTTTTTAGTAATATTGGAAATGCAGAAGTTTGATGGTCATCAAAGGAAAATTGATTGGACATGTATGGATTTATACAATGATTGTGATCTGGAAAATGCCATAATAGCTGCTTATCGGACTTATGTCAATATTACATATAATTTACGACCACAGGTAGCTGGAATAATGTGAAATAATCTTTGAATAAATTGAAATGCATTTAGCTATATGGAAAATTGTTTTTAAAAATATGTGAAGTTTTTTCTAGATAATCACAGCAGAGGATTTGGAAAAAATTCAACCAAGAATTGATTTATCGGAACAGGGATCAATGGCAATATTTTTAATTAAAATGTTACAAAAAAATTATTCGGATATATTTACGAACAAATGGCTTTTAATATCTGTTTTTTTATACATTGCAATAAAATATTATATTCCTAAAAGACGGTAAAACAAATACTCTCAAATGCATAAACAATCAGTGTGAAAGAAATGTGAGAATAAAACAAATAAATTAAATTATAAATATTGCAAATGTACATTTCTTATACAATTTATTTACGTAATTGAATAATATGAAATAGGTACTAAAATGAAAGCTATGTATATGTTATGGATACTATCGTATGAATAATTTGTTTTCATTTAGATACTTGTAAATTTGATGGTTCTTAGAGTGACGAAACAACATTTTATTGATCCAATTTCTTAGACAGAATTTGTATTCTGCATACATAAGAAATTAAGAACTAAAAAAAACTTATAAGTAGCTTATTAAAATGTGTTTACTGACCATCTTCCAGTGTCTTCCCTGTTCTGGCATTTGAAGGTTTTCCTTGCAACATTTTATAATATGGTACTAAAAACAATTCATATTTGGCATTAGGTTTTAGCTGTTGCAGCAAATAACTTCCACTCCCTCCATTCCTGGCTGCGGCTACTGAATATTTCTCCGTAGTAGACTGGTTGGTGTTAGTATCATTAATTGTGACACCGGTGATGCTTGAATCGTTTGAAGAAGTTTCAACTCCGTATGGTAATTGGCGATATCGAATGTACACACCTTCGAGATATTCATCATAATCCGTGAGTAACTGTAAAAGAATAATATCTTGTTTACTCAGGTTTTGCACAAATGTAAATAAGAGAGGGAGAAATAAGGCCACAAATAAACACTATGGATATTGAATTTATTTTATTGATTCAAATATTGCGGTCACAAAGCATCTCTATTGCTAGACACAAAGACACTTCTTCTTTGCCCTAGCCTTTGTCCCATTTACTTGGGGTCAGCTCTCCTAGTACTCACTCTCCAAGTCGTGTCCTCTGAACGAAGACTTGCCTCCTTAAGATCTCTGGTTATTGTGGACATCCATGTGACAACGGTCTACCTGGTCTTCTGGGCCCTACTTCGATGTCATTCTTATATCATAATATCCTGAGGCAGTCCATATCATCTCAGTCTCTTTTCAGTTAATTTTTCACTGGTTGGTATATTAACATGTGAATAATCATTTTCAAAAGTAATTAAATCAAATATTGTAAACAAGGTGTGATATAATTTGATTATGGTAGGTAGATATAATTTGATTAATTCTCAGTGATGGAAAGTCACTAAATAATAAATGCTAAGAAAAAAAAAAAACACTAACATCATATTTTTAGATAACAAAAAATTTTTTTAGAAGAATTTTCGTGGATGGAATCCATTATTGAGAGCATTTAAATAATTAAAAATAAAGCTTAAAAAATATAACTTACATCCCAAATGACTTTAAGACCAGTAGAACTAATTGGGACTACTTGTTTTAGTGATAGTACATCAGAGTCCAAGAATTTTCTGGCCTCAACCAATTCATATTGTGTAATAGGTGGTAGGTCTCTGGATCTAGTAAGGACAGGGTCTGTCATTTCGCTCGGTGCTGATGCTCCGTATTGATTCCAAGCTCTGAGAGCAAAACGGTAAAGCTTCTCAGGCAATAGGCCAGTAATCTAAATGAAAAAATAAACTCTTAAAATTTGAACATATTGTACTGGTAAAATATATGGTCTAAGGTATCTAAGGAATTTGCACAGTACCTATGAAAAAATATTGGATAATTATTTCTAATTTTCCGATTGTCAATTCTTGATGAACTTCCATTATCAATTATATTAAATTACTAAAAATAAGTAAAAAAAACTCAATTTGTAAATTTCTCCACTTACAAATTATACTTGACCACTGACCCATTTTCCTCAAAGAGCACCTACAGAATGAATCACCATAGTATAATTTATAAGCGGAAAAAAGTTAAAAATTGATCTTTCACATATTTTAAGTAATTTATTATAATTGATATTGGCTAATTGAAAAATTAATTCACATTTTATTATTCCATAGATACAAATTTATTATAATCACTTTTCATGCATAAATAAAATCTTAAGATATTTAGAATTATATATTCTGTAACAAAATATTGTGAAATTCATTTTGTATTTGGCGCGCTTTGTACTGCGCATGAGCGAGTATAGTCTCGGAAAGCGCAGGTGTATAGAAAAGAATATCTCTAGTCTGTGCGGAAATATAAAAATGTCGGGTTATAATCTGTTAACTTAAAGGAATAAAATAAACGAGTTTACTGGAGCTTTCGTGCGTTATTTTCAAAAATATTAATAAGGGTAAAGTATTCGAGTAATTGTATACATCAATTAACATAATATTTACCGTGAAACTTTCTTCTTTGATATCCTTAGCAGCAACAATCCATCCAGTCTCTAAATTTGAACTGAAGTACTCAACAGAATAACTGTAAAATAAAACACATTTTATGAACATTAAACAAATGTATTTATTTAATTATAAAATAAAAAATCAAAGAAGTAATATGATTTCAAATGATATCAATTGCTTGAAATTATAAACAATAAATTAGTGCCTGATACCATAGTTAAGTAATCCACCATAGTTATAAGTACTATGTACATTTATAAAAAAAAGTCAATATACGCATTATTATTATTATCTGGCTTTATTTATCATTTTATTTTGTTAAATAGATGAAGGCATAATAAAATAAATTAAAAGTATTCAGCCAATAAGACATTTATAATAAATCATAAATTACTTGTATCCATGATTAGTATAAAAAAATAATTATAAGTTTCTAACCTCGTAAGACTAGGATGTCTTTGCCAACCTAGAGTGACAGTATGTGCTGTGGCATTATGAACAAGTGGTCTCGTTGGACGAGGTGGAAGCAGTGCAGGAGGTGAGGCTCTTCGTGGAGCTCCTTGAAAAGCAGCGGGTCCTACTGACAATGATGCAGACCATCGAGAAGGACCTGATGATGGAGATCTTGCTTCACACATATACTGCCCTGAGTCGGATGTGTGAAGATCTATAAAAAAATAATACACAAGTTTAATTTAGTTTTAAATTTTATTTAATTCATTGATTAGAATAATACATAAAAGGAGATGATAAGTTAGATTATCATTGTAAAAGCTGCATTAGAGAAAAGTTAGATTATCATTGTAAAAGCTGCATTAGAGAAAAGTTAGATTATCATTGTAAAAGCTGCATTAGAGAAAAGTTAGATTATCATTGTAAAAGCTGCATTAGAGAAAAGTTAGATTATCATTGTAAAAGCTGCATTAGAGAAAAGTTAGATTATCATTGTAAAAGCTGCATTAGAGAAAAGTTAGATTATCATTGTAATCTTGAAAGAATTGAATCAATTGTACTAAAGTTGTTCTGTGAGGTTTGGTTAGGTGCTAGGGATGAATAAATACTTGTACTGAATAATATTTATATTTAGAAAAAGTGGAATATTTGTATTTAGGGAGTACACAATAATGACTGACCTAATTATCACAAGGCTAGAAAAGCTCCCTGTGCTCAATCACAATAGTCATTCCAACTATAATGTATGCAAGTGAGATATATATAGCTCATGTGCGACTTGGCTTTAATTTATTATTATTTAATTTATTATGCAAGTGAGATATGGACATGGCAGAAGACGCATGAAAGTAAAATTAATGCTGTGAGGTTCCTAATGTGTGATAAAACATGTGTGAATCATAGAATAATAATAAAACTATAGAATACTCATTCCCATACAATACCTCGCTGAAAAAGTGAAGCCGTTTTACTGGCCGACTTGTGTCAATATATGTATGACTCTGCTGGTAGACATTGTTCATAAAGCACTACTCGTTATGACTGCGTAAATAATTTTGCAAGCAGTTACAAAATTCCCTATTTGGAGAACGTATCACGCAGACGGCAAAATGATTACTGAATGCTCGTAGCAAAATGTTGATCAAATTAGCCAACATAAAGCAGTCGCATTTACTGCAGGCTAAAGAGTATTCTATACTAGTATTATTCTATGGTGTGAATATGGATATTAGACGAGAATGTAAGATTGAATGAAATATTGTGAGAAGAATGAAGATAAATGCTTTGCTATAGAGAAAGTGAACAATTAATGCCTGACAAAGAATATGTACGAGGCTGAAAAGGGTGGAATGAGATGTAAGGGCCGGTCGAGAAAGATCAGGCATGATCATACAAATGAGCTTTTGAAAGATATACTGTAGAGCACGTATATACTGAAAAAGTTCTATGTGAATAGAATATAATTAAATTTTCAAGTAGGTAGCAAAGTCTATTTGTCAAAGATGTTAAGAAATTAATATTGCACTACATAATATTGATCAATGCAATTCAGCGTCAAAAATTTTCATATTAAGTAATTTAAGAGAAATTTGCATGTATTTATTATACAATTTATTTAAAGAGTGCATCATATATAAATTTTTCAAAAGTGTGTGTACTTACCATCAATAAATAAAGTTCCATTAAGAGCAATAGTGATTCTTTTATCTACATCTCCGTCTTGACCCATCTTAGCACCACCATCCACTCCAGATATAATTTCTACACCATCTTTGGTCCAGTGCACCGACGTAGCACCAATGGTAGCACATACCATTTGGGCATTACTCTTTAGTGGAAGGGACTGATTTGAAGGTCCAAACTGTATAATAGGCGGAGGGGCATCATCCTTTGTTAAAACCTAAAATAAAATATGAAAATTGGACAACCCGAAAAAGTGGTATTTTTGTAGACTAAAATATTTTAAATATCAGTGACAGAAAATGAATTGACTAACCGAATAGGTTAATTGAATTTTGCAAATACCTATAAGGTAAAATTTACTCAACAGAATAAATCAAAATATCCAGAACATAACCAAAAACTTATGGTATAATAGAGAATAAAAGATTTTTTTGGTGAAATCTTCAAAATGAAAGGTATATTAAAAAATCGAACCCTAGTGAATACCCACATCATGAATGTAATTAATATATGGAGTTCTATAATATCTTTAGATGTCATAGAACTCCATATGATAATTATATCCATGATATGGGTAATCACTGGGGTTTTGATTTCGCCGATCGGACCAGACTTGCCCCCCAGGTGTATTAAAATCAAGTTGTAATAATAAAGTCGCAAAGAATACTTTGAAACATTTTATACTTTAATATTTTTTAAGTACCTGTAGCATGATTCTGTGAGTGGCACTACCAGCGGCACTGAGAGCCGAGCAGGTGAAGTAACCCTCGTGAGATCGTCGTGCTGCGGATAATCTGAGGGTTCCATCCTGAGCCACAGATATTCCACTTTCTTGATCTTGGCGTCCAGGAAACAGCAAATCCTTAAACCAAATATTCGATTGAAAATAAAGTACATACTTAAATGATAATAAAATTAATTTAATTTGCTATACAATATGATATTTGCAGGAAAACAAATTATGTAAGACAATAAAATGGGAAGACAGGAAAAGTTTTATGTCAACATGAATTTTGCGTTCAAAGGAGAAAATAAGAGGTAAATCAAAAGAAATTTATTTTAAAAACTTTCAAGATAAATTTGAAATATGTTTTTCCCTGGGGGTATCTACATTATTAGCCCCGATAGTTCAAATGTACAAAAATATGGTTATAAAATGAAATAATTTGTGTGTTGTGGTTCATATTTATTTTTATATGTGTTACATAATATATGATGTGTTAATTATTTTATATTTTTTTTGTATTATAAATTTGACGATGTTTTTTCCTAGATTTGAAATGTATGTTTTTTTATTCTTTTTGTGTTGCTTTTGTATTGGTTTAATGTATAATTGTTAATATTTTTTGTGGAATACAAAAAATGAAAATAATTAATACTTAAATAAGAATTCGAAAAATTGAGAAAAAAAGTTTTGGTTTTAAATTAAATCTTAATTTGATATTATTCTCTGATGAATTTTGTATGAACATTAAGTACTAGAAATTTATACTAGCGTCTACAATCCGCATTTACCATTCCACATTCTGTTTCCGGTTGGCTCTCTGATTGGTTGGGAACTCGTAATATTAAGTCAAATGAGCTGTGAAATTTTATATTAAATGCGAAAAATTAAAAATAATATGTAAATTTAATTTATAACAATTTATAATTCAATTTATAAAGCAACTCGCTCACGCGAGTCGCTATTATTATTATACACAAACTTAAACCTAACCTAAGAATGCAGAAAAGAAGAGCTGGGACTAGACGCTACTGAAATTTATTAAGGATGAGTAAGGAGGTGACATTATGAGGAAATATTTTAAATTTAATCAAGTACGTTAAAGATATTGGGAATTTAGATGTAGGGCGATTGAAAAATATGTGATCCAAGTTGCCTTCTTCTTGGCCACATTGACAAAGAGATGAGTTCTTAATAGGTAGGTACCAAACCTTGCTAGGTGAGAAAGAGAACAACAGATTCCAAAATCAAATGGAGTCTAAGCGAGTATTAGATATACAAATTTGCAAAATTTGAAAAGAATAGAATGAGTAGGTACTCTTTAGTCTATAATCGATAAAATAGAATAAACACGCTTTACATAGCACACAGCACACACACACACAGATACATAGTGATGAAATTTTCAGAATACAATCTCAGCATGATACTAGTTGATAAACTGCAATGAAAAAATATCTTAAAAATTGTGAATTCATAACTCACCCTTGGGTTAGTGAGGAGTAAAAATAAATTAAAATCTTCCGAAAAAGTGATAATTTGCGTAGGTAGGTAGGTATGTAGCCGAAGAAATTGAAATCGAAATTGAGACAGATGAAATACGACTGATATTACAATAATGAAAGCAAAACGAAGGAGGAATTTTCCTTTCACAACGAAGTTGATTATTTATTGTCAAACGGCCGAAAATAGAGTGAGCGCTTCTCGGCAAATGAACGGCGGATCTACGCTCTTAATTTTTTGATGGGCTTATCGACTTTTCAATTAGGGTCCATGATAAATATGAAAATGTCAGCATTACTAACGGTAAAATGTAAATTATGAAAAGCCATCGTGGTGACGGCCGCCCCAGCCCAGAGTGAGATGAAATCACAATCCTACACATCTATACAACATGCACCTACCCAGCTATGTACTTACCAGAGCTGGACTTGGAACGACTTCATATTTTATTTTATTTTTTATTCTAGTTTATGCGTAAAGGCGAGTTTGCTGCCATCTCTTATAACTAAACACTAACGTGGAATCTAAACTTTAAGAAGAAAGTGAAAATTGCAAAAATTGACCAGCTTAGAATAGTGGTTCCACTATTTACTATTATCATCGTTTTCGAGTGTCCAGTAATCGGCAATCGAAAATACAGCAGGCAAAATAACATCTCGCATAATACCTACTTCAGCAATGAGGTTCACCACCCAATCTGAGGGGCAAGTCTGGACAACAGGCGGAATCAAAACCATCCATCTTTACCCATATCATGGATAAGCATATCTTATGGAGTTCCATAAAATCTAAAGATATTATAGAACTCTATAAGATAATTATATCCATGATGTGGGTAAACTTGGATGGTTTTGATTCCGCCGGTTGACCAGACTTGCCCCCTTGAATGAGTGACCTTTTAGATGAGATGATACTGATATATACGGATGCACGGATGTGGCGTGCTTCCTTTCATAAGGTAATGAACACCCGCACACTTGTCGCTGGTTACCCACATTGTGGGATATGTCGTGATGGAATGAATTAAACAGATTGATCATAGTAATAATAAGCGCAAAAGGAATAATGATCAAATTATTTTTTTGTTTAGGTATTCATTTACGAAATTTTACTATTAAAATTTACTTAATATACCTTAATTCATAAAAATAATTGATTAAACAATTAAATAAAAAAAATTGAAGGCATCATTTTCAAAGTATTCTTCACGCAAAAAGGCATCCATAAAAAATACTTGCAGTAAGTACCTATATTATTAATTGATTTTTAAAGAAGAATGATCCTTTTTATTCTGATTTTTCAAGAAAATAAATTATCCTACATTATCCTGACATACCTATATCCTACATATTAAGATTTTTCACAATCAAAAATTATATTTTTTAAATATCATGATTGTATGTATAATATTATCATGACCACTGCCATTGTTGTTTACTTTGTATGAATTTTTTTTTAATTCTTTTCAATTTATTAAAAATATTAAATGAATCAAGCTGAAAACATGTTTGTCACCGGGAAAACACAAATTTTGAAGTTTTCAGAGCTCTAACTGGTCGGGAAGTTAGTTCAAAATCGATTGCAAGATTCCAATACGGACAGACAAGTGAAGTTACTGACAGACAAAGAATTCAAGCGAATTTTTTTAGTTTTAAATAATGTAAAAATTTGAACATTAACAATTGCGAAATTTTCAGTTGTTACATTGGTACCTTAAGGATTTTGAACGGACAGATTACAACGAGAGAAAAATAAAGTACTTATAAAATGATTTGAAAAACAAAATTGTGTTTGAAAAATCAAGAAAAAAAAGGAATTCTAGTTTTTGATCAAAACATTTTTTCTCAGTTGTAGGTAGGTACCTAGATAATTAGAAATATATACTGTAAAAGTAATATCACATATAATGATGAATAAATAAGCACGTAGAATTGTACAAAAAATGACAGTAAATAATCCGTCTAATCCGTCCTAGGTGAAAGAAATTTCAGAAATTTTAAAGCGGTTTTCAGGAATGACAGGCTATTTAGCTTCAAGAAACTGGGCTCCAAGAAACTGGGCTCCAAGCTTCCAGATCAAATTTCCTTTCTTCTCTACAATAGCTCCCTAAATAATAATAACAACACTGGCTACTGTACACAGCATCATACCGCACCAAGCTTCCTTGATTCTCAAATACCTACCTATTAAGTTACATCACATCCATTCTTCCATCTTATTATTTGGGAAACATATTAATTTAAACTTTTTTATCTATACAATACAAAATAAGAATTCAAATTGAGAGTCGATGATTTCTATTCAATTTATGGCGATCATTTCATTAAGTTTTGATTTTTTATTAAATTTGAAAGTTTTTACAAAATGATAATGATAAAAAAAAACAACATTATGATAGAGGAGTTTTTTCGAGATGCTCAGCAGAGATGCTTACTCTCGTTATGATGTAGGTACATACTGTTGGAGGAACCAGACACGACTCATACGGTCCTTAAGATACTATATAAAAAACACAATTTCAGTAACTTTTCCATGGACAATATTCTTGGTGACACTCCATATTACTAAAAAAAATAATTTTAATTCAATTTAATGTTTCTACCGATAGATATTGATGGGATTTTTTAAAATATTAAGAATAAACAGCTTTATTATACTCAAGTATTATTTAACTACAACTCACAACTGGTTTCGTGCTAAATATATTATCAAGTAGTCCAAAAGTAGACAACTTGAAATCTATTTAAAAATGTACTTGTGAAAAAGATCTGAAAAAGGAAAAAATGTGAAAAATATCTACTTGAAAATAATCTTAGCATGAAACCAAATAAACAGTGGAATAATTAAACAAGTTTTTTATTTTTAATATATTTTCATTAACGAAACAATCCAAATTAAGTCTCATTAAGTATATTATGTAACATTCAATGGTTAAAATTCATTCATGAATCATCTTCGAATAGTTCAGTGAAAAAAAATCATAAAAATCGTTTCGTTTTTATAGAGAGCGATAGAAAAGTTAGAGATAAAATGTAAAATTATAAAAAAAAACGCTTTCAGTTTTTCTCCCGATAAAGGCAGAGTCAAGGTCCACAATTAATTACCTCTGTAATTCCACTTTCATAAACAACACCAAAGATAAAAGTGATAAATCGTGACACAGTTTTTAATTTATTTGAATTATTTTCCAAGATAAAGTATGTCGCGGGTAGCGAACAGTCCTCGGCAATATTATATTAAAATATCTATTATTTATTGTCACCAACTGTAAAGTTGTAGGTACCTACCTACCAATAGGAATTTTTTAGAACTGTCGAAAAAAATCGTAAAAGATGATAAATGAATAAAAGATGGCATTCATGAAAAATGACGGGAAATTCATTAATGGTTTTCCACCATTATTATTTATTTAGCTAATCTCTATTTTACATCTGGTAAATTTTGTATTCGTTGCGATGTTGTAATAAAGATTAAGGACACGTCATGTTCTGACATTTTTGTGACGTAGAAAAGTTGGTTGAAGAACTTAAATGGTCATCAATCACTCTGTGTTGGGATTTTCGTTTAAAAAAATACAACGTTGATACGTTCACGTGAATATAGAAAAATTTACCTAACTATTATACAAAAATAAACACAGGTAGGCACTTGAACTGAAGCCAACGTACCTACGTAAATCTCTCTTTGGTGTAAGAGTGGACAAAATAAATTCTATGTCACACTCTTCATTTCCTATTTATGAAAATAACAAATAGGATTATAAAAGTTGAACTCTTAATTATGATGAAAAAAGTCAGTTATATAATATTATTTTACGCTCAACGCACACACAATATCCCTAACGAGGTAAGCAAAGATAATTGAACGATATATATTACTAGTTGCATGTAACACATGAGATCCAACTGTCGATAGCGATAGTATGTATAGTTGAAGAATATGTACCAAACTATAAACCCATAGATACAAATTATTGAATATTTTCAGATATTTTGTTTTCTATACAACATATGTAGGTATGTATGTCAAGATAGGATAGTATGGAGGAAGATCCTTTTTCCTACCCAGAATATGCAAATAGCATGATGGTATGTATGTATGTTTGGAGATGAAGTATCAAACTATTAAGTCTTCTTACATATTGTGTATAGGCGACTGCCATACAAAATGTATGAAGCAATGTCGTCACTAAATTCAATTTTTAAAAAAATTGTTAAAAAAAAATTGAGATCTTCTACTACAATGTTTATATTTTTTATAGAAAATTAAATTATCTAGTTGGGGTGTTTCGGCTTTTTTCGATAACTGTAAAAGTTTTGGAAATATGGGCAGTTAAGCTCATAAATTTATCATAAAAAAAATATTTTTCTTAATGAAAAATGTTTGAGAAACCCTGGAATTTTTTTGAAAAAAATAATTTGAGATTTTGTATTTGTCTATGTTTGTACCAATTTTCAGCGTTCTAGCGTTTATGGTTTCTGAGATATATGGAAAAATAAAATAAAAATTCAAAAGTTGATAACCCCTGACTGAAACAAAATTCAAAATTCCGAGTATAAAAGTTTTGTAGGCCTGTAACTGTTTATATATTCTGAAATTTTAGGCTCTGTAAATTGAGCGGATCAAAAGTTATAAGGGGGGGACGGACACACACACACACACAGACACACACACAGACACACACACACAGACACACAGACACACACACACACACACACAGACACACGAAATGTTCTACTCCGAATTCTGAGTAAATCCGTGTACGGAACATATATGCTGCGAAGCCTCTAAGTTGGTGTTTTTTGACTTCAAAGTTGGAAAAGCCGTGAAAAAAGTAGACCTCTCCATACAATTCTCGCGTATTCTGGCTTGAAACATTGTCGATATGTTAAGAGAACAAAGTTCTTCTGAACAAATCGACAGTTGGATTATTCTAGCAAACATTTGTGTAGGAACAGTACATTAAATTTATGGATTTTATCATGAACATTCTCTTGTTATTCTGACATCTATCATGTACATATTTAGTTTCAATTTTCTAAAAATATGGTCGATTCCACATTTTTTTCTCTTGTATAGCTATTTATTTATATAGGTATTTTTCTTATTTCTTATACATATTCTTTAATAAAAGTCAAATGTTCATCTTTCGCTGTGGTAGAACCACCTCAACGTATAAATTATCATTATATCTTTCTTTAATATACTTAATTTTCTTTACAAGATCATACACCTCAATTACCTATAGAATTTCTGCAAAATTTATTTAACTTTCAATTATTGTGTAGTTCAAAACTGAATATTGTAAATTTTAGAGAATCCTATTCAAAAAAATGATGCCATATTAACAATATAAAATGTTTTGATAATAAAATAACCACAAAGCTATTGAAAACCTTTCATGACGAAATTTCCCTCATAGAATACATAATAAGATACTCGAAGAATAATGTCACATAAAATAAATTAAACATAACAAAGGTTGGTGGCAAAAAGGGGTTTACAAATTTTGTAAAATGGTTTTAGGGTACCCATGTATTTAAGGTATAAACGCAACAAAAATAATAATATAAGACTTGTAGAGAGGCAAAAGTATTCTAGGGGGTAAACTTAACTCAGATCCCTCTTGAGTGTTTAATAATGGCAAGTTTTGGGAGAGGGATGGGGTCGTGGGTGTGTATAATAACACGGAACTAGTGAAAGGAAGGACAGGGTGGACCTCGAGGGTGGACGAAATAATTAAAAATAGAAAAATGAACCAAAATTCCTTTGCGCAATTTGCAAGTTGAAAAACTTTTTAATCCCAAAGAGGGGTTAAACGAAACGTAAAAACACAGTTATAATAATGAAATTAAACGGAATTAGTTTCAATTGGTTTTTAAATTTTTGAAGCTTGAGATAATTGCAACCTTGGTTTTGTTTTGACAAACGGGAAAAAATTGAGAGAGGATTATAAAGCAATTAATATGATAATCAAAATATATAAATTAACTAGGTGATTGACGGGTGTAAATAAGATTCCCTTTTAATCATGATAAAAAATATTGGGTTATTGACGGGTGTAAATAAGATTCCCCTTTAATTATAACAAAAAAAAATTAGGCAATTGACGGGTGTAAATAAGATGCCCCTTTAATAATAGTAAAAAAACTAATTAAGTAATTGACGGGTTTAAATAATATACCTCTTTAATCATAATATAAAAAAAATGGTTTTAAACATAACGGCCGCATATGACGTATTTATAAAATATTATAAACAAATGATTGATGAATTGGAAAAATAATCAAAATATGTAATCATGAGAGGGAGATATTTATTTTATATATTTCTTAAATAATAAAATACACCAGGGTATTCTATTTTCTCTAAAATAATCATACTGTAAACAAAATCAGTCGTATGGTGTACAAAATCGGTCAAGGAAGGATTCGGACCCGCATCCAATGTATTACTATTTTTTTTTATCTATTTATTAAATATACCTACATAGTGATCCAAGGATTACTTAGTGTATGTTGTCAAAATTAATTGATGCCTTTAATTTAAGCTAGTAACTTATGTTATGTTATTTTTCTTACATAATATAAATCATAAGGAATCAAAAAACATCTCCAATTAATGAAAAAAAAACAACATAAAAATATAAAACAAAAAAAAAATGAAATGAACCACAAATGATAAAGAATAAAAATTTCAGAGTTCAAATTAATCCAGCATATTAGCCACTGCCATATTTATTTTTGAATTAATCTGGATATATCCAGTAGCGAATTTAGTAGTAAGATGAGAACTATCATTATTATAGATTGTATAATTAACATAAAGAAAATAACAATAACATAAAGAAACACCATCACAATTCCTTTAAAATTTATACAAAAAAAGGCTGCTTTCTTCGGGCAGGCTCTATACTGTGGGGGTTGTCCACCCTTAACATCTAACTTTTTTACTTTTTTTTTAATGAATATGTCCTTGTTAAACAAGTACATATACATCTTCCTACGTTCCCTAAAATAAGCAAATAAATGCTTGTGCTATAGGTAAACGAAATCGGTCGAGGCAGGATTCGAACTGGCGACCACTGGATTAATAGCCCAGCGCGCTAACCGCTCTGCCATCGACCCATCTAAATTTTATTAATCAAATTTTATTTCCTATATTTCATTTCTTTTAATTCATTTATTTTATTTAATCTAAAACTTTACCTACTTCTTAATCTTTTGTTATCTATTTTTTAAACAACTTGAATGTAACATTTGTGCACCTTATATATTACTAGCTTTTATGTCCCGCCGTTGGCCAAGAATGTAAAATTGTGAAGGAAAAAGCAATCGTTTTTATAATATTGTCACCCAATTATTTTGCAAAATCGGACTATGAAAAGTGGTTTGAAATATGATTGAATTTGATTGTAAAATGTTCAAGTGATGGCCACAACCCATTATTTTTTATATATTGCTATAAAGTGTGAATGAAGTATAATATACAATTTCTGCACTATGCGAAATGGTTTTAAATATGACTGTTTATCAACATTGTAAAGAGATTGGTTTGGCCACAACCCCCATTTTTAAATATTATCATCGAAAACAAATTGTAATATGTACTTACCTATTGAATATTTAGTAATTTTGGATGTTGGGATGTGGTTAAAATTTGATTAAACAAATGTACTGAAAAGATCCAGTGTTGGTCACATCCCATTCGTTTTATATTTTTTCATCAAGTGTGCATTATATTTTTGCACAATTAGACTGATGAACTTAAAATTGACACAAAAGTCTACATTAACGAAGAAGAAGAAGACTTAAACTATGGTAAATAATTTGAATATAAACGTTGTGAAGAATTCAGTAATGGCCACAACCCCCTTTCTTTAAATATTGTCAACGAAATCAAATATATTATGTAGGTGTTGAAAATTATTTAAAATAGGATGATATAAATGGTTTAAATTTGATTAAACAAAAGTATTGAAAAGATTCTAGTGCAGGTTACATCTTCACATCCCATTCGTTTTTACATATGTATTTTCATCAAGTGTGCATATCGTTAATAATATTTCTGCACAATAGACTATTAGACTTAAAACTAACCCAAAAGTCTAAATAAAAAAGAGAAGAATAAGTATAAGACTATAAGAAATAGTTTGTACAAAAAATCCCAATGGTCTACATAAAATAAGAAAAAATACATAAAATAGAAGAATTAGACTATTGGAAATAGATTGTATAAAAACTGAGCAAAAGGTCTTCATAAAAGAAGAAGAAGATTAATCTATAGGAAATAGTTTGTATTAAAACTGTCCTTAAAGGTCTACATAAAATTAAGAAGAAAAATAATTAGACTCCAGGAGCCGTCGCTTCAGACCCTTCAGTACCTCCCGTCCCATCAGGCCCTTCAGTACATCCCGTCCCTTCAATCCCTCATCACGTCCCTTCCAATCAGGCCCTTCAGTACCTCCCGTCCCTTCAGGCCCTTTAATACCTCCCGTCCCTTCAGGCCCTTTAGTGCCTCCCTTCCCTTCAATTACATCCCGTCCCTTCATTCGGGTAAGAAAAGTTTAAATCCAGAAACCATCCTGGAAGAACCGCGAAGAGATGTAAGCACCGTCTTCTTTTCCCAGGATACTCCACCTTTATAGGTAAAATGACCAAATACACGATGAAGAAGAAGAAGAAAAAAGTTAAAATCCAGAAACCGTCCTGGAAGACCTGCGAAGAGATGGAGGGACAGTCGGACCTTCTTTTCCCAGGATATTCCGCTTTCATTGGTAAAATGGCCAAATACACGAAGAAGAAGAAGAATAAGAAAAAAGTTTAAATCCAGAAACCACCTCGGGCACACGCTCGACAATTCGCCAAAGTTTCATTGTAATCGGACATACGGTTTAGGAGCACATCGCTTGCGTACATTCCATACATTCATAAATAAATAAATAAAATAATTTTCCGATAGGAAATCAGTATATTGTTGATTTGTAAGTAAATAATAATAGGTAGGTACCTACCTACAACAATGTTCTAAATAAATTCGATTCATAACAAATTTTATTTGAATATCAGAATCTTTCCGTTATCATAATAACCATTCCAATACGTAAAAAATATCAAATGGTTTGAGACATTTTTTGAATATGTAGGTACCTACATACATTGGTTTGTTCGATGCCATAAAAATGAAAATTGTCAGAAAAATCAAATATTATTTACAAATTATGCAATTTTATTATGCCTATATCTTTACTAATAATAAACACATTTTTACAATATATGTCTTAAAACTTGCTGTAATGTCTTGTGTTTCATTTTATTATTTCATAATTACATTTAATTCAAAGGTTTATTATTTTCAAGAACATATTCATTCGGTAGGAAAATGAAATATTGTATGAAAAGATATTAAAATGGCGGCGTTCATGTACAAAACGCTTACTTTAAAAATAAGTTAAACATTATAATTATACAAAATATTCACCATGTTTTTCACTCAAACGCTAAGTTATACTTGAAAATATATTTTTTTCGTGTAAATACGTACTTCTAACTTTTAAACTAACAGATATTTGCGTGCAAAATGTACACTTTTTTGACAGATACGACTTGGAAAATTTTGTATGAAAAAAATAATTATTGAAATATTTTTAAAATTCAGCATTTTTATCGCATTATTTTTAGCGTGACACTGCATCAGGTATACAGGTACACGTTCGCACATAAATTAGATTTTTAGATGCTCTTGGTTTTTCAGAAGGCGTGAGACAAACACACACACACACACATACACACACACAAACACTAACATTTTGATTGCTTTATTACTTTAGATGTATCCTCTATGTGCAAATAATTTGTATACCCTATTGCGTAAAAGTAACAGCTCCAGAACAGGTCTTGCCTAGTGGGGCGTTACTTACTTAACCTAAAAATGTTTTTGTATTAAAAATAAATTAATAAATAAATAACTGTTTGTAATTCAAAAGTAATAAACATATGAATGTACCTGAGCTCCTTCTCTGGCCCAATATAGTTGTGGTGGTGGTGTTCCTGTAGCGGCACAGGGGAGAGCCACAGGTTCACCTTCCCATACTGTCAGGTCGCTGGCCACACGAGACCACACTGGTTTGGCTGCAATATAAACATTTTATTATAATTATTATATAATTGTCTGCTTAGTGCCATACACTAAGGTTGCAACAAGTGGGAAACAACAAAAAAAGAAAATGTTGGCTGTTGGCAGAAAAAAGTATGTACGACCAAGTAATGTCGAGTATTAAAATTTCGTAGCGTTTTGTTGTAATTTTAAAACTGATTTTTGTTTAATGTATAACTTCACATATTTCTTTTATAAAAATAAAATATTTGTAAAATGGTTTTGTATACTGCCGGGAAATTCACAGTAATTTTTAAGTTCCCAAAATATGCATGATCTATGTTTTTTTATTTAAAAACATCATGCATGATACTGAAATGATCTTTATTTCAAAATAACATGCATGATTCAAGGGGATATAGTTTGGAGTTATGATTTCGCAATTTTTAAGACTATTTTTTATAGCAGATTCTGAAATTCTGAAAGTTTCATTACAATGTATCTGTGTGTGTGTGCTATGTGCTGCGTGCTGTGTGCTATTTACGGCGTGTTCATTTTACTTTATCAATTATACACTGAAGTACTCATTCTATTCTTTTCAAATTTTGCAAATATGTATATCTAATACTCGCTTAGACCCAATTAGATTTTGAAGGATATCTGAATAGTGCTTCTCATTTTTTTTGACTATCAAATATTTCAAAGTGACTCCAAGCTCAGGAAACTTAATATTTGAAATTTTTATTTTCAAATTGATAAAAAGGCTCATCACGTTCATATAATGGCATTGAAGAATTATCAAGTTTTCATAATAAAATATTTAAATAAAAAAATAATTGAACAAACTCATTTCATGAAAATGCTGAAAATTTTCCATACAAAATTTGAATACTTTATGGAGTGACTTGTTAGTGGGGAGTTTAGTGTTGGCCACAACCCACTCGTTTTTAGTTAATATAGTGTAAGAGTGACTGCCAGACTTACGTCATTTTTTATTTTTTGAAAATTAATAAAAAAGGTGTCCGACACGCCATTCTGTGTTTCCTTTGCAAATCCAACAAAATCCAGCTATAAAATTATTCATTTGGCCCATATAAAATTTATATTTATACTTGAGTCATAGGCAGTTTTTTTTCTGTAAAAGCTGACGTGATAAAATGGCAATTTTCAACACTTTTAATGTTGTTATCTCCGAAAGCCATCACTACTCAGGATTCATACTATCCAATAGTTGTTACCTGCTGTGGTATTCTATCACAGAAAAAATCAGCTTTTTTACTGTGGCGTAAATTTGGCGGTCACGAGCTCACAGTCTAATACTTTTACATCTTTGGATAAACTATTCGTCTTTGTATAAATCTAAGTACATATTTAGAAGCCATAATATATTTATTTTTTTTTTTTATTTATTTTATTTATGATCATATAAACATATACATTATTTTAATATAAGATAGCCGCCTCACTAGAATAAATCTGTTCTGAAGCAGCCACCTGTACATTTGTGAAATTATTACATTACATTAAAAAACAAAAGAATAAGAAAGCTATAAAAATAAACATTAGGAATACTTACATAATTTTAAATTAAAAAATACAGTTTTAAAAGTGAAATAAATAAAAATAAACACAATATAAACAGACAACAAAAAATAATTAGTTAAGAAATTATTGTTGCAACGTTACTTTCATTTTGGGTTCTACCCACATCGAGTAGCCACTTGGTACCACGGGCTTTGAATTGAGTTAACCCTTTAAGGTCCGATGGCAATTTATTATAAATTCGAGGTGCAGTAAATACAAAAAATCTTTGCCCAAATTTAGTATTCATTTTTGGCACCAAGTAGTTACCCGATATTTTACCTCTTGTGTTATTCAAGATGGAGTATTTTTGAGGAGGTTTGTTTTTTAGAAATAGAATTAATATTGATCTGGTATAAAGCTGCCTCACATCCAATACTTTGAATTGCTTAAAAAGTTCTTCAGAACAATACCTAAAAGGCTTTTTGTTGATAACTCTTACCACAAATTTTTGTGATTTAATTAGTGGATCCAGTAATGTACGCGCAGCACCACCCCAGGCACTAATTGCATAACTGATAATACTCTGGCACAGAGCGTAGTACACCATTTTTAATAGTGAAATGTTCATAAAGCTACGTAGAATTTTGAATATATATATTAATCTTCGCACCTTGGCGCTAACATATTCAATGTGTGGGACCCATCTCAGACCGTCATCCAATATTATACCGAGATACTTGATTTCAGTTGCCCTTTCAATAGTCTCGCAGTTACACTGTAGGGCTGCATTTGTAGAGCAAGTGTGTACTTTAATGAAATTTGGGATGGTGGGGTTCTCTTGTTTGTTGATTGAAAATGCTAAGAATTTAGTTTTTGTGGAGTTAAGAGTTAGTAGATGGTCATCAAGTAGACTCTTGATAGCTGAAATACATTTTTCTGCCCTTTTAAATGTTTCCGTCCATGTAACACCATTAATAATAATGGCTGTATCATCTGCGTAGCTAATTGTGATTTCGCTATCTATAGTAGTTTTTAAAATGTTATTTATATATATCAAGAACAATATTGGTCCAAGTGTGCTTCCTTGAGGTACGCCATATTTTATGTACATAGGGTTGCTGCGAGTGCCGTTTATTTCTACAGATTGCTTTCTGAGTTCTAGATAGTTCTTGAACCAATCTAGTCGAGTACCAGTGATACCTATCGAATGCAGCATGTTTAAAAGCATGGAATGTGATATGGTATCAAACGCCTTAGACAAGTCTATGAAAATGCCCAGAACCTTCTGTCTTTTGTCCATATTTGTGGCAATATTTTCCACCACCTCTGCAATGGCATCTTCGGTTCCCATATTTGACCTAAACCCGTATTGATTTTCAGAAAGAATTTTATTATTTTCAAGGTAAACCATGAGTCTCTTTTTCACTGCCTTTTCCAGTATCTTAGCAAAGCAGCTCAGCAGCGAGATCGGTCTGTAGTTAGTAATCTTCGTTTTATCATCATTTTTGTAGATGGGCTTAATGATTGCCTCTTTTAAGTGATCCGGTACTATACCAGTTTTCAGGCTGAGGTTAAATATGTGCAGAAGTGGTTTCAGAATAAAGTCCTTAATTTCCATCACAGTTGAGCTTGATATCATATCATGACCATTTGCACAGTTTTTACGAAGTGATGAGATATGTTTTGATAGTTCACTTGTAGTTAATCTATAGAAGTTAAAACTGTGTTGTGTATGGGGATACATAGCAGTTACTTTTGCATGCTGCCTGTTCTGTTTTTTATATTTGATTATATTTTCTGCTAATCTGGGGCCAACATTGGTATAGTGGTCGATAAAATTATCGGCAACTGATTTAGGATTTATTTTAGCTGACAAGGTGATGTCATTTATCTTAATATCATCTATTGTCTGATATTTAGGGCTGCTGTGGTAAGTTGCATCTTTGATAACTTTCCAAATTTTTTTGGGGTCTGTTTTCGCTTCTTTTATTTTATTTTCGTAGAAGATTCTTTTTGTATTTTTTATGAGGTTATTGCATTTGTTTCTGTAATGCTTGTATGTATTCAAAAGATGAAGATCATTAGGGTTTTTAATAACTCTCATGTGCATTTTATCTCTTTTATGTATGCACTTCACCAGACTTGGGGTTATCCATTCTTTCAGACGTTTTAGTTTATGTGTATTTGTCACTATATTTGAGATGACAGTATGTTTATCGAGGTATTTCTTAAGTGTTCCGATAAAGTTGTTCATTGCTTGATTGGGATGACTTGTTGATAGAGTACCAGTCCATTTTTCATTTTCTAGATCATCTTTAAGGTTATTAAAATTAAGATGTCTTTTTGTTTTATATGTAGTAGTCGTAGAATTGAAATTTCTGGTTTCTGAGAGTTTTTCCTTATTATGAAGGTTTATGAATGTTGGATAATGGTCAGTGAGGGAGGAAAGTAGCACAAAAGATTTGAATGCTTTTTTTGATTTTAAAAATATATGATCCAGACAGCTTTCGGAAGTAGCGGTAACTCTAGTAGCAAGATCAATACAAGAAATGAATCCATATGAAGCCAACAATGATTGGTAGTCATTAGCTTGTGGGTGCATGCTATTTATGGTGTTTATATTAATATCACCAGCAATGATATAATCAGTTTTTTCTTTCGTGGATTCAATAATTTTCGAAATGGAATCCAAGAATGACACTACATTGTGCTCCGCTGGAGATCTGTATATCCCTAAGATGTGAGTTTTATTATTGAGAGATGCTTGTAAACAGTTTGATTGTTCTAGGTGTATTTCATTAACAACATGATTTATAGTTTCTTTAATATACATTATAACACCATCATTTTGGGAACGGTTAAATTTAGTATAATATAATTTGTATCCTTCAATTTCATGAAAAATACTATATTCCCTTAGCCAACATTCTGTTAAAATGATTACATCAAAGATGTACTTTGCATTATTGAGGAGAATAAAAAATTCATCAAAATTTTTATTATAGCTTCTGATATTCATGTTAAATATATTTAGTCCCGGCAATAGGGAATTATATTCAAAATTCGTATCAACAAGGTTTGCGTAAGTTTTATCATAGTATTCATCAAATTCTATATCAATAGCCATTTATATTTATTTTTCTGATGGTGAGCTTGACTGAAAAAGATGCACAATACCGAATTTATTCTGTAGAATTCTGGTTTTTTCTTTGCTTTGGAAAGAAATTTTCTATATCGTCCTCAGTTCTTATAATTATTATTTTTGATTCACTGTCACGTTTAGCAAGAATTTTTCCATTTTTTGTCCAGACAAATTTTATATTATAGATTTTTGCAGCTGATTTTGTTTTCCAAAACAGTTCTTTCAGAAATGGTGACATCCCCTCATTGATATAAATTCGATTATCTCCTTGTCCCACCAATTCCGATGAAAAAATGATCTTTCTTCTATTCTCGATGAATTGATCTCGTTTTCTAGAGTCATTAAAACAAATTGAGATTATTGGAACACCAGATTGACGCTTGCTTGGAATCCTTTTTACAGTTTTTATATCGCTAGTCTCTAGAGGAATATTTAATTTTGTGGCCACTTTAAAGATGATATCATATAATATTATACATTTTATTGTACATTTTCAAAATATATTCACCTTTAAATATAATGGTTAAAATATAACAAAAAAGAGGCAAATATTATTTTAATTGAAAAGGTAGGCGTAAAAAGTTACACAGCTGTAAAATGGAAATATTTTAATAAGATTCTTATATACCTATGTACTTAGTACGGAATTTATTGACTCATATACAAAGTAATGTATTTATTACAAGTGGTGATATTATTAACACGATTGGTGATATGAAAATCCATTACTTGTCGCTGAAATGTCATAAAGTATACAAGTAAATAGTTAAAAGCACCACCGCTGTCTCCTGTAAAAACGCATTAAACTGTTTGACACAGTCATAAAATCTGAGCTCTTTATAACGACATAAATTATTAATATTAAAAAAGTGCAAAAACTATACATTCTGCCGTTTATGATATGATGAGGACAAGAATATTGACAGTAAATTACTTTATAGATTGAAATCACTTGTACGCCTAGTTGTCAGATACAATATGTATATGTACATAGGTAATTAATTATTTTAAGTTCACGATAATATTTTTAAATCATGATTAGTTTTCGTGTATTAATTAATAGAAATGGAAATGTACAATTGATTGGAGTTTTTCAAATAGTTCAAACGTACAATTGATTTTTTTTTTATTTGATGAATTCAACTGAAACGGAATAATCGTGCATAGAAAAAATACACTTTTTTGATGTATTCGACCCTACGTACACACAAATAACCATAATATTTCTACTTGAAAAGGAAAGGCGCCGGCCATTTTCTCCGAGTTTGCCGCCGCCTTCCGCGTTCCAATATTATTTAAATGTTATGTTTCCCGCCGTTATGATGTAGTGTTGTTATTTTCTGGTGAATCTAGGCGCCTTTTCCTTAATATATCACAATTTTATATCTGGTAGAATAGTAGAATATTTTTTTTGCTGTCGGATACTTTCTAGTAGAAATAATCGTAAAACAACTTACTACGTAATGTACTCACTTGGTACATTACCATTTTACATTTTCCTACCATTTTAAATTAATGTAATTACTACCTACCTACTTTTTTAGTTTCAATAAAAGCATGTACCTCTTTTATATTGATCCTTCATAATTTTAGAAATGAATCAATCAATCCAACCATAATACATTGTTTGTCGACTGACGTGGCATACATAGCGATTTGTCTGGCTTTGGTGCTGGCATCCTGGGTTCAATTCCCAACAGATAAGAAGGTAAGAAGGTTTCTCAAACTAATCTGCCTACTATGGACTATACTATACACTGATTAGTTGGAAGATATTGCCATTTGCACGGGGTGTAAAGAAGTGTTTATAGTAATAATAATAGGACAAATTTTAAACATCTCAATAGAGACTAAGTTGGAATATTATAGGAGAACCGGGAAATCAAGGCACCTAGAGGGCTTACGACCTGTCATCGGCTGGTTTATCATTATTATTATTGTAGGCAATACGACCATTTATGGTCGATTTGTAGGGATCGGCTGGTTTAAGTGATCATTTTATGCGTTTGCGAAACATTCAACACACAACAACCAACAGAATGTGCAATGAATACAACAAAACCTTTCCAGACACACACACATCTTCTCCAAATCATACACAGCATTCAAACACGAAATAAAACACATTCAAAAATCATCACCACAACACGCGATGACATAATAATACACATACTCTATTGAGATATTAATCATCTCTCATAACATACTACACCATCTCTTTTATTGAATTATGGCTCCTTAATTTTAATTTTATTTTATGTATTTTTGTTTTTTTTTTTCTCTTTTTTATCATTATGTTAATGTATAACTCTTGTTTCTCTATTTCTCGCCTCAATATTTATTTCTCGCCTCAATACTTATTTCTGTATAATTATTTTCTTATCTATTTCATTTCGTTTATGTTAATTTAAATTGATTTTTTTTTTCTTCTTTACTTGTTTTGTCTTTTATTATTATTGTATTACTTTGCAAATTTTCACTTTCATATGTTTATATTGTGAATACTGTAAGGTTGCAGATAAACTTTGAATTCTATGTTACTATTAGTTATATGCATATTTTCTGTAACTGTTTGTATTCCTAAATGAATAAATAAATAAATGTCTTATTATTCAGTTCCCTATCAATCCAATTGTTGAAAGTTCTATATAATATATCATGAAAATGTTTTCGCATGAGAATAAGTTGAAACACCATCGCCATCTATGATGTGATTTAGAAACTTTTTTTTGAATGCCATCTATTGAGAAATTGGTTTGTCATAAAACATCTTTAACTCCCGACAGGGAAAAAATCCAATGTTTGTGTATATGCAACTATACAAATATTCGATTTAATAATAATAGAGATTTAAAAACGCCGTTTAATGATTCAAGATCATTCCAAGGGCGCTGATAGTTTAGTTTTGTGCTGCTCTACGAAACAAAGCTGATTTCAGTCCTTTAGTGAAAGTGTTCTTGCTTTGAGCACTGCGGACATCTGCAGGCAGTGGATTCCACTTAATAAGACCGCTCACACCGAAGCATCGGTCGTAGTAAGCTGCTTTTTTGACAGTCCAACTATTTTAGGGACTTGTTACTATGCGATCCAGATCCTGAGTGTGAGATGCCTCCCAGAGAGCACTTTTCTCTGACACAGCTCTTGAATGTATTGTGGTGATAGGATTTTCAAGGTATTCAACACCGTCAAACAAATTTTGTGATTAACTCGCTCTGGACACTTGAATCAGTGTAATTAGTTGAGTAGTGGAGTTATGTGACATCGTTTTTCCGCACCAAAAATAAATTAATAAAAAAATATTTAACTACCGGGACAAATCATGCCGACCGCCGTGGCACAGTTGGTAAGCCGTTCGGTTTCTGTGCGGACGTCCTGGGTTCGATTCCCAGCAGAGGAGAAATTTATTTAAATTCATTTCTCACGCAAACATTGCTTCTCTGGGCTGGAAACACTGGTTAGTTGGAAGAAATTGCCATACGGCAATAAACTCGCCACTTGCGCAGGGTGCAAGGAAGTGTTTATTATTATTATTATTATTCCGTATTGTCGTTAATGAAAATATATAGATTCATGTGCGATATTGAAATTCAAATGTTATTATTTACCTAATTATATTGATACATATCTAAGTGTATATAGTTACATGTTTTACACTGGCGTGCTCATTGCGATTCGTTAATTTCTTTCAACCTACCTGATATTGTTTAATTTTGACGAGTTAACAGTTCATTGCTCACCGATCGGCGTAATAATATATATTCACTTAGGTAAGTACTACATAAGACGGTAGGTTTTCATAGGTAGATAGTAATTCTTACATTTAATAATCTTTTAAGTTTAAAACCACATTGGCTCATTTAGGTAGGTGTCTGCGTGAACATTTTATTTTTCGCAAGAGAAACTCGAACGGCATAAAATAAAACATAAAATGAGAATTCTTTCCTCTCTGACCACACGAAAATACGACACTAAATGAGGCGAGCTTACTTTAACTGGTGTTCAATATAATTTATGTCAATCCTAAAAGAAAACTGACTCACGTAAAATAAAGCCTGGTAAGCGAAATAATACATATAAATCATACAGAACAAAACCTCATTACTTGGTCCGATTTAAATAACAAAACTCCGGGCAGCTGTGCAGGCGTATCATAAGACCTATCCTTTTTCGGATTGCTTACATATATGGTTTCTTTGTGATAAACGTTGGATATTATTTGAAAGGAATAACCGATAGACAAAATCAATTCTATATTTTGATTCGCAGAATTTAAGGTATTTTTAATTTATGAATACAAAGAATATTTGCTTTTATTTCTGTCCAATAACGCAGGTCATACGCATAATGTGTAGGTAATAATGTATAGGGAAGCGGTTAATATATTTATATATTTTCTTGGGAATATGTATAATTGAATATGTTGATATATTTTAATATAAAGACAAAATATTTTTTAATATAACCCCTAAAAGATAATTGACTATGCGATATAATAATATAAGTGATTTAAGCAGAAATATAATCTAGTCATAAAAAGAAATAAAGGGGCGTACGTCATAAATTGATGATAAATAAGCGAAAAGTATTGCAATAGAGTAGGTATGCAAGACTAAGGTCCTTATCCAACTGTCGATTTGTTCAGGAGAACTTTGTTCTCTTAACATATCGACAATGTATCAAGCCAGAATACGCGAGAATTGTATGGAGAGGTCTACTTTTTTCACGGCTTTTCCAACTTTGAAGTCAAAAAACACCAACTTAGAGGCTTCGCAGCATATATGTTCCATACACGGATTTACTCAGAATTCGGAGTAGAACATTTCGTGTGTCTGTGTGTGTGTGTCCCCCCCCCCCCTTATAACTTTTGATCCGCTCAATTAACAGAGCCTAAAATTTCAGAATATATAAACAGTTACAGGCCTACAAAACTTTTATACTCGGAATTTTAAATTTTTGTTTCAGTCAGGGGTTATCAACTTTTGAATTTTTATTTTATTTTCCATATATCTCAGAAACCATAAACGCTAGAACGCTGAAAATTGGTACAAACATAGACAAATACAAAATCTCAAATTAGTTTTTTCAAAAAAATTCCAGGGTTTCTCAAACATTTTTTATTAAGAAAAATATTTTTTTTTATGATAAATTTATGAGCTTAACTGCCCATATTTCCAAAACTTTTACAGTTATCGAAAAAAGCCGAAACACCCCAACTAGATAATTTAATTTTCTATAAAAAATATAAACATTTTAGTAGAAGATCTCAATTTTTTTTTTAACAATTTTTTTAAAAATTGAATTTAGTGACGACATTGCTTCATACATTTTGTATGGCAGTCGCCTATACACAATATGTAAGAAGACTTAATAGTTTGATACTTCATCTCCAAACATACATACATACCATCATGCTATTTGCATATTCTGGGTAGGAAAAAGGATCTTCCTCCATACTATCCTATCTTGACATACATACCTACATATGTTGTATAGAAAACAAAATATCTGAAAATATTCAATAATTTGTATCTATGGGTTTATAGTTTGGTACATATTCTTCAACTATACATACTATCGCTATCGACAGTTGGATCTCATGTGTTACATGCAACTAGTCATAAAAAAATATTTTAATCAATAAGCTAAAATTTTAAAAATATTTAAACTGCTAGCCCTAGAACAGGTATACCTAGTTGGGCAGCAATTTAGTATCTATTTTTAATGACGATTATGTAAATGGTGTGATAAATAAATAAAATAAAATAAATAAATTTAACTAACTCATTTCATGAAAATGCTGTAATTTTTCATCCAAAATTTGAATACTTTGTAGAGTGACACGGTAGTGAGGAGTATATCGTTGGCCGCCACCCACTCGTTGTTTCTAATATAATAACTCCAACGTATCCTTATACAATGAAATTTTTGGTATAACTATTATTGCGATATGTTAATACACGTACGTAGGTGAATAACATTGAAGTTCAAATAATATATGTACCTATGTACTTATATCATTGAAATACCTCATTGATTCGCTATGCGTTTAAACGTTTTATGTGAGTTTCACAAAGTGGTTTCGTGTCATCGATGTGAGCTTCTTTATAATCCGTTGTTCTGCTCCGCCTCTGCTGGACCACTTTCTGACATTTATTCTTCTCAGAGAGAGATTTATGCACTCCTTATTAAAATGTTTTCTTGGGGCGCCTCGCAGGTCTGTCCATAAGACAACAATACCAAATTATTATTTTAATATTCAAATCGCATACACCAACAATCATATTGTTTCTTTTCAATATCTACCCTCTACTTTGTTTATTTACATCATTATCACATCAGACTGTACCTGTATAAATCATACACACGGATTAAACAAAATATGTATGATTGTCAAATACCGGTTTTATTTTTCAATAATCAATTCATAATGTGCCACGGCGGTCGGAGCTTAGGGTCACTTAGAAATATTTGACAGTTAAAAAAATGAGAAGCACTGATCAGATATCCTTCAAAATCTAATGGGGTCTAAGCGAGTACCTATTAGATACAGGTACAAAGGTGCAAAATTTGAAAAGAATCGAATGAGTACCTACTTAGGACTAAAGAAGGGCTGAGAAGGCATCTCTATCCGCCGCCGTACGGAATAATTCGCCGACGTCTCTGATGCCGGTCCACTCACGAATGTTGCGGAGCCATGACATCTGACATCTTCCTATTATGAGGCGTCTCTCAATTTTACCCCTCATAATCGGTTTGCTTGACTATTTATACTTTTACCACTGATATTTAACAGTGAATCAATATATCGTAAAACAGACAAAGAATGTTTGAAGAATATAATATAACCGACTAATAGATTTTTAACTATTTGACTTTAATTAAAAAATATTACGTAAATAAAAAAAAAATAGCACTGACTAGCGAAGTGGTAAATTGTAAATTAGTAAGTTGTAATACGTTTCTACCAATTTGCATTCTATATTGGCCGAGATTTTCAGGTTTTTCCAAGCAATTTAAATATATAAATGAAATGTTTTTAATTGTGTCATTTCTTAGTGAGCTACTAAAAATGAGCTATACCAAGTATAGTCATTAAATAGCTGAAAATAATAGCTAAATAGTACAAAAAGGCTAATTTCATGATCCAATACGATGACATTTATTTGAGACTTTATATTATTACCTACGTATATGTTTATAGTGAAAATGATTTCCATTTGAAATTAATTGATTGCCAATAGCCCTCACCACACTGTTTGTAGATACTTTGGTGTTGTATTAAAACGAATGCAGGTTTATTTTTCTTTAGTCGCGTGCCATAAACTACACAACAAATTACGTGCAATGAATTACTACGCTAAGAAATAATATAATGCATAAAATACCACAGCGTTGAAAACTGTTAACCTACGTTTTAAAAATTTAATAGCTATCAAAATATAGCTTAGCAATAATACTCCAGTGATTTATACTTTTCAACAGACCAATTAAATATTGAATTGAATTATATATTTCAAAAGTATGATTGGTGTGATTATAAAAAAAATTACGACGCAAAATAATATTTGAAATATACGAGAAACACTTCAAAATTGATCCAGTTATTAAGATGTATAATGTCCAATTACATGTTTTTGTTAACACTAGTAAAATACCAGAAATGGTTAAAGTAGGTAGGTGTAAAATTTTTAAAATATAAATTTAACGAAAACTTCAATTATTTGAAATTATTAAGGTAACTCGTGGCACATAACTTGTAGAAACTAACATTTTATTTTTTTTTTGACCGAAATAAATAAACATTTAATATATTATGAAACAACACAAAGAAAACAAAAATGTCCAAACACATTTTTTCTCTGTTGTTACCTGACCTATATTCTTCATACTACTTTTACTTCATACATGGCACTATTACATTTGTGACACTTGATATAAGTTATTGCTGAGTTAAGTTCAATTCGATCTTTTACCTACATATATGTTCCGGAAGCTTTAGATAAACTATTAACGATCGTGTCTTAATACAGGTAGCTAATTATTCAATTAGATATTCACAAGTATATAACATAATGTTTTCAGGTAGCTAATTATTTAATTAGATTTTCACGAGTAAGTGTATAACGTAATGTTTATCTTGAATTAAATATATTTACACGTGTGTTATATAAGATATGCTAATCTCTTGCATGCCGTGTCAAGTGGTAGGAAACAGGTAGGTAACTCAACAAACTCTCAAGTAACTATAAAAGTAAAATAATGACTTAGTTCACGATAGTAACTCAAAATAAGTTTAAAATGTTCAGTATAAAAAATCGTATTCTGATAAATACCAATATTAAGTATACGAGATAAAAGAGTTGATAAAAAAACACACATTTTGATATTTTTTTGGGGTAGTGAGGAGTAAACAATAAAACAATAGATGCTCTAAAGGATCAACACTTTCTAAATGAATGTAATTAATGTAACTGGTGCATGGTGGTACGCTTAGGAGTATCCCCAGTATATACCCTCGGGGTAGTGAGGAGTAAACAATAAAACAATAGATGCTCTTAAGGATCAACACTTTCTAAATGAATGTAATTAATGTAACTGGTGCATGGTGGTACACTTTGAAGTTTATGGATATTCCAGTTTAAGTTACATAATGGAATTTTCTTGCAATCAACCAGTGTTCACAACCCAGAAATGCATGAAGTTCACGAGAATTAATTTTGAAATAGGTAAACAAATCCCGTGTAAGGAATCTTACCTCTGATATATTTTAGCCAGCATATATATTATGTCAAACGATTTATGCTATGGCGGATAGGTACACACCAATTCAGATGGGTCGATGGCAGAGCGGTTAGCGCGCTGGGCTAGTAATCCAGTGGTCGCGAGTTCGAATCCTGCCTCGACCGATTTCGTTCACCTATAGCACAAGCATTTATTTGCTTATTTAAGGGAACGTAGGAAGTTGTATATGTACTTGTTTAACAAGGACATATTCATTTTTAATTAAAAAAAAAATTAAATTTATTGATGACTCCAAAAATTTAAGGTTTTATAAAATAAAATCGCTGATTAAGAATTCATAGAGATAAAATATATCTTTTCACATGACGATCGATTTGGTTGAGTGTGAATTGAAATGAAACAAGCGTCCGTGGAACCTTAATAAGTATTTTGATTTTATAAAAATGGAGTTCTACAATATTCAACATCGACAAAGAAAAGGAACAGAAAACTATTCTATTTGGCACGTAGACGATTGGCGCTATTGCTTCGCACATATTATGAAAATAATGCACAATACTTTAGAACAAAAAAAAAACACCTAATAAACAAAAAGGAATTGAGATTAATTGAGGAAATTAAAAAAAAGGTAGGTGTACGTAGTTGAAAAGTCATACTCTATATTTACGTACATACAGTGAACATAACCTTTGCGTGATCATCACATGTGCATGTTGTTGTATAATATTTATTATAAATGAACAAGGGAACGAGGGCGATTATATAATACATAATAATAATATATAAATATTTAGCAGGCAGGTATGCTTCAGGTAAAATTACCTTACGAGGTGCTATCTAAAGTTCTCTGTTAAATTTCGTGTTAACGATAATTAGGAAAATAACTAAGCACAACTAACTTAATATGTAGGTAAATGTAAAATATGAACTACTAGAATGATAACGGGTGCATGTTTTTGATTATATGCCACGAATTGACTATGAAAAATATATTTTATAAGAAATACATACATGGATATGTATGTAATAACAACAATCTACTAAGCCCTTTTAATCTTTAATTTTGTGGAGTTATGATCTCTCTAATATTGTTTCCAACTACATACCTAGTAAGCGATATTTTTTTTATTTTAGCTATTTCAGATATATAAAATATATTTTCAAAACGTGATTAATTTTGAATGTTTTGACACATGAATTCACAGTGAAGAAATAATGTATGTCTATGAAAAACTTATCAGCTTAATGTACTTTGTACACATGGTACTATTATAAAGGCGATCAAACTGATAGTGTGGGCTGTACAGAAGACAAAAAAATCATTTTACCTATAGTAAAAAAAGAAAACTCACTCAAAACTGACAAAAATCATAGTAAACTAAAGCACTGTGAAATTTTATTTTATTTTTGTATTGATTCTCGAGCAACTAACAGGTCAAATATTAATTTAACACGCACCCAATAACAAGTTGCCACATTCTGGAGACTCATGATATTTATTGTCTCACAGATCCAGACTGAAACACAATTAAAAACTGTGTCTCTACCATCAAACCAACAATGCCACGAATGCCGACAATCATGACTTTCCGTTAATCCATAGGGGAGAAAAAAGTGTTTACCTACTTATACTGCGTTACACCATTTTCAATTATTACATACATACCATCACGCCATGTCCCTCACGGGGTAGGCAGAGAGAACCGAACGCCACATTTTTCTATCTTGATGCACATTCATCGCCTCATCAACATTCATACATCGTCTTATACACGTTCGTCTGTTGTTCACGCTTCTTACATTTCCATCTTTCAGAATATCGTTTACATGGTCGTGCCATCCTTTTCTTGGGCGCCCCCGACCTCTTATTCCATTCCTGTCAGCTTTGTATATTTTCTTCGTCAGGCGTTCTTCATTCATTCTCCCCAAGTGGCCAAACCATCTCAATGTGTTAACTTTCATTCTGTTAAATATATCTTTCTTCATCTTACATTCTTTCCTTGTATCTTCATTTCGTGCTATTACAAATTCTTCTAAGCTATCTCATTTCAACTGCATTTATTCTGCTTTCGTGCGACTTCTGCCATGTCCAGGTCTCACTTGCATACGTCAGGGTTGGCACTACGATTGCGTTATGAATGGCAACTTTAGCATCTTTTGATATGTTGCGATCATTCATAACTGGTCTAAGTGCTCCATTCACTCTGTTTCCTGCCATAACTCTTCTTTCAATATCCTTATCAGGCCGTCCATTCCGTTGGAACATACTACCCAGATAGACATACTCATCGACTTGTTCAAGCCATTCACTCTCTACTTTTATTCGACACACTGTTCTGCTTTCAATCTTTTCAAAGACCATTTCCTTTGATTTGCTGGCATTCATTTTAAGTCCATTTTCTATACATACTTCATATACCATACTTACAAGATACTGTAACTCTTCCATACTTTCTGCTAACAGTACTCCGTCGTCTGCATACATCAAATCACGTACTGTTACAGTACTCAGTTATCTTATGCATTTTCAATTATTGTCAATAGAAATATAAATACTTACAGTAAACAGCAAGAGTGGCGTTGGCGGTTGCAGTACCAGCGGCGTTCTTTGCCGTGCATACGTATATTCCAGCATCTGAGGGTTCAGCTCTTTGTAGTACAAGATGCAGGGTGGCCACAGTGGCTGGACCGGGAGCAGTCCCACCGCCTGGACCCACACCACCCGCACCAGCACCAGCTACATTGTTTGACTCTGCACGACCAGCGGGCAGACGTCCGCCAACCTTGGACCAAGTCACCTCGGGAAAGGGATCACCTCCAACCTGATAAAATAAAATTCATATTTGTAGATATATAACAAATATAAAAAATACTCGGTAATAGTTCTATTGAAATATATTTGATTATCGACGCGTTTCGTTCAAGGCACATCGTCAGAATTTTATTCTTAGAAATAAATTAATAAATGAATGAATGAATGAGTGAATGAATGAATGAATGAATGAATGAATGAATGAATGAATGAATGAATGAATGAATGAATGAATGAATGAATAAATAAATAAATAAATAAATAAATAAATAAATAAATAAATATATAAAAATAAATAAATAAATAAAATAATAAATAAATAAATAAATAAATAAATTAATTAATTAATAAATAAATAAATAAATAAATAAATAAATAAATAAATAAATCAATCAATCAATCAATCAATCAATCAATCAATAAATAAATAAATCAATAAATAAATAAATAAATCAATAAATAAGTCAATAAATAAATAAATAAAAAAATAATAAAAAAATAATAATAAATAAAAAAAATATTAAATAAACAAATACTTAAATGAATAAAAGAATATATAAATAAAAAAAAATAAATAAATAAAATAAAAATGTTAAGTAAATAAATAATTATTTAAGTAAATAAATAATTATATAAGTAAACAAATAGTTTCGAGTGGATATTTTTTTATACAATTTAATTATACTGGATCTTAGCTGATTTGTTAGTTGCTACTTCTTCCGGTCTTCGTGGAGTTACCATGCAAAATTTGAATCGATAAAATTCAGACAAAAGGCAGTGTTTTGAAACATACTAGATATGTAGTATCCTTTGTGTTGTACGAAGAGCAGCTATCTCGTAGACAAACAGAAAAACACTTCTATAACGTTCCCAATGGGGTTATATTCATTTCATTTCCTTTCAATCAGACATCGAATAAATTTTGCCAAGTATGTGAATTAGTTGCTATGGAATTGCATCAAAAAGTAAAAATCATAAACGCTTACTTTTACCACGTAAATTGACGAGTGTATTGTTGAATGGCAATTCCTTAAAAAAACGATGTTCAAATCCACAGAAAAGCAAGAATTGAGGAATATTTTTTAATACATTCGTCAATTCCTAATACCTTTGTGTTCGTCATGTAAAAATCATCATGGAATTTGACTATTTACAAGTAAGATAATAATTATTACTATTTACTAAAAAAAAATCAATGACCACCGAGACTAAGTTTGGTATTTTTGAGGAAAATCAAAATAATAATAAAGAGCTCGGAGCTCGGTACAAGTACGGTAATAACAAAATACTAAAGAAAGCAAATTGCATGTGGAAACAGTAGAACATCAAGACATTATGCATGCGTTATACTTAGTGAATAACAAACCATTGAAATAATAAGTAAGATTAAAATTATTTGATTAAATAAAGGCTAATATTCGATCTGTGGAAGGTAATCAAACAAGAATTGTATGATATGCTCACCTGGCACCTGAACTCTGAATTGTGTCCAACAAGAACAGCCTGTGGTAAAGGTTTGACGAGGAAGTGCGGACGCAGAAGTACACTGAGCTGTGCCGGTCTGGATTCCCTTACTCCAACGACAGAATGGGCCGCACATCGATACGCTCCTGCATCACCAGCACGTACAGAACTGATCATCAAACTGCTGCCGTCCACCAGACTCATCCTGAATATTAATAGACATTGGCAAAATGTAAATGACCAAAAATATATTTATAAATTACCTTCTAATTTATGAAACACGAGAAAATATTGTATATCACCAAATCTGTGATTTACAATATTTTTTTTCTATTTTCACGCGTCTTTTGTCACGTCCATGCTTCACTGGCATACATCAAAGTAGGCACTACAATTACATTACATTAAACATATTCAAATTTCAAATAGAATAAAGATGTAAAAATAATGTTATTAATTTCAAAGACAAAACTTTTGAGAGTACAGGGAAAAAAATCAAAATTTACTATTTAGCCAACTATAGCCTCTTAATACTCACTTTTGACAGAGTTCATAATACTAAATTGATATAATAAATTGGCGATATTATTCAATTATAATAACCTATTATATTTCGCAAGAAATATTATGAAGTCTTATTATTTCTGTCAACTAATATATATTATATTTTGGAAAATTCAGTTTATATCATTTTTGAATTATTAATTAGCTATAAACCACTTGTTTTTTGAGTCACTTCGCGACATGTTTCGGAAGCGCTGTCCTTCCATCGACCGGCGTGTCGAGACTTTATTGAGTTCACTGATATTTTTCAAGTTATAGTTGTTTTCTTGATATTTTCAGTTCATTGTGTTTTGATTAATTTATCGCAATCATGTAACATAATCCCAAGATGGCTGATGATAAGAAGTAAAACATAATATGGATATCGAAGTTATGGTATTTTTGACCGACTTCATTAAAATATATAATGTTTTTCTATACCTGGTGTTAGCTTCCATGTCAATGTTTTGTCCATTCTTCGTCCAATATACTGTAGGTTCAGGATTTCCTTTGGGAGGACCACACTCCAGCAATGCTGTCTCACCAGCAGCAACACGTGTGTCATGTGGCTGCGCTCTGAAGTCATCACGGAGAACTGGAAAATGGAAATTGGAATTGGTTAATTACCGTACTATGGTTTTATCAACAATAACAAAAAGTAAGTGTAAAAACATCTTTGAAATATACAAAATAATGTTATATTTCTTTTTATGAATCATTTTCAATTAGACGTATGTAAGTTAACTTGTACATAAATAATTCCGATTTCATTTATTGTTTCTTAATAAATTCATTAATAAACGTTATCCGACTACGAAATATCTTTTATCGTTTTGCTTTTATTAAAATAAAGACACCACACAATTATTAAAATAAGAAAAATAGAAAAACAAAGATAACACGTACCAGATCTCTTACATAAGAAATATATGTAAAAAAACTCATAACAGAAATACAGTTGATGAATTAGTATTTTTATAGAATGTAAAATTAGTATCAAAACAATATCCATCAGACTTAAATGGTAGTAAAAATCAATTTCTTTCCTAAATAATGCATTTTAAAAAGTTATCGGGTATTTTACAAAGATTTATGTTTTAATAAACTAATTTAAGGTGGCTGGTGATGTCTGTTTGATGAAGTGTCCAAGATTTTGGGACTAATGTATGAACCTGACAAAAACAAAAGTAAATGTGCACAAAAGTCTTCCAGATTACGGTTGAGTGCGGCAACATAGAAAGTGTCCAAGAATATATTTATGCCTGGGGCATAGAATTCGAATGGATAAAGAAAACCAGACTGCTGAAATCAAAAGAAGGACTAGACTAAGTTGGGCTGCCTTCAGAAAAATGAATTGGAATAAACTCCCATAAACCGTAAAAAAGAGTATGATGCGTGAGCGTTTCCGGTTGCTACATACGGCCTAGAAGCAGTAACTCTTTCTAAACTAAGTGCCGAGAAACTGCGAGTCACTCAAAGAGCTATGGAAAGAACCATGCTGGCTCTGTCACTACGAGATAAATTAAGAAATGAAACGGTGAGAGAAAGAACAAAAGTAACAGATATAATCCACCCTGTGGCGACTCTGAAATGGAAATGGGTGGGACACGTAGCCAGAAACTCGGACGATAAGTGGACAAAGAGAGTGGTGACTTGAAGACCTCGTATGACAAAGAGAGGTGTGGGGCGGCCGCAGCTGCGGTGGAGGGACGATATAACAAGATATGCTGGCACATCCTAGATGCAAACTGAATAGTACAGGACGACGTGGAGGCAATTGGAGGAGGCCTTCGTCCAGGAGTGGAAAGAAATAGGCTGAAGAAGGTGATCTCTGTTTATAAAAAAAACAAATAAAATTTCCGGACATTATTTTCTTAAGTCGAAATACGTGAGAAATTTATTATTAAAATACTAATATTTATTAAGTCGAAGGCTATTTTTACACGGTCATTAGTGGGAGCTGTGTCTATGGTATAGTTAAACAACCATAATAATTTAAAAGTGATACCAATTTTGATTTGTATAAACACATCATTAGTCATGTCTGGTGAGCAGTAAAACAACATAACTCAAGTTGTCATCAAAACTGATCTGGTGAGTCTTAAGAGATGTGATTTTTCGGCTAATAAACCACTAACGGTGTTTCGATGTTGTGACAAATTCCCAACGATATTGTGTCGCGCCAAAAACGTGAACATTAAATTTATAAATCAAAAGTGACTGATGTCAAACAAGAATCATTCAACCGAATACTATATATTTGCATCTACCAATGTTGTTAATAAGAAAAATAAAAATGTTCAGTTAAGTAAAATGGTTTAAAATTAACAATTATTGGTATAAGTAAATAAAACTACTATACATGAGTCTAATTTATATACTGCATAGTTTTTTTTAATTTACAAAACCCATATAATTTTCCAGAAATCATAAAAATTGGGTTCAAAGAAAATTCGATAGTATGTATTAAAAAAACACCAAGATAAAACTTATAGTAGAAAACAATGCTGACGTTTTGTAATACATTGTATGTACATGCATCTACGTATACCTTCATGAAAAATCAAAAAAAAAAACTTGTTAAAATAAAAATATTCAATGGATTTTACAAAAAAAAATCATCAAAAATAATTTTGATACATAATATTAATAATATATTTCAATGGCTGCTCCTGTTTGGTTGGAAGAACTTGCACTATGACAATAAGCCCTCCAGTGTGCAATATATAATTGTTCACACTATAGGTCCTATTCAGATTCGACTAAAAAATTTATACGGAATTTTAGTATATGAGAAATGTCAAAAAGTTGACTGCATTTATACGGGACTCATTACGTCACACCGCGCGGATAAAATCCTTTTATACACGGTTGCCCGATATTTTAGACGCCTTCGTACTCTGAAACGAATCAGAATTGGACATAATGTATAGTAAGTTATATAAAAATAAACAAAAAAGGATGCGATACAGGAATGAAAAATTGGCAAAGAAAAATTCTATAAATATAAAAACGCACGTGTATGTTAGTATGTTTTGTAATATAGACGGTTGCATTAACGAAATGAGTTTGTTGGATCTTTGTTTACCTCTTCATCCAGTCTCTGAACAGGATCAAAGGGCAAAAGAGATGATCAGCCTTGTTGAGTTACACGCAAAGTTTCTAAACATTTCGAAATATTATATTTTGGAAGTAAAGCTGGTTTCATTTGAAAACAGCGAACAACTTTTATAACCATTCTAATATTGAGTACCTAACGGAATGGCGAAGACAATCAATAACATTGCACTGTGATTGTGACTGATTATAAAAAGTTGTGATTTGAAAATTGAACTTATTCGGAAAATAAATGCGACGTATTTTTTAACACATTTTTAATTAAATTCACCTGTCTGTCCGTACTGGAATTTGGCAATTGATTTTTAATTAACTCCCTGACCAGTTACATAGAGCTCAGAAACTTTCAGAATTCGTGTATTACTGATGACGATGCTTGTTAAAACTGTTTCCATCTTACATACTCATTTAATTTGATATTTTAATGAAATTAAACAATTTTATATATTAATTATGTATCATTTATATCGTTTCACAATAGATTGTTCTGTATTTGAATTTGTTTGCTGTATAAAACAACTGCGTTTGACACTATGTGTTTCTAATCGACAGTATTAATGTAAACAATCTACACTGACGTGAAATATGATGCGAAGAAGAGAACGGTAGTTCTTGAAATTTGTTGTTGAATAAAAATAAATAAGTGGAAATAAACAAAGTTACATTGTTATTTTAATATTTCATAAAAAAAATAATGTCAAAATATTAATAATACGAATCATATAAATGTGATCAGTGATGAATATAGCGGTAGGTACATGTACAGTTTGGAAAACTGCGCAGTCTCCATTGTATACACTTGTATGGTAATTGAGGATGTTTGTTTAGGTTAAAAGCCATAATTTTCTGCAAAATACGAGTTTGCTCCAGAAATAGGTGCGCATCATCCGCGAGACGTACCAACTCGTCTTATTTACTGCTGTTTGTTACCTCGTTGCTGTCGGTGTCCCTTCCTGCTTCCTGTCCTCCCTTCCAACCATCCCATTCTTGATGCACTCTGTCGTCTTTATTGCGGACCAAACATTCCACTTGATATTTTCCTAAGCGCGCCTAAATGCTAAGTAGTTGACGAGAAAAAAAAACAAAAATGTTCCCGCCATTCCGGTGAACCGAAACATAAATACCTGAATGTAAGAGAGAAGAGACAAGAATTTTTCCAACCATTTTATTACGCTGCTATAGTTAATTTTATCTTGTCATAAATTTAATCTTTCTTGAGTAGGTTTGTAAATACGTAGTAGGATGTTGTGAATATTTACATTAAGAATATTAAACGCTAAATCTAGTGACTGAAAACATGATATATTTATTAAAACCGCCTAATGCACTATGAAGTTACGTGTTAGTAAGGGTAACTATCGCGTGCGTTAAAAAGGGTTTATACATGATTTAAATGATCGGAAGCCCAAAATTTGTTAAATGAAAAAACTTTCTTAGTCATTCATTTAGATTTTATGCACTCTTTAAGCATATATAAAATATTTATTTCTCTACGACACATAGTAATGGAGTGATTTAAAAAAATGTTGTAAAAAAGGATATTTCAAATATTCTTTTTAGAAGAATTTAGGCTGAATCTTAAAATTGTGTGACGAACATTCACTAGAGAAATATTGAAAGTACTTATGGTATTTTTTCTAGAAACATACTGTATAACATATTTGAGGAATTTGATTTAAAATTGAGGTGTTTAGGTTTAGGTATATGCCCCCTTTAGAGGACGGGATAAGTTCTAAGATACTTTTTGGATGCTTATTACGCCGTACTCTTAAAAGTTACGTTTTAAATAAAAATTTACATTGTTCTTTATTTATTTTACTATATGTACATTGGTCACATACATAATTATTATTATATTGTCTTTTTCATAATGTTTGTTTAATAATACTTGTTTTCTCCTATTTATTTGCCATAACGCAAATATACGAGGATTAAAAAACTAATGTTTATTTTAAATGATAGGTATTCTATAAACCATACGTTTATACGTATATACGTAATGATATTGCTTTTTGTAAAATCGAATAAAACATATAAGGTATTTTACGTAACGCTCGATTCAAATACACTAAGGCTGGGTTGTTTCAACAAAAGTATAATATCAGTAGTAGGTAGTAGGTATAGTAAAAATACTTTGATTTCATTAGTACATTCTCATACGATATTTTCAAAGTTTGCATTTGACAAATATGACTATTGAGGACGCCTCAGAACTTAATTTATCTTTATTTAAAATACTATATGTATACTATTTTGTTTTCTATAAAAAGAAAATTTTCTGTTTCACTTACTCTTGCTTATTTTTTTCCTATTTTTTTATATATTTATTAATTTATGATATGTTTTGTTCTTTTTTATGTTACTGTTTTTTAATTATCGACGAAGTTTTTATTTGGTAGAATTCCATTATAAGTTAAATCTATAATTAAAAGTAAAGACTTTTTGATTTTACATTAATTTTATTCTGCGCGATAGGCCTATTTCGATAGGAAGAGATGGCCGCTGGACACAACCTGCCATACCCCACTTGGAGAGCACTTAATAGATTGAGAACTGGGGTGTCGCGCTGCAATAGTAACCTCAAAAAATGGGGCTACAAGGATGACGATACCTGCGAATGGGGACATACAGGACCACCAACACCTTATGATATGTCCGAAAGTCGGAGAGACATGCGCGCGGGAGGACCTAATTGCCGCAAATGACAGGGCCGTACATGTGGCCAACTACTGGAAGTTCTTTATTTGATGAATCCGGACACGGAAAGTAAGTAAGTATTAGTGAAATTGAATATAATGAATTGATTTATGGTATAATGAATTGATTGTCAAAATAGTCATAAGCTAGTTAATGCCCTAACAAGGCGAAATAGGCCTATAGCGCAGAATAAAATTAATGTAGAATCAAAAAGTCTTTACTTTTAATTATAGATATAACTTACTGTTTTTTATTAATAAATTTATTTATTTATTTATTCTTTCTCTCAATACATGCATATATATAAATTGATCAACAACGCCCCACTAGGTATTACATACCTGTTCTGGGGCTGCTGTTAGATATATTACAATATCGTCAATTTGAATATATACAACAATATAATTTACATATCATAAATACATAATACATAATAACAACATAATTTAAAAAAACAACATAATTTAAAAAAAAAGCAACATAATTATTTAAAAACATCAATAGATTTACATTATGAACTCACACAAAAAATTAAAAAAAAATCAAATATAATAAATATAGTAAGACATATATAATAGGGGTCGGAGGCTATGGGTGAATACTCTCCTCTGCATAGTGTCTGCCTTTTACTAATAGCCATTCCTTTATTTTAGTTCTAAAGGTATGACTATTTTTTGTCTCTTTGATTCCTTTATCGAGTTTGTTGAAAGTTCTAGGAGCAATGACTCTGAAACGTCTCTGTCCAAACGAGGTTTTCGTTACAGGCACAAAGAAGTTAAGATCATTTGCTTGCCTAGTGAATCGCGTTTGTTGGCTTCTTCTATGCAGAATTATATTTTTTTTGAATCGTATATCATTTAAAATAATGAGAAAAATTGAGGAACGAGTTCTCCTCAATCATCATATTTGTCTCTGATTACGGGTGACTGAGATGATATTACATTACAAAACTGGACAAGGTAAGGTTCATTTTATTATTTTAAAATATTGATTACTTTAAAGAACACATCATTATTAATACATTCAAAGTATGAATATACATTATTATCAATACATTAAAAGTATGAATATCATTATCGATATTCACACTTCCTTGTGAAAGTGGCAAGTTGAATTCCAAAATGGAAATTCTTCCATCCAATCAAAATTCAAATTCAAAAACCCAAAATAAATCCCATAACCGAGGACCAAATTTATATATTGCATGAAAGTTAAATAATCAAATGACAGAGTTTTATGCCTGTAGATTCAAGTGCAATAATATAACCGATATTTTTTTTCTACTACTGGTGAACTATTAAAAAATCTCTTTAATAACTTAATATTGTTTATAAGTTATAATAGGGATAAATTTATTTTTTTATAGCAAAAAACACATTGAAAAATCTTGTATTCATCGAAAAGAAAACATATTGTGACAAATAGCAAACATCACATAAATTTAAATAAATGTATCAGACAAAATATAAAAGATTTGGGCTATAAAATGAAATATTTATCACACAACGATGAATGCTAACAAGATATGATGGTAAATGATTTTGAAAGACCCAGAGACGTAATAAATTGCGAGGGAAATATTGTGAAGATAATAAAAAACAGGCATCATCTTGAGATGATATTTAGTAGCAGCTGCTCATCTCATGTAAACATGCAAAACATCACATTTAAGACGAATGATGAAATACGCTAAAAGCATTCGTGTTTACTAGGGCGTTAAATTTTATGCAACTCGGGAAATATTGTATACGAAAACGCTATTAAAATTCCTAGTGAGAAATTGCAAGTGTAAATTAACATGCAAACTAATACTGAATAAAGTCCGTGATTTGTCTGGTCTGGTCTGGTCTATTTGCAGCTTGTAACACGAAATGTACAAAACGGTTTTGAGAATTGTCACCACGAAACGAATAAATTAAGTACAATTGCATACTACATTCTGTATTGCCAGTGGTCGTCAAAAAAGAATATGAAATAACCAAGACAAACTTTTTATTTACATATATCCGACGTCCAATTGGAAAATAGTGGTTAGTGACAGAGAACGTTATAAGAGCATAATGAGGGAGGTCAAGGCTTGATTTTGACTCTAGGCGAAATAATAATACCTTAATTGTATAATAGTACCTTATTACAATATTAGAAATAAAAATGATTCGCAGGACACAAACTATAGATATCTCAGATGCCAAAATAATACTGCTTCAAATGTGACAGGACATGCCGTGATGGTATGCATGCAAATCTGTTAAGAATTAAACAAAAAAATAAGAATTACTTTTGTAATTATTATGAATACTTACTTTGTGTGCCTTGATTTAATATAAACTTTGTGTTACACACAAAACTCCGTCGATGCTTCAACCGGTTTCGGACAGTACCTCACCTTCGTCTGGAATTCACTCAGAGATCATTCACGAATAAAAGAAAAATACATATCTTTATACGTCGCAGCTATACTTTTGTGGCACATTTTAATTTATTAGAAAAATACAGTTTCTAGAAATGAATTAGGAGCTATTTGTTGCTGCTATTTGACGTTGAGCTTTGACACATTACATATAAATTTTTCTATATAACCATGTAAATAATTTTAGATTGATCATAAAGATATACACTAGAAACCTTTGTTGATTCAAAAAATAAAATTACAGGATATCTTTGAATTGTTCTCGGTCCTTGGAGTATTTGTATCGTATGAAGAGCATTTGTGAGAAGAATGGGAGTTTCCAGCTAAGTCGAGGATATTTTCCGGTTTTCTCAGAATGCGAATGTGAAAACTCGATGAACGAACTAATTATCCGTAACTATTCTACATTGGAAGGGCACACGGCATCGGGAACGGGAATAAATCTTCAAAGATTACCGGTAAATAAGCGTGAAACTAAAGGCGTTTTGCTTCAAAGGCGCCATAAATATTTGGATTCGTTGATGGCGCAACGACCGCCTTTGATCAAACCGGACGACATCTTGACTCTTGAGACATCATCATCTTAGAGCGGCATGATCGAATGTTTATATAGTGATGATTTAAAAGGTCCATCGGCCAGATTGACTAAATGTACATGAAGATAAATACTCACCCAATAGATAACTGTAATAGACTAATAATGAACCACACAAGTTTGTTAAAATAAATATTTGCTATGTATTTTGTTTGATCAATAAATTATTGTGAGTCATCAGCTCGTTCATAACAAGTGTTGATTTCTTTAATAAAAATCTAAAATGTTTTGAAATGAAATTTTAAAAATTCGACAGCTGTGATATAGTGGAAATTTTGTCCTATGCGTAGACGTATTAGGTTCGATTATTATTAGCAGAGGATGAGTTTATTAAAAAATATTTCATTATCATTTCTCTGGGTTGCAAACAATGGTTTGTTGAAACAAATTACTAACCTGGCAATAATCTCGCCACATTCACAGAGTATAGGATAGTGTATAATATTTTTTATACGGTTTATATATTGATAGCATTATGTATTTTAAATATTATGTATTTTCTGTAATCGAAAAAAATATACATATTTGAATGTTTATATATTTTGGATTCGATTATATTTTGTAAGAAGAAATGTAACAATGATTAATATAATAATGTATTATTGCACTCGACTAGAAATTTAGTGGATTCGGTATTTCAAATGATCCATCACCGAGAGTCTGATATTTAATCATTTACATAAAAATCAAAATAATTCGCAAAAAAAAATATTATTTATTAAGTATGTTTGATAATAAACGTTAAACATGACAGCATAATAATAATATTAATAAAATGTGATAAGAAGATAATGATACATTTCTGAATTGACAATATTAAAAGCGATTATCCACTTAGATAGAAGAATGCACGAGGCATATAATACAAAGCGACATCGTGTCAAGAGTTCGCTCAAGAACCATCCATCTTCTCACAGAATTGACATAATTCTTGCTCGCTACAGAAATATTGTGATAAATTTTAAATATATTGCAATCAAGAGGCAAACACGACGAGAAAGAAACCGTTGATGCTACCTATATATCAAATGTAAAGTGTTATAGTTAAATTATTATGCAAACATAGAACTTAATAAAAAATAAGCTAAGTGAAATAATATCAACACTAAGAAATATAATTTATTCAAACAAATAATCGTTTGTGTTTTTTTATGAATTTCAAACATATTTTTTACCCGATTGTATGTAAGATGATTTTGGTGGTTTCCAGCTGTTGAATAATAAATCCATATAAATGATAAATGAACAAAGCATAGAAAAATTAGCTGTATCTACAGATGACACTTAATTTCATAGTATGCCAACACGAAATTCGTAGTATGAACTCTCTGTATGATACCTGTATAGAAATTGATGAAAAAGTATACTAATAAATTGTAAAACTATGACTCTCTATAGTACCTAGTTGAGAGTAGAATTTGAATTTGTTGATGCGTAGAATTTGCAATGGGTAAAATGAGATTAGTATAAAAATATGTAGAAAGAAACAAGTAGGTACCAAAAACCAACGTACGAAGATGAAAAAAGGTGAAATTCATGAACAAGGAAAACGCAAGCCGTTGTTTCTTGTCCGGATGTCCGTCCTCAAAGACAAAAGTTAGTGGCAGTAAGGAAGTGGGGGTTGGTTTCCGGACAGGAAGTGAAAAGCCCAAACCGGATGTAACTGGTCCGTCGAAGAAAGGGAGAGAACGGAACGCAAATAGACCATAGAAACACCTATCTGAGAAATACCTATAACGGGGTTAGATGAATTATCACAATGATGGTGAGAAAAATGAACAATGGATTCAGAAATAAAAAACTCCATTAGATAATTAAAATCTCGATGATAATACTTGATAAAATTAATAAAAAATATATTTGCGAAGTGGAAATTCCAAATTCTAGTAAAATCATTTGATGAAAAAAAATAGATAATACACCGCTCTAGGTAACGAGATTAAAAGACTTTAGCATTCTCGTAAAATAATAACATGACCGTTCATCATGTCAGCCACTGGCATTATTCCAAAATCGTTTAGCCGTAATTTAGAAATTTTAGATTTATCGGAAAAATTAAATGAAAATTGCAAAGATTTTTTAAACGTTAATAAACATGAATCATTAGGGTAAATAGGTAGTATAGCGACCTCCTCAGACCCTAATCCTTTCATATGTTAAGTATCTGGTTGGGTGAATTATTCCCAATTGAAGGCTTGATCGGTTAGTAGGTATGTTGCATTTTATTTTGATCTATCAAATAATTTACAATTTACGCATTGATCTGATAACTCTTTTGAGGAAGTGTATCATGATAATAATAATAATTGAGTGATATTATTTGCAGTAATTAATTGTTATTAATAATATCGTCGATATCGGCCAATGCCGCAAAAAAATGCAAAATGAAAATAATAAAATAAAATAAATAAAATAATACTTATTGATATGAAATTATTGTAATCATAATATTTTATTATCTAATATTAAATGATTCCCACATCAAGCATAAGGTTTTAATATTTTTGATGAGGTAATGCAACAATTTTAGCATAGTAAAAATCATTATGTATTTTCTAAATTTATTTGTAATACTGTTAAACAAAAAAAAGGATATTATGAAATATCGTATTTTTAACTTTGTGGTACATTTTAACAAAAATTAACTAAATTTTTTAACTTTGTTTACACCACGTGAGAATTGAATTTGCGACCGGTTTCGGAACTAACCGTTCCCTTCTCAGGCAGAATTTCAACTGAGTTGAAACAAATCAACAGTGTTATAAAAATGTTAAATAAATAAATAAATATACAGAACAAATAATTAAAAACAACATGTTTTCCACAGACGAGGACGTGAAAATCTCAAACATATCAAAAAGTAATTTGTGATATTAAATTGACAACAATAATTACTAAATCCCACGGATTGGACAAAGCTCACGCACGCTGTGAGCAAAATGATAATAAAATTTGACATGTCATGTTTGAAAACGTAAGATAACAAAAGGGCAGTGACAGAGTGTCCCCCAATAAAGGGGATGATCGTATGTATGTATGTATTTATATGGATGGAATAGAGAACCACGGAGAACGGTACGGGGGTGGTAATATCTTAATTAGGCGTATATTTAGATGTGTGGAGGGGAAAGGAAGGGTAAAGGAGGTATGCGGGATGACCCTCTGGTCCGATGATTCGATTTGGTCACGTGACGAAACTATAGTAATGACCACATAAAGTTATTATGCATTACACTACCAGTATAATGTTGTTCTATTTGATTTAATTATATTTAAGTTACATTACATTAAAGATAATCAAAAAAATACTTATTTTATTTTAAATAACAGTGATGTGAGCGATAACAATAACAAAAATAACAAGTCCGCCTTTTGGCTTTTTTAATGTTTTATCTTGTTCTTGTTTGTATTTATTTTGTAATGTTATTTAAGCCAATAAAGAATTATTATTATTATTATTATTTGGGCGATGAAATTTGATGATACTGTAATTGTAAAACATTGTTTTTAAAAATAAGTATTGTGTGTGAAAATTTTACAATTATTTGATCTGGCTGTAGTTAAGAGTTTTGAGACTCTTGCACACAGCTATCCTGAAGGGACGGAAAGGACTGAAAAGAAGGACGAGACAGAAAAACACACTTTCTTATTTTGAGTGGCATAACAGCGTATATCGGGTAGGTAGGTACTCGATTTTATTTTATATTCTCCAGTTCAGAAATTCACATCCGTTCAGATTCAGAGAGTTTATATAAGTAATCGATAATGTAATGATTACCGATGGTTATAAAAGTATACATACTTTTTCATATATTTTTTAATAGAGTCGGAAAAGTTACAAATGCATCTAAGTTGCCATTATGGCTGTGATATAACCGTGGGTTAGGTAAAGAAGTATATTATTATTATTATTTTTACAAAGCATAATTTGAAGACGGGAATGCTGTTACCCTACGGAAGCACAAGGGGAAAAATAATTGAAAGGTGAAGGCAGTTGTTGTATGCAAGTCATTAACTGTACTGTTTCTTGTCTGTGGTTAGTGGTTAAAACTCGTAACTATACGATGCAATTTATTCTTTTTTAGAAAATGCAATGAAAAAAAAGCAATGAAAATAATATAATTTTGAAAAGAAATGAAAATGTATACATTTTTATTGTATCAATAAAAATGTATACATTTTTATTGTATCAATCATTGCACGGAAAATTATAATTTCTAGGTATACTTATTTAACAGTGGCAATTAAAACTTATGCAGAAAAAGCTGTTTTGTTAAAATACTATCGATAACATTGACTGTTCATTATCTAATGGAAGATTTTTAATAAAATGTTGATGCCGTTCGTGGTTCAGAATTTTACTGACTCATTGTCATACACAGGTTCCGGATTCGATTACTGGAGTGAAGGTAATTTTTCTGCGTTTTTCTCTGAAGTATAGCATCTTCTCGTTTGGTGGATATTTAATAAATGTGGACTTGTCATAATATTTGTAAACTAGCTTTTATGTCCCGCCGTTGGCCAAGAATGTAATATTGTGATGGAAAAAGCAATCTTTTTTATAATATTGTCACCCAATTATTTTTCAAAATCGGACTATGAAAAGTGGTTTGAAATATGATTGAATTTGATTGTAAAATGTTCAAGTGATGGCCACAACCCATTATTTTTTATAAAGTGAGAATGAAGTACAATATACAAAATTTCTGCACGCATGGACTATGCGAAATGGTTTTAAATATGACTGTTTATCAACGTTGTAAAGAGATTGGTTTGGCCACAACCCCCATTTTTAAATATTATCATCGAAATAAATTTTAATATGTACCTATTGAAAATTTAGTAATTTTGGATGTTGGGATGTGGTTAAAATTTGATTAAACAAATGTACTGAAAATATCTAGTGTTGGTCACATCATAATATTCGTTTTTATATTTTTGCATCGAGTGTGCATTATATTTTTGCACAATAAGACTAACAGACTTAAAATTGACACAAAAGTCTACATTTACGAAGAAGAAGAAGACTTAAACTATGGTAAGTAGTTTTTAATTTGAATATAAACGTTGTGAAGAGTTCAGTAATGGCCACAACCCCCTTTCTTTAAATATTGTCAACTAAATCAAATACGTAGGTGTTGAAAATTATTCAAAATAGGATGATATAAATGGTTTAAATTTGATTAAACAAAAGTATTGAAAAGATTCTAGTGCAGGTTACATCGTCACATCCCACAATCCATTCGTTTTTACATATGTATTTTCATCAAGTATGCATATCGTTAAAAATATTTCTGCACAATAGACTATTAGACTTAAAACTAACCCAAAAGTCTAGATAAAAAAGAGAAAGATAAGTATAAGACTATACGAAATAGTTTGTATAAAAAACTATCCCAATGGTCTACGTAAAATAAGTTAAAATACATAAAATAGAAGAAGAAGATTATAGGAAATAGTTTGTATAAAATTCACCCAAGTTCTACATAAAATAAGAAAACGAAGAAAAAGACTAAAGGAAATAGTTTGTGTAAAAACTGACTACATAAGTAAGATCTACATAAAAAAAGATGAATTAGACAATAGGAGTATGTATAAAAGCTCACCCAAAGGTCTACAAAAAAGAAGAAGAATTAGACTATTGGAAATTGTTTGTATAAAAACTGACCAAAGGTCTACATAAAAGAAGATGAATAAGACTATAGGAAATAGTTAATATAAAAACTGATTCAAAGGTCTATTTAAAAGAATAATAATTAAACTATAGAAAAAGTTTGTATAAAAACTCACCTTTGATCTACATAAAAGAAAAAGAAATTAATAAGACTATTGGAAATAGTTTGTATTAAAACTCTCCCAAAAGTCTACGTAAATGAAGAAGAATAATTAGACTATAGGAAATAATTTTTATAAAAACTGACCCAAATGTATACATAAAAGAAGAAGAAAATGAATTAGACTATAGGAAATAGTTTGTATAAAAACTGTCCTAAAGGTCTACATAAAATTAAGAAAAAGAAAAAGACCCGTCGCTTCAGACCCTTCAGTACCTCCCGTCGCTTCAGACCCTTCAGTACCTCCCGTCCCTTCAAGCCCTTCAGTACCTCCCGTCCCTTCAATTCCTCATTACGTCCCTTCCCTTCATTAATTACATCCCGTCTCTTCAGTCGGTTAAGAAAAGTTTAAATCCAGAAACCATCCTGGAAGAACCGCGAAGAGATGAAAAGACCTTCTTTTACCAGGATACTCCACCTTCATAGGTAAAATGACTAAATACACGAAGAAGAAGAAGAAAAAAGTTCAAATCCAGATACCTGCGAAGATATGGAAGGAAAATTGGACCTTCTTCTCCCAGGATAGTCCACCTTCATAGGTAAAATGACCAAATGCACGATGAAGAAGAAGAAGAAAAAAGTTTATATCCAGAAACCGTCTTGGAAGACCTGCTAAGAGATAGAAGGACAGTTGGACCTTCTTCTCCCAGGATTCTCCAACTTCATAGGTAAAATGACCAAAAATACACGATGAAGAAGAAGAAGAAGAAAAAAGTTTAAATCCAGAAACCTGTGAAGAGATGGAAGGAAAATTGGACCTTCTTCTCCCAGGTTAGTCCACCTTCATAGGTAAAATGACTAAATAGACGATGAAGAAGAAGAAGAAAATAGTTTAAATCCAGAAACCTGCGAAGAGATGGAAGGAAAATTGGACCTTCATCTCCCAGGATAGTTCATCTTCATAGGTAAGATGACCAAATACACGATGAAGAAAAAAAAGAAAAAAGTTTAAACCCAGAAACCTGTGAAGAGATGGTCGGAAAATGGGACCTTCTTCTCCCAGGATAGTCCACCTTCATAGGTAAAATAACCAAATACACGATGAAGAAGAAGAAGAAAAAAGTTAAAATCCACAAACCGTCCTGGAAGACCTGCGAAGAGATGGAGGGACAGTCGGACATTCTTTTCCCAGGATACTCCCCCTTCATAGGTTAAATGACCAAATACACGAAGAAGAAGAAGAATAAGAAAAAAGTTTAAATCCAGAAACCATCCCGGGCACACGCTCGACAATTCACCAAAGTTTCATTGTAATCGGAAAAACGGTTTAGGAGTACATCGCATACAATTTTCCGATAGGAAATCAGTATATTGTTGATTTGTAAGTAAATAGTAATAGGTAGGTACCTACCTACAACAATATTCTAAAGAAATTCTATTCATAACAAATTTTATTTGAATATCAGAATCTTTCCGTTACCATAGTTACCATTCCAATACGTTAAAAATATCAAATGGTTTGAGACTTTTTTGAATATGTAGGTACCTACATTGGTTTGTTCGATGCCATAAAAATGAAAATTGTCCGAAATATCAAATATTATATACAAATTATGCAATTTTATTATGCCCATATCTTTACTAATAATTAACAGACTTTTACAATATACGTCTTAAAACTTGCTGTAATGTCTTGTGTTTCATTTTATTATTTCATAATTATATTTATTTCAAAGGTTTATTATTTTCAAGAACATATTCATTCGGTAGGAAAATGAAATATTGTATGAAAAGATATTAAAATGGCGGCATTTATGTACAAAACGCTTACTTTAAAAATAAGTTAAACATTATAATTATACAAAATATTCACCATGTTTTTCACTTAAACGCTAAGTTATACTGGAAAGTAAATTTTTTTCGTGTAAATACGTACTTCTAACTTTTAAACTAACAGATATATGCGTGCAAAATGTACACTTTTTTGACAGATACGACTTGGATAATTTTGTATGAAAAAAATAATTATTGAAATATTTTTAAAATTCAGCATTTTTATCGCATTATTTTTAGCGTGACACTGCATCAGGTATACAGGTACACGTTCGCACATAAATTAGATTTTTAGATGCTCTTGGTTTTTCAGAAGGCGTGAGACAAACACACACACACACACATACACTAACATTTTGATTGCTTTATTACTTTAGATTACAGGAAAATAAGTTTTAAAAGAAAAGTAATTCTTCTTTTCAATCATAGCTATATTCTTTCTCATTCTGTCCCCATTGCTATGGTTATTATAAGGAGGTTTCGTAATAGATTTTTTCATCTTTCTTTGACTGGTGTTTTATTACAAGTTAATTTTGAGTTACTTCATTGATAAATCGTAATATTGTTGGAAAAATAGAAAGTTGACATTTTTGTAATAAACTAAAAAAAAAACTTTGGTGTGTTGTGACTGATGAACACAACAAAATGAACAAAACTACGACGTTTATAATATAAAAGTAAATTCTCGTGCTGGTAGGATACTAGTGACTGAATGCACGCAATATTCCATTCTCTAATTGAGATAGGTCCAACAATGTGCATTTCTCATGCTCGATTTGTTCTTCCCCATCAACCAAAAGCTGGTGATGATGTGCACCATCCCCATTATCGACCTTCCATTCCAATCTGCCGACAGACGGACGCACGAGTTATGTTCACACGACTGAAGATGGGGATGAGACTAAATTGAAACGTCATGGTTTCAATAATGAACACGCGAGGGTAAGTACCTATCTATATACTATACACATTTAGGTACTTACATACAACAAAGCGAAAAAAAATTACGGATTTCTCCCTTTTTGAAACAGGAAAAATGTATATATATTTTCAATTACCCACTGAAAATTCAATCAATCTGAAATCATCGACAGTAAATGTTTTTTTCAATTGGACAATAGGTACTTCATTTTTCTCCACATCTTCCTGCGTACAAGCAGCCCGGCTTTGGAATCACATCCCATCGCTACTACGAGTTACATTAACACTTCCCGCTTTCAAAAGATATCTGAGGAATCATATCCTTACACAACACTTAAATTTGTCTCCTTATCATATCCTTAACCCCCCCTCTACCCTCCGTTTTTTTTTATTGGTTCGTTGTTTTACCTATGTTTCAATTTTATAAATTAGTACGTGTCATAAACACAATTTACCTCAACAAATGAATTTGGTTGGTTGTAAGATATTGTCATATGGCAATAAGTCCGCCATTGTGTACATGTGTACAAAATGTTTTAAATAAGTAAATAAAATATTGATCATATTGAAAAATATGATTTGGTGGTTTCTTAAAATGATCCAGGAAATCAGAAAACAAATTGCAGCTCAAAAAATGTGTCAAAATGTGCAGTTATATTATACCAACTCAGAACAGGCCCTGATGATGTGTAACTATTCTTAATTAAAGTTTTTAGGTATTTGTTATTATAACACAGCGTTAGCGATCCACATAACACATACTACTAACAATCTTTAGGACGCAAAATATGCTAAATTCAGAAAAACAAAAAAAAAATACGGAGTTCAATAAATACCAAACATCTGAAATATAAATTCATCTGTGTGAAAGAATTTTTCTTTCATTTAATCCGTGAAAATCTTGTAAGATTTTTTTGTATCCGAGAACAAAACAAAAAAACATAATTCGATTTTTGTTGATTTTGCATTTGTAATAAAATAAGGGATCGGAAAAATAGCAATAAAAGCCAAATAAATTACCGCGGAACAATTTGGCTTCGAAGAAGCCTCGTCACTTTAACCCCCTATAATAACATCAATTCCTTCTTTCTCTCCGAGAGAAAAAATGCAAGAGTCAATCTACCCCTCGTGCTGCGTTCCTAATTTCATTACTCAGGAAGCCATACTGTCAATTTATTTTTCCACGCGATTTCTCTCTGTACGATACTACTTTATTCCTCGTGAGATAAATCCTCCAGTCATATGTTTTCAACACAATACAACATGAAAAGTTTTTCTTTATAAGCCAGCGTGAGGATTGGGAGTGCTTCATTTGGCGGAATCATACTTTTCCCTCGGATGTTTTATGTACCTACATAATAAAAAAAAAACAAAGCAGAAATATTTAAATTTCAGTTTTTAAAAATACCTACTGTGAAGAGATATCCGGCTTATTTAATACAAAATCTGACAAAAATATTCCGTCATTAAACATAAAAAAGGGTATATGAAGCTGATTGGATCTTTTCAGAAAGACATTATGAAATAAGATTAAGCAAGACAAAGACTTGGGATGATAAAAAAACATTATTTTGTATCAAAAAATGCACAAATAAAAAAAATCCATCATCATAAGAAGGTAATTTTGATATATTTAAATTTGATTTTAAATTTTCAATAAAAATTCAATTTCGAGTTTTAGTTATATTATATACATGGGTGGTGGCAGAGCGGCTAGCGCGCTGGGTTAGCAATCCAGTGTTCGCGAGTTCGTATCCTGAAACGACCGATTTCGTTCACCATGTACAAGCATTTACGCTTAGTTTAGGGAATGTATGATGATGTACATATATTTACTTGTTTCAAGGACATATTCATTATTTTAAAAATAATAAAAATTGTTTCTGAGAAATGTTACTAGTTTTGCTATAAAAATTAATTTATATTCAAAAATATTATTCATAGTTCGTTAGCTTTTTGTTGTAAAGTTTATTTGCAATTCTCATTTTTGAGTGTTTCGGTCAAGATAATTAATTACACAAATAGCCAAAATTTATAGTTAAAACTTTATGATACAAACAATTTTTGTACCTGGGGATGAGATTAGTGATTATCCCTTGGTGAGGGCCGGTAATGCATTTGTCTTGTCTAACTGACACTGCTGAGCCAAATTCAGCCCTTAGGGTTTGCAAAGGGCGTCAGTCTTTCTTCAGATAAATTGGCAAATTCTTAGTTTCGTCTCATTATTTTTGCGAAACCTACAGGGAATTAGTTGACAAATGATCCATACATTTTTTGTAACAGTAAACGACTAAATGTAATTAAACTGATTAAAAAGGAATAACATTTCTGAAATGTACCTATTATTTACTAATCGACCGGACTATTTTTGGGGTAAGTGTTTGAACGAATTGAAACGATTTTATCTATAATGTCAAAAAATAAAACAATGGAATAAAAAAATGATATTATATTACGAGTTGTAAAAAAAAACACATAAAATAATCATACATTCAAAGAAGAATGTATCTGATAGTTGATTTTAGATAATTTTTCATAATGTATAAAAAAACTGCCAGAATTGACATTCATAAATTATAAAAGTATTCACTATACGTTTATTGGTATCAAAATCATGGCATGAACATAATATTTTCAAAAGCTTACATACCCAACTAACTAAAAAGATTTTACTGTAGGCAATAATACATGAACTTAGGTTATATTCGATTGTACTTAGACAATTTACTTCAATTTCTAACATAAAATATGTTTTGAACTTGGAGCTGTAACAGGTTTTCACTTTATATAAAAGGTACAAATGAAAAGGTACGGATACGATCCAAACTTTATCGTTTCAAGTTGAATACAATGTACTTTGTAACGGAGGGAATGAAATTGTTAAGAAACGCTTTTTATTGAAACTCAAATGCAAAAGAATATCGTGGTGAGTTTGTGGAAATTGTACGCTTTATGTAGAAAATATGGGTTTGTTATTGGGGAACGATCTGGCGTTACGACAGATTTGCGTTATTACATTGAAACAAGAGAAAACACTTTCCATTCGACGACATCACAGAAACTGCAAATGTTCATTTCACAATAAAACGGTTTAAAAACCATGAAAAAGAAAACGTTTATTGATATGAAAATATACCACATTGCTGAATATCTCCAAATAAATAAATGCAATATAAGAGTTTTTGATTTTTGAGAACAATATAATATTTTTAAATCTGTGACAGTGTTTTAGTGAGTTTTGGTCTAAAAAATATTAATGAAACCAAACTCTTAACAAATAAATTTGTTAAGAGTGGTCTATGGCCATAACAAGGACATATTCATTTTTTTCTTTTAAAAAAAAAAAAACTAAAATATCCACTTCAAAAGTTAATGAAATCATTATAAATGACATCAATATAAATTTTTAGGAATGCAAATGTGAATAATCCTGGAATTTTTTTAATTAATTTTTATTGTAAAATTTATATTTTGTTATCTTAAAAAAAAACTTTAATGTTTTATCTTCCGGATCGTGAGAGTACATATTTTATTTTATTAAATTTTATTTGGAAAACATACAGCATACATAATAATAATAATAACAAAAATGATACATACAATTTCATGCCTAAGTAACATGTTTTCACTTATATAAAAAGTAGTAATACCTAAACGTATTTTTTATTTGTTTTATTTATTCATTATTACTTTTTTATTTCATTGACATTAGGCGGAGATTTTCGAAACACGAGGAGAAAGGGAACATTAATATTACTCTGGTTAAAATTTGAAATTTTAATAGCAAAAGTAAAAGGAACAAGTACACAGTAAAAAAAAATCATAATGAATAATGTTCATTATTCAGATATATTTTTTTATAAAATATGTTGTTGACAATTCAATGTAAAAATGTTTATTTAAAATATTTAGTACATTTATATACGATTTTAAAACAAAAAACGGATAATGGAAACACTCAATCATAGACAAAAAAGTTTTCTTTTTCTTGATGAATTTGTAGGTAAGAAGGTACTTCAACAATAAATATACCATTGACAGCATAAATATAATATCAATTATTTAATTCCTGTTCTATAAATATGAGATAATAATGCGAAGACAATAAATCTAAATAATCCTCGATCACCCTGACAAAACTGGGTTTTCCAGTTACGTTGTATGTTGAGTGCATTGGGTAGTCTAAAACGACTGTGTATAATATTAATGTATTGGAGGAATACAAAATTCACACGCAACAATCTATGTAGGTAAAACAATCTGACAATATATTTCCAGCAAGTACCTCCGTAGATACATAGGTAGGTACATATCTATTAACTCACAAATGTGCCAGCAAACTGCTAAAAGTGTTCTAAAGCAATCCGAAAAAGTCTAAAACTGCAGAAAACACTGAAATGTAATTACGCTAAAAGCTCGCGCATTCTTCGTCCATTCATAGGGTGGTAACAATGTTTTTTACTCCGTCTCTCGCACGAGACGCACTTATACAACCAAAACAAGCGAAAGGAGCAAAAATGCGAAAACAGGATGGAAATAAAGTGGATTTCGCTCTTTCCTCTCAGATATATATTCGTTTTGTCAAGATGGTAAATATGGCGGAACAGTTCGCGACAAGCGAATTCCGGCATAATTCTTTCACTTTTGACGTTTTTATGCCTTTTTGCAACATACTCAAATGGATGACCATGTTTGAGGAAAACTTTGTAGACAATTGGTAGGTGTGGCATAAGCTTAAGGAAACCTACATATAAAGAAAATATACGTACAAAATATTTCTTGTATATATTATTTTCCATAGGGTAAACGTAAAAATACAATAGGTATCATACTATATTAATGAAAGAAGATTCTCAAGTATGTGGCACAAATTTTATATAAACATTGATTATAAGAAATGATTTATATTGAAATATTTTTGGTAATACCTATTTATATTGTGGTATGGCCATTTTTATGCACATCACATGAAACATATTACAAAATGAATAATAAGGAACATGTAGGTATACTATTTATTATTTTATTTTTAAAATATAATGTATCGGAGGTAGAATAGTAAATGCACTACATAGACAAGCAATCTTGGCGTAAATTTTTTCTTAGAACGATTCTCTTTTATGAAATGTATGAGAATGTATGTGTGTATACTATTATATACTTGTTTCACTAAGCACATACATTTTCAGAATAAACATGTTACATGTAACACATGAGATTCAACTGTCGATGTCGTGAGTAGTTAGTATGTGCATTTAGTTTCAAAACATGTATGTCCCTTTTTTTACCCCAAACAGGCGAACGGCTTGATATTTAGGTATGTATGAAGATTACGTAAGTCCCCGTACGTATTGTGTACGTATTGTACGTACGTACGTACAAATTGTATGAAATCACATTCCATCGCAACTTCGAGTTTCATTAACACTTCCCGCTTTCAAAAGAAATCTGAGGATTCAATTTCTTACATATAACACTTTAATTTGACTCCTTATTCTATCCTTGTCCCCCCCCTCTCCTGTCCCTTCCGTTTCTTTATTGTTTTTGTTTTATATGTATTTATATTTTCATTATATGTTTTAATCATATAAATTGTTGTGTAATGGTATATATCATCAAAACAATATGCTTCAACAAATGAATATGGTTGGTTGGAAGATATTGCCATTTGGCATGAGGTCGTCACTAAATTCAATTTTAACAAAAAATATTCATAAAAGTTCGAGATGTAGGTACCTACTGTTATAATGTGAATATTTTTATAGAAAATAAAATGTCTATTGGGGTGTTTCGGCATTTTCCGAACAAACAAAAAAAAATTTGGATATAGGCAGTTGAAGAAAAAATTGTTGTAGTAGTAAATACTTTCATTAAATAATTTTGAAAAAATAAGAATTTATTTCATACAATTTGTATGGCAGAATACACGATACTTTTAAAGATACCTACTACATCTGCATACATACTTACATACCATCAAGCCGTTTACCTATTCGTGGTACGAAAAAGAGACTGAAATCTACACTATTATATCCTGACAAACATCTTCTCTAAAGAAAAACTAGTTTTGTAAATAGTTTGGTACGTATTTTTCATCTGTACATACTAATGGCATCGACAGTTGGATCTCATTTGTTACATGCAACTAATTATTAATTAAAAGAAAATGCTTGAAGAGATATTCTCTCGAATAAAAATTATTCAACGAAAAAGACGCACACAAAATATGAACGAAACGCCGAGTTCAAAATGGTTGATGATGATATAATTGTAAATGAATATTGAAGATTATGCGTGTGCACGTCATTCTATTATAGATCCCATCATCTCCTTTCCTGTTCAGCCGTCTGTCGTCACCTCTCGTACAACCCTCACTTTACAGACTGTGCCTGATCGAGTGCTCTCAAACATCCGCTTAACCTTTGCTACCTCACTGTTGACATTTCACAAGAGGGAATCTTATTGCAGGAACCAACCATCCCAATATCAATTAGGTATCTATGTACATACATACATACATACATAGTTATATAAGATTCGTGCAAATGAAATATGGAAAAACGAATTTGCTGCTGTTACAAATATACCTGACACGGGAATGGGAGAAAATGAGACACATAATTTGAAACGTGGACGAGATTGAAAGTGAAATTTATTTATTCAATTTATAAAAAATATTTTGAGGAGTACAAGGGACGCAGACAGACTGATGACGATTTCAACACAAAAACAAGCTATTCTTCTTCTTTATTCTCTCTTTAAGGCTTGTTAAAGTTCTGCGTCAACTCCCTCCTATAACGCGGATTGCCAGCTATCCTTCGATATATTGGGAGGTCGTCCTGGAGTTCTGCTTTTCTGAGGAACATTATCCCTGGCTACTTTAACGGTTCTCGAATCTGCCATTCTCTACACGTGTTCATTCCGGAATCTCTGTCGACCCCGACTTCTAACGGCCTTCGGAACTCTGTATTTAGTACTCTTTTACTAAGGCTGGGTTGTTTCAACAAAATTAACGGTAATAGTATAGTAAAAATACTTTGATTCCATGAAATTTTTCAAAAATGCGTTGTTTGACGGCATTTGATTTCAATGAAACAACCAAAACTTTTGAATAATTTCATGAAATCAAAGAATTTTAACGATACTTTTACTTTTGTCTTTGTTCGAGAAACACAGCCTTAGGGTTTCAGCCTATTGAAAACACAATTGTAAAGTAAAAAAACAATACTTAAAAAATACACAATTTATGGTTTTTAAGTTTGTTTATAAGAACGTCACAAAAAAGTTGTTTTAACCCGAAATAAATAAAATAAAATTTACTTGTAATAATATGTACACCCTTCCCATTTATTTTCTATTCCCCTTACCATGTCCCGAATTTTCCTATTCCTTGAAATCTTTTAGACCAAATTAACATTTTATGCTTTAGACCATCCATTATTCCAATCAAAATGAAATGAAATTATGTCTTAAACAATGATGTTTAAATTCAGTGAAACTACATACATACTCGATTAAAAAATATTAAATATGTCAAAACTGTCAAATGTAAAAATAAAATACATATAACATAATAATATTATTATTAAAATTTGAAATTACTGCCATATTTATAAGAAAACCAAAAAAAAAAAAATTCCAGTACATAATACTATGAATTTATTAAAATACATTTAAAAAAATCTACAACTAGAATATATTCACAACTAGATATACATTTATCTATTGAAATAGTTTATTTTGATATAATTAACGTAACTAATAAATATTAACATTGTAGACGAAAAATGACAAAATGAATGACTTAAATTAAAAATAAATGCGCAACGGGAATAATCAATTAGGTGCACTGTGATAAAGCAAAAATCCCAAATTATAACATAAATGTGAAATTAGGTACACTGTGATAAAGCGAAAATCCCAAATTATAACATAAAATGTGAAATTGGCAAAAATAAATGAACGTGATCTAAACATAGATAGATATAACGATTGATGCTTTTAATGCTCGTGAATAATTTAAATATCTCCCTCCTCTCTAATGGAAATATCAACCCAGTGGGGATAATAATCTAAAGTAATAAAGCAATCAAAATGTTAGTGTTTGTGTGTGTGTATGTGTGTGTGTGTGTGTGTGTTTGTCTCACGCCTTCTGAAAAACCAAGAGCATCTAAAAATCTAATTTATGTGCGAACGTGTACCTGTATACCTGATGCAGTGTCACGCTAAAAATAATGCGATAAAAATGCTGAATTTTAAAAATATTTCAATAATTATTTTTTTCATACAAAATTTTCCAAGTCGTATCTGTCAAAAAAGTATACATTTTGCACGCAAATATCTGTTAGTTTAAAAGTTAGAAGTACGTATTTACACGAAAAAAATATATTTTCAAGTATAACTTAGCGTTTGAGTGAAAAACATGGTGAATATTTTGTATAATTATAATGTTTAACTTATTTTTAATGTAAGCGTTTTGTACATGAACGCCGCCATTTTAATATCTTTTCATACAATATTTCATTTTCCTACCGAATGAATATGTTCTTGAAAATAATAAACCTTTGAATTAAATGTAATTATGAAATAATAAAATGAAACACAAGACATTACAGCAAGTTTTAAGACATATATTGTAAAAATGTGTTTATTATTAGTAAAGATATAGGCATAATAAAATTGCATAATTTGTAAATAATATTTGATTTTTCTGACAATTTTCATTTTTATGGCATCGAACAAACCAATGTATGTAGGTACCTACATATTCAAAAAATGTCTCAAACCATTTGATATTTTTTACGTATTGGAATGGTTACTATGGTAACGGAAAGATTCTGATATTCAAATAAAATTTGTTATGAATCGAATTTATTTAGAACATTGTTGTAGGTAGGTACCTACCTATTATTATTTACTTACAAATCAACAATATACTGATTTCCTATCGGAAAATTATTTTATTTATTTATTTATGAATGTATGAATGTATGCAAGCGATGTGCTCCTAAACCGTATGTCCGATTACAATGAAACTTTGGCGAATTGTCGAGCGTGTGCCCGAGGTGGTTTCTGGATTTAAACTTTTTTCTTATTCTTCTTCTTCTTCGTGTATTTGGTCATTTTACCAATGAAAGCGGAATATCCTGGGAAAAGAAGGTCCGACTGTCCCTCCATCTCTTCGCAGGTCTTCCAGGACGGTTTCTGGATTTAATTTTTTTTCTTCTTCTTCTTCATCGTGTATTTGGTCATTTTACCTATAAAGGTGGAGTATCCTGGGAAAAGAAGACGGTGCTTACATCTCTTCGCGGTTCTTCCAGGATGGTTTCTGGATTTAAACTTTTCTTACCCGAATGAAGGGACGGGATGTAATTGAAGGGAAGGGAGGCACTAAAGGGCCTGAAGGGACGGGAGGTATTAAAGGGCCTGAAGGGACGGGAGGTACTGAAGGGCCTGATGGGAAGGGACGTGATGAGGGATTGAAGGGACGGGATGTACTGAAGGGCCTGATGGGACGGGAGGTACTGAAGGGTCTGAAGCGACGGCTCCTGGAGTCTAATTATTTTTCTTCTTAATTTTATGTAGACCTTTAAGGACAGTTTTAATACAAACTATTTCCTATAGATTAATCTTCTTCTTCTTTTATGAAGACCTTTTGCTCAGTTTTTATACAATCTATTTCCAATAGTCTAATTCTTTTTTTTATGTATTTTTTCTTATTTTATGTAGACCATTGGGATTTTTTAAACAAACTATTTCTTATAGTCTTATACTTATTCTTCTCTTTTTTATTTAGACTTTTGGGTTCGTTTTAAGTCTAATAGTCTATTGAGCAGAAATATTATTAACGATATGCACACTTGATGAAAATACATATGTAAAAACGAATGGGATGTGGGATGTGAAGATGTAACCTGCACTAGAATCTTTTCAATACTTTTGTTTAATCAAATTTAAACCATTTATATCATCCTATTTTAAATAATTTTTAACACCTACATAATATATTTGATTTCGTTGACAATATTTAAAGAAAGGGAGCTGTGGCCATTACTGAATTCTTCACAACGTTTATATTCAAATTATTTGCCATAGTTTAAGTCTTCTTCTTCTTCGTTAATGTAGACTTTTGTGTCAATTTTAAGTTCATCAGTCTAATTGTGCAAAAATATAATGCACACTTGATGAAAAAATATAAAACGAATGGGATGTGACCAACACTGGATCTTTTCAGTACATTTGTTTAATCAAATTTTAACCACATCCCAACATCCAAAATTACTAAATATTCAATAGGTAAGTACATATTACAATTTGTTTTCGATGATAATATTTAAAAATGGGGGTTGTGGCCAAACCAATCTCTTTACAATGTTGATAAACAGTCATATTTAAAACCATTTCGAATAGTGAAGAAATTGTATATTATACTTCATTCACACTTTATAGCAATATATAAAAAATAATGGGTTGTGGCCATCACTTGAACATTTTACAATCAAATTCAATCATATTTCAAACCACTTTTCATAGTCCGATTTTGCAAAATAATTGGGTGACAATATTATAAAAACGATTGCTTTTTCCTTCACAATTTTACATTCTTGGCCAACGGCGGGACATAAAAGCTAGTCTAAAGTAATAAAGCAATCAAAATGTTAGTGTATGTGTGTGTGTATGTGTGTGTGTGTGTGTGTGTTTGTCTCACGCCTTCTGAAAAACCAAGAGCATCTAAAAATCTAATTTATGTGCGAACGTGTACCTGTATACCTGATGCAGTGTCACGCTAAAAATAATGCGATAAAAATGCTGAATTTTAAAAATATTTCAATAATTATTTTTTTCATACAAAATTTTCCAAGTCATATCTGTCAAAAAAGTGTACATTTTGCACGCAAATATCTGTTAGTTTAAAAGTTAGAAGTACGTATTTACACAAAAAAAATATATTTTGAAGTATAACTTAGCGTTTAAGTGAAAAACATGGTGAATATTTGGTATAATTATAATGTTTAACTTATTTTTAAAGTAAGCCTTTTGTACATAAACGCCGCCATTTTAATATCTTTTCATACAATATTTCATTTTCCCACCGAATGAATATGTTCTTGAAAATAATAAACCTTTGAAATAAATGTAATTATGAAATAATAAAATGAAACACAAGACATTACGGCAAGTTTTAAGACGTATATTGTAAAAGTCTGTTAATTATTAGTAAAGATATAGGCATAATAAAATTGCATAATTTGTATATAATATTTGATATTTCGGACAATTTTCATTTTTATGGCATCGAACAAACCAATGTAGGTACCTACCTACATATCCAAAAAAATGTATCGAGCCCATTTGATAGTAATATTTTATATGTTCGATGGTTACTATGGTTACGGAAAGATTCTGATATTCAAATAAAATTTGATATGAATCGAATTTATTTAGAACATTGTTGTAGGTAGGTACCTACCTAATACTATTTACTTACAAATCAACAATATACTGATTTCCTATAGGAAAATTATTTTATTTATTTATTTATGTATGGATGCATGTATGCTATGTGCTCCTAAACCGTTTGTCCGATTACAATGAAACTTTGGTGAATTGTCGAGCGTATGCCCGGGATGGTTTCTGGATTTAAATTTTTTTCTCATCTTCTTCTTCTTCGTGTATTTGGTCATTTTACCAATGAAAGCGGAATATCCTGGGAAACGAAGGTCCGACTGTCTCTCCATTTCTTCGCAGGTCTTCCAGGACGGTTCCTGGATTTAAACTTTTTTCTTCTTCTTCTTCATCGTGTATTTGGTCATTTTACCTATGAAGGTGGACTAACCTGGGAGAAGAAGTTCCAATTGTCCTTCCATCTCTTCGCAGGTTTCTGGATTTAAACTTTTTTCTTCTTCTTCTTCTTCTTCATGTATTTTTGGTCATTTTACCTATGAAGTTGGAGAATACTGGGAGAAGAAGGTCCAACTGTTCTTCCAACTCTTCGCAAGTCTTCCAAGACGGTTTTTGGATATAAACTTTTTTCTTCTTCATCGTGCATTTGGTCATTTTACCTGGACATTTTAGGTGGACTATCCTGGGAGAAGAAGGTCCAATTTTCCTTCCATATCTTCGCAGGTATCTGGATTTAAACTTTTTTCTTCTTCTTCTTCGTGTATTTAGTCATTTTACCTTTGAAGGTGGAGTATCCTGGGAAAAGAAGGTCCAATTTTCCTTCCATATCTTCGCAGGTATCTGGATTTAAACTTTTTTCTTCTTCTTCTTCGTGTATTTAGTCATTTTACCTTTGAAGGTGGAGTATCCTGGGAAAAGAAGGTCCTTTCATCTCTTCGCGGTTCTTCCAGGATGGTTTCTGGATTTAAACTTTTCTTAAGCGGCTGAAGGGACGGGATGTAATGAAGGGAAGGGATGCACTAAAGGGCCTGAAGGGATGGGAGGTATAAAAGGGCCTAAAGGGACGGGAGGTACTGAAGGGCCTGATTGGAAGGGACGTAATGATGGATTGAAGGGATGGGAGGTACTGAAGGGTCTGAAGCGACCGTTCGTGGAGTCTAATTCTTTTTCTTCGTTTTCTTATTTTATATAGAACTTTGGTGAATTTTATACAAAACTATTTCCTATGGATTAATCTTCTTCTTCTTTTATGTAGACCTTTTAGTCAGTTTTTATACAATCTATTTCCAATAGTCTAATTCTTCTATTTTATGTATTTTTTCTTATTTTATGTAGACCATTGAAATAGTTTTTTATACAAACTATTTCTTATAGTCTTATACTTATTCTTCTCTTTTTTATTTAGACTTTTGGGTTAGTTTTAAGTTTAATAGTCTATTGTGCAGAAATATTATTAACGATATGCACACTTGATGAAAATACATATGTAAAAACGAATGGGATGTGGGATGTGACGATGTAACCTGCACTAGAATCTTTTCAATACTTTTGTTTAATCAAATTTAAACCATTTATATCATCCTATTTTGAATAATTTTCAACACCTTCATATTTGATTTCGTTGACGATATTTAAATAATGGGGGTTGTGGCCATTACTGAACTCTTCACAACGTTTATATTCAAATTAAAAACTATTTATTATAGTTTAAGTCTTTTTCTTCTTCGTTAATGTAGACTTTTGTGTCAATTTTAAGTCTATCAGTCTAATTGTGCAAAAATATAATGCACACTTGATGAAAAAATATAAAAACGAATGGGATGTGACCAACACTAGATCTTTTCAGTACATTATTTAATCAAATTTAAACCACATTCCAACATCCAAAATTACTAAATTTTCAATAGGTATATATTACAATTTGTTTTCGATGATAATATTTAAAAATGGGGGTTGTGTACAACGTTGATAAACTGTCATATTTAAAACCATTTCGCGTAGTCCATGCGTGCAGAAATTGTATATTATACTTCATTCACACTTTATAGCAATATATAAAAAAGAATGGGTTGTGGCCATCACTTGAACATTTTACAATGCTTAAACTCAATCAAATTTCAAACCACTTTTCATAGTCCGATATTGCAAAATAATTGGGTGACATTATTATAAAAACGATTGCTTATTCCTTCACAGTTTTACATTCTTGGCCAACGGCGGGACATAAAGGCTAGTAGGTAATATTACTGTGACCAAAAAGGACATCACTCAAAATGTTAACAAAATACGACATCAGAGATAATATTTAGGAGATTTTATTACAGTTAAAAACTCATTCAACGTATATCTAGATTTAAATGATAAAATCCTGCAAAGCAATTTATTAAGTTGATTGAGATTATATTCAGTCTTTTAGATTAAAATTAACTTATCAACTGTAGTAATAAGTATATGTAGTAAGTATATTAATAGTAGTAATAAGTATATGTAAATAATAAGTAAATGTAGCAAGTATTTTAATTGAAGTAATAAGTATATGTAATAAGTAAACGAAAATAATATGTATATGTAGTAAGTATATTAATAGTAGTAATAAGTATATATAATAAGTATACGTAAATAATAAGTATATGTAGTAAGTATATAAATAGTAGTAATAAGTATATGCAAAATGTATACGTAAATAATACGTATATGTAGTAAGTATATCAATAGTAGTGATAAGTATATGTAATAAGTATACGTAAATAATAAGTATATGTAGTAAGTAGTAAGTATATAAATAGTAGTAATAAGTATATGCAAAATGTATACGTAAATAATACGTATATGTAGTAAGTATATCAATAGTAGTGATAAGTATATGTAATAAGTATACGAAAATAAAATGTATATGTAGTAAGTATATTAATAGTAGTAATAAGTATATATAATAAGTATACGTAAATAATAAGTATATGTAGTAAGTAGTAAGTATATAAATAGTAGTAATAAGTATATGCAAAATGTATACGTAAATAATACGTATATGTAGTAAGTATATCAATAGTAGTAATAAGTATATACAAAATGTATACGTAAATAATATGTATATGTAGTAAGTATATCAATAGTAGTGATAAGTATATGTAATAAGTATACGTAAATAATAAGTACATGTAGTAAGTATATTAATAGTAGTAATAAGTATATGAAAATTTATACAAAAATTAATGACAATTTCATAATATACTTTGATCTTAGGATGAATTTTTATGATTGAATGTAGATTAAGATTAGATTATGATCGAGTATTGTAGGTCAACTCATGACACGATCTTAATACCCTATTATCTTGTCCTAATGTTTAAAATGTATAAATCGGTACTCGATCGTAATCTAATCTTAATCTACATTCAATCATTAAAATTTCGTTAAGATCATAGTTTGGTACGCAATTGTCATTATTTTTTGTATAAATTAATATTATTATTAAACATTTTCAGTGTCCTTGAGGTAAGATATTCACGAAAATGGCTCAATATAAATTATTATCAACAATTATTCTGAATAAATTTTATGAGTAGCCCAGCTAATTTATACATTTTTAGGATTAAGATAAGAACGTATTCAGAGCGTGTCATGAGTATACTGATATTTGTAGGCATAGAAGGAATAATATGAAAATATAGATTTTTCAGCAAGTTATACAATTAAACACACTAATTAAAATAATAATAACAAACACCTCCTTGCACCCTACGCAAGTGGCGAGTTTATTGTTATATCTCTATACTGAGGTAACTATAACGATTTTCATAATATAATAGTTAATGTTATATTATATGATTTTCATATAATACTTTATGTTATATTATATGATTTTCATATAATACTCGTCGGTATATCAATCATAACTTTGGTCACCCGAAAATATGAAGCGTTTTCACGCATGATCAGGTATGTAGATGTTACATGATGTGGTGGTACCAAGTGGGTAGGTACCTACCCTAAATATAGGTAATACTGGGTTTAATACGAACACAATGGGAATGATTGATCGTTCGGGGTGGACGTCACACACGAAGCTGTTAGAATTAACGACAGTTGCCGAGCAAACACTTCGTCAATTTATTTGCGAATCTATACGTTTGACCGTTGTAAAAACAACTACTGCCTATAAGTAAGAAATGTTACAAAAAATATGAAAGTAATGCAATCAAATTTATACCGGAATCGACTATTTCTGGTAATTACTATGAATGTCTAACTATTCGTCCAAAATACGGGGTTGTTTGATAGGATAACAAATGAGGAATGTGAATACATTGAAAATATTTTTATTTTTTAAATCACACATTTGTTTATATCACGAATGAATTATTATTTTATACAAATGGTTTCAAAACGACCACTTCTTCCTCAGGGCGGATGACAAGTGACGCACTAGCACAAGTAAAAATAGTAAAAGTGAGTTGTTTTGGACACAAAAGTAATAATAATACGTAGCTGGAATATACCAAGGAAAGGATGGCATGACCGAGATGTTTTGGACACGAAAGTAGTAATAATACAATTATGTAATCGACCAAGAATAGAATGGCATGACTTCGTGAATGATTTCTCGAAAATATAAATAGCAAAACTGAGATGTTTTGGGCACAAAAGTAGTAATAATACAATACTGGAATCGACCAAGGAAAGGATGGTATGAACTCGTGAATGATATCTCGAAAGAAATAAACATCAAAAGAATTAATAACAGACGAAAATCTATGAGACGATGTACGAAGATAAATCTGTTGATGAATATTCATCAAGGTGTCTTTCGGTTCTTTTTACTTATGCTTGATTGTATGAATGTTTGAGATAATGATATAAATATAAAAATTCAAGGGATCCACTTCATTCTAATTTGATCTTGAGATTTAATGCAAAGTTGTTAAAAACTAAAACCCCTTTAAAAATATTCTCGATAAAATTATATTAAAAAGAAAAATTAATTTCAGTTCCATTCAGTTGGAAAAACGCACCAAGATTACCTACCGAGCCAATAGAGCCATAAAATTATTAAAAGGGTTCAAAGTGATCCTCAACAGTGTCATGATTTATGATCCTTATTGAAAGCACAAGAGATCAAAGAAATTAGAAATTCGTAAAATTCTTTTAACGTCCCATAATGTCAGACGTTTTTCACACGACATAATAATTTATGGCACGCACGGATATACACATCTTTAGAAATATTTTTTGATGAAATTTGACAAAACGCCATTGAGTTATTGATACAAATAGGGATATGGGGAGACAGTTCTTGGTATTATATCCAAAAAAAAATCGCGACAGAATAAAATCAAGACTGAAAATAATTCAAATACTAATAATTCGAATAGCCCATGCTACAATTAGAGAGAAAAAAATATCAAGAAAAATTATCCAAATTATTATTATTCCAATTGCTAGTATTCAATTATATTTTTCACCCACCTAAAAATATGGTCAATTCAATTTGGAAGACATCTAGAAAGAAAGATGGACCACAGAAAATAATCAAATCAAAAACCTAATTGCAGACCCCATAACCTACTAGGAGGGCTACTGCAATTACTTACTCTGGATGTGGAGATAAAGGGACAATCCTGACTATAATATGAAGCTGAGCAGTCATTGAAACACGTTGTAAGAGACTACCAGCTAAAGAAATTAAGTGGAAGCCTCCAGGACATTCACTAGGCGAAACCAGAGACGGTGGACTGGCTCTCAGCGCAGGAACCAAGACTTTAAAAACTGATATATAACCATACAAAAGGTAAATTATTCAAATACTCTAAGGAAAAATACTGACTGATATTGCAAGACTAACAAGTTGACAATTACAAGTTTTTTTTGTTTAAAAAAATTATCGAATTTTCGAGAATAAAGGAAGCTGAAAATGAAAAAAGATCTCAAAATATGAGAATGTCAGAATAATAGAAGTCAAGATATGAATGTGAGGCGCTCCTTCTTCACCGCTTATAATATGAGTACCTTGGTAGTATAGCACCAAATTTACGTGACGTTTCACGTTGTCTGAAGATAGACTTATAGAAAAGCAATAAACCAACCTTTATGCGCACACACTTACTTGAATATAAATAAATTAAATACATATCTAGATGGATTAACAAATAAATTAAAGGTATGTATGTACTGTACTTTCCTCTCTTAATGATTTCAGATAAGGGTTTAATATTATAAATTAATGAACACAAGAATATCATGAAACTGTTACGTCTTCATAGAGAATATTCAGATTGGATTCCAAAAACGTTGAATGGACGCAAAAAAGGAACAAATTAATGGGAAGGGACGCCTCTTTACTGTAAATCATTTTCCAAAAACCTTAATTACTCAATGCTAATGGATTACAATCACGCTATAGGAGAGCGATTATATTAACAATGTATGAAATACAAAAAACTGGATATTTTTTGATAATCGTATTATTATTCATATAAAACTCATTAAATTGGCTAAATTACCAGCTGATTGAAGTAGTGATTATAATTACCTAATCGTGGCTGAATTGATTTAATAATAATTCATTTTCATAATCCAACTTAGGTAAATATAATAAAGAAAATTAAAGGTATAATTTCCAATGTATTATAATGATATCTTACTCAATTCCATCAAATTTTATCAATACTCAGCTTGCTCAACATAGAAAATCATAGAAATACACGAATTTGTTTATGGTTAAAAAAATGTATACGTTAAATATATTCAAATTGGTGATACATTCATAAATTAAAATCAATGATAAAAAGGGAGGTGACAAATTTAGAATAAATTATGTATTAAGAACCATCTAATGAGAAACAATTAATTGGAATTTGGAATAGGTATCAATTTGGAATTAGAGATGAAAAAAAAAGAAAAAGTTCTTCGTTGGAAAAATGACCAACAATTCCAATCAACGACAAAACAAGCGCAAGGATTTATTTATTTTATTTTAAGGATTGATAAAACAGGAATTTTACTGTTTCATATGTATTATGTTGCCTCTTTACCAAATATTGAATTTAACTGATAGGAAGCTAAAGGCACGATACGTTTCACGTTAGTCCGTCATTATTCATTTCAGTATTATCAAAACGGCCGAGGTAATTTTGCATACAATCGTTAGTGGCACAGTAGCTCGGTAGTCAGGCAGCCGGTTGTGGAAGTCAGGAACAGGGTAGTAGCAGCAGACTGATGGATAAGCATCCGTTTGAATATTCGCTCACACAGGAGGCCATGATTGACAGCGGCCATGTTTGGTTAAACCGTTCCTATGGCGACCGCCATTCATCCTCGGCATGACGCGATATCAGACGATCGAAGAATATTAATACTGAATGCATCACCAACAGAACTACGAGTGCGTATATTTGAAGCAAACTATGTAAAGATTGTTGGAAATAAGTTAAAAAAAAAACATAGAAACTAAAATAATATAGAAGTATTCAGATGAATAAAAAAGAAAAACTTATTGTTAGTACAATTGTTAGCATCTTACTCATAGTGATGTGTATGTAATAGAAACATAATAGAAACCTTTATTTGGGATTACTACTTGAATAAAATATTTGCTATCGGATGTTGGCTATTATTTTGGCACTTAGTTGTACGCAACTGCTTGAAAGAGCCGTGCAACTTAACGGCTAAGTAATTGCTGGTGATTAAATGTTATTTAGTATTGTTTCTCTGGTAAATAACACAGGTACTAGGTAAAATATTAATTTAACAAGCACCCAATAATAAGTTGCTATATTCTGTAGACTTTCCTGGACAATATTAATTTATCAGTGAATTTACCTTGCTTCAAAATATGGAGCACCCGGAATTTAATAGAACTGGTATGTGCTCGTTTGATATAAGCTACAACGCGCTTTTAATCAGTTGACATAAAAAAAAGGTTTTTCGATCAAAACTTTTTTAATTAAACAATAGTTAACATTGAATGAAAGATATATTCAAACTTGAAATCATACAAATTAATAATCTAGAAAAAGAATAAAATCATTTCTGTTTTCAGTTCTGATGTAGCTTCCTTTGTAGGATCGAAATACATGGTACATTTTAAGCTCTACGCAAACAAAAAAATCATGATGAAACATTCTGTCATTGTATTGGTAGAAGGGGGTAGGTACGCAATAATTACAACGCTCGAAAAAATACGAATACATAAATCCCTATTTTATCATGGCAATGAAATACGGAAAGGGTTGATATTCATTTGATTTTCAGTAAAAAAAAGAGCGTCATTCCGCGTAATGGAGATTAGAATAAAGAGAAAGATAACAGAGAAACCAACTTTCATTTTGCTCATCGTATAAATTAGACGATGTGAGGGCGCGTAGGTCTGCAAATATATATGTACCTAGTCTAGTTTTCATCAGCGTCCAAAACATGGCGTTATTTCTAGAAAAGAATCCTCGACATACTATTTAGATGAGTAGGATAAGTAGGAATGGTATAGGCGGTCTCCCCCGCGATGAGATACGGGTTTTTAATAATAACTTGTGTGCCGAATGAAAAGAGCTTTTTGTATGGGAATCTTTTGTATTGCGCGTATTCCCTTTTTAATATGGACCACTTACTTGCTTCAGATTATATGAATATGCACAGATTCTCAAACACATAATGAACAACACATTTCTGTTTAATGAGAATTTTAAATTTTAAACGTGTTTACACAAAAATACTTGCATTAATAAAACAGCAAACGTTTTTGAACTAATCTTAAATTTGTATTAGATATAAATTAATTAAATGAAATAAAACACAACTTTGTGTGCACCACTACATACATAACTTTTATTCAAGGGGTATACAAAGTTATGTTTTATTTTATTTAATTTATTGCAAAATGATACCACAAAGTAAAAAAACAATCGTTTATAGATGATGAGATAAAGATTAAATTAGAGCACTTTTTTAATTACTTTATATCAAGTTTTTTTTAGTACAATAATATCTATATAACTATTCAGAATGAAAAAAAACATGTAATATTCGATAATTTGACTAAACTAAATGCAATTGGTAATTCTTTGATTTTTTGCAGCTAAAAGTCTCATTAGAAATTAGTAAATAAATGTAAACGATCGAGACGACATAAATGTCAAAAAAAACGTTTATCGCGAAAAAAAATCGAGTGAAAATGTTCAATGTTTAAAGTGTATGGAAGATGATTTCTTGCTTTTATCATCCCAAATCGTCAAATAGCAGATAAATGAAAAAATAGTTATTTTATGTAAATAAAAGGATACATTATATGTATTTTTCCAATGATGTATAAAGAAAAGGTGTGGGTGTAATACACTCAATTCGAAAACCTTTTAACGAATGATGTTAATGGAAACACTGCGACTGTATATTATTGCAATATATTGCCTACTAGAATATAAAGACTAAAGATAAAAGTTTCAACATTTTTTTAGATTTGCGATAACTGTTGAAAATATGGCACCATAATCGGTAACAGTTCAATTTGAGAACCGCCAGGCGATGTTTTTTCATACAAAATGGCTTCATTTCCCGCTTTCACAGTAAAATAAAATTCCAATTGCGAAAAAATCGCTAGCAACGCCGAGCCACACCACTGGGGGAACATTCCACGCTGATTGTGAGCAAATGGAAATTCATTTCGACAAAAAAATAATAAATTGTTCATTCCTATGTACTGTAGGGACTTTTTTAAACCAACAACTACAAAGGGTAAACAGAATATAACAACCTGTATAAAAAGAGGATCTTTTTTTACATAAATTGATAAATATTGGGTCATATTGTATCTTTATCGTAATTCTATCCCAATTCAAAGACCTAAATTAAAAATAGCAGAAGTTTTTTATTGTTACATATGAAAAATACCCAAGAATTATTAAATTTATATATCTGTATAATGTGGTGTAGGTGACTACATAGGTATTTGTTGTATAAAAAAAAACAAATTTTACGTCGAATTGATAACCTCTTTTTTTAAGTTGGTTCAAAAGGTGTACATGGAACACAAAAAAATTTACCTAAATTGGATATTATTCTAGGTAAACATTGTATACCTACACTTAAACATAAAGTGATTTGGATACCTTATTTATTTATGTGCAAGAAGTTGTGTACAATATCAGGTTTATTGACAAAAGACCAACCAATGCAACGTGAAGGCTTAAATTGTATCTTAAAACATACTCTTGAATCAGCAGAACGAAAAAGACGTCACGATTGACACGAAAACAACTTTATTTTAAAATATTGTAGTAATTAAGGATAATTTAGTATTAATTATAATCAAGTGAAAGTCAATTAATGTTGCGGTGTTGGTCGACAAAGAAGAATTTATCTTCCATGGCCTAAATTATGACTTTTCAATATAAATAAGATACTTTTGACTTATTTTAGTACACAATGGTTACTTGAATTGACAAGTCGTAAATTTTTCTTTTAATTGATACAAGTAACTGTCCGCGCGTCTTTTGCTTTTAAAATGTAATGTGGAAATACATACATAAATATTAATAACTTCCTCCTCTGTCTCCATCTTTATCTTTGTTACTGTTGCCATAATTTTTTTCAGTTTTTCATATTTTCATACTCATATGTTTATATATTTTTCTAATATTTAATTAGTTTTTTAGTTAATTTCGGAGTAATTTGTTACTATGGATATGTTTTTGGCTATTATTAAAAAATAGCATTGTTTATGCTCATATTATATAATAAAGTATAAACAATGATTTTTTTATTTTATTTTATTTATTCAATGTCCCAAACGAATAAATAAAAAAAATAAAAAAAATAATGTTTTCTCGCTAACACAAAGAAAATGGAAGATCATTTTATAAATATACTTAGTATGTTTTGTAAACAACAAAATTTTGATCCACAAGTACGTGTATAAATGATATATTTGCGTGATTTAAATGATATATTAAATTTAGAAGTTATCAATATGAATTTTAGTATAAACATAAAAGAAATATTGAATTGTTTTTAATTTTTTTTTATTCCATTCTTTATACTTTTTACATTTTTGGTTACATTTTACTATGTACCTAATAGTTTTTTTAAATTAAATTTTGTATTTTTTTTTCTTAATAATATTTATACTTTCTACAAGTGTATACTAGTGTGATTGACTGGTAGAAATCGCCCACGGGCATTAAGTTCGCCACAATATGTGAAAATTATTTTACTATACATTACTTCTCGGGCAACTAACAGGTAGGTAATAAATATGTCAAATATTATTTTCGCAATGATTATTATAAGTAATTAAATGTGTTGGAAAAACGATGTTTATTTTTTATAATTTCATAGGTAATATAAATGGAACAATAATATTTTCAATAAATTTCCAAATGGTAGTGTGGACAGCTCCAAGGATAATACGGCTCGGATAAAGAAGGAAGAAGGCAACGTCTATATTAAAAGTAGAGATTATCAACAACACAACGAGTATAATAATATTTCAAGAGAAAATTCAAATTTACTCCCAAAATATACAAAGATAAAAGTTTGCGTTGAATATGAATTTCAAGGTTCTGAAATGAAAATGTTAATATAAAATGCAAATATCTACGCAGAAATATTTTTCAATTGTGTTTACGTAATTTCTTCTATTAAATATCTATTTAGAATCAACTGATTAAAAATCTACAAATTTTAAATTATGTAGGTATTGTATCTCTTTAATTATATTTTAGAATAATATTGGGAATTTTAATAAACAAAAATCACTATCATGTTTTAAAAATAAAAAATGTTTTGAATTATTAAAAAATATTACGAATCATACGAGTACATATCTACTAATATTCTTTCAATATTATTGATTATGTTGACATCAGTTGACATATCAAGTAATTTGAAATGTGCTTATATAGAAGTTATTTTGTTGATACCTAATACATAAAAGTAGGTATGACATATCAAGTAATTTGAAATGTGCTTACACACAAGTTATTTTGTTGATACCTAATACATAAAAGTAGGTATGACATATCAAGTAATTTAAAATGTGCTTACACACAAGTTATTTTGTTGATACCTAATACATAAAAGTAGGTATGACATATCAAGTAATTTGAAATGTGCTTACACACAAGTTATTTTGTTGATACCTAATACATAAAAGTAGGTATGAATAATTATAATTTTGCAGAAACATAAACCTATTTTAGTCGATAGAACCTACTTAATGGTAATTCGACAATATTCAGGAGTATTGTAGAAAAAAAACAAATTCAAAAATATATTTAATTTTACCGTTTTTTTTTCAGTGTTACTTATTCAAATAATGCAACATGCAAAAACTCTTTTAATTTTTCTATGTAAATAGATTGGGTTTATTGCGATGCCCAAAGCAATATTTTGACGGCGAAGGTAGCTAGTTTTGAAATAAATTTGATACATAAAAAGAATTAAAAGTAATAAATATGGGTACCTACAATTTTTATAGAAATAAGAAAGTACATATAAAAATAATGAATACAAAAAACAATTTAATATTATTGCCCCATTGATTCAACATAATATTTAGTGTTATTTGAAATAGATTCAGCCCTGGTGTAAAGAGAACATACATCACATTGAAGTCAAGGTGGTGACATTGAAACGATACCGCTCCTTTTTTACACACTTTCCATCTAATGCACTCGTCTATAGGCTATATGATGTATAGGTAGGTACCTACCACAAAATGAACTGACGCCGGTACACGGTGAGGTGGTGTGTCTATCTACCAACCGCGGGACTTAATTTTTTTACGCTGGCAACATGTGTGAAGTCGAGCCGGAAATTACCGATGAATAAACGTCAAAGTTTTGACATATGTACGTTCGAGTTTAAAAATAATGCAAACATTCATATATCTGGATGGCTGAATTATTAAATAATATTATATTTGTTTAGAATGGAACGAATGATGGAGTTAAAAAGATGTTTACCTACGTAATTAGAAACGAAGATCAAAATACGGTGTATTTTGAAAGTTAATATTGTTATTTTATTTTGATAAATTGATGTAAAGGTACCTATATGAAGTTATTATGTTTTGTATCAAATACCTAAAATTTTATTTTAGTATAAAATCATTGATTTGTGTTATCTGATAATATCTAAAGTATAAATGTGTTTTGAGAGATAGTTTGATAGATTGCGATTGTTTGCTAATTTGAGATCTCCAACTAAGAATTGAGATCTCTAACTGAATGAGTATCTAAGAAAACAACTAAATAAGGAACTAACAAAAAAAATAGAAATAGTTGACAGTATGATTCAGTAATCTTTGGCGAATATTTTTATAAAAGGTGAGTTGGTATACGGGATTGTTCATGTAACATACAATATACAACCGTCTTAAAAAGGGGGGATATGAGAGGATTGATCTGAAAGAACATTAACACCACCAAAAATAGAATCACTTCAAAGGAATATTTTTTTCAGAGCCAACACGTCAACATACTGTTTAGTGATATAGGGAGCGTAATGGGAATATCTGCTTATATTCGTACATGAATTTTATATGACCAAGGTAAATTATGTTCACTTAAATAATAATAATTATTGAGACGAAAAAAAGTTTACATACGAATAAGAAAAACAACTTTTCTGACTCAAGAGGACCATGCTCAGTTATGTTGCAGGAAGACATGCCCCAGCAGCTGATTTTCAGCATGATCCTATTGCTTATAATGAATTAATGTATATTTAATTATGTAGATGTACAAATTTGGGCAAGGTTAGTTTTGAATTATGATCCAATAGACTCTAGCGTACTGTTATATTTATTTTAGAAAATAATTATTACAGCGTAGGTAGGTACTAACTACAATATTTATTTAAGTAAATAAAAATTGCCGTTAGTTTAGTACACAGTACTTAGTATTGAATATTGTTTTATTTAGTTTATTACAAGGAATTCGAACACATTTTTTTTAAAACACAAACAACTTTTAAATTTTGTTAACAATAGAATAAAAAAACATAAAATTACTATCTTAATCATATGTTTGTATATTACATTCCATTAGCAAAAAAAAATTATAAGGTGAAGGGGTTCAAGGAATAGGAAGTAGACTGGGATGAGCTAGAAGGAAGAAATAGGTTAGTTTCCCTTAACAATGTTTGCAGTCGCATAATTTAAGTATACCTTGGTGTAATCGTATGTGATGTAATCTTGGTGTATGTGATTCAATATATGTTTTTGTGTAAATGTTATTAACTCTAAAATTGTTTCTTCTAGTTAATTAGTGCTTCACACAAAACCCCATAAAAATATTATGAACGCTTCAGTCTACATATTATTGTCCAGTCCATTTATTTATTGTTAAAAGTCGTCCAAGAAACGAATCTAAAAGAGTAAATAATTGTAATTTCAATAGGTACCTATATTGATTGTTTTAGAGAATAATATTAGAAATAAAGTATAAGAATAACTGGAAGCTGTCGAAAAAATAGTTTTAATTTTTTTATGATATTCAAAAAATGGTATATTCTGCTGTATATAATATATAGTGGTATATAACGCTGACGACATAGCAATCTGCATCGAAGACAAGGACTCCTTACAGAAAGCCCTTCTGGCGTGGAAACACCAGTTACAGAAAGGAGGCCTGGTGCTGAGTGTGAGCAAAACACAGTTTATGGCTTGCAATGTTCCCCAAACAGACACTGACCCGATTACAATTGATGGGCAGCAAGTCACAAGATGTGATAAATACAAGTATCTTGGGAACATGATACATGAGTCAGGAAGCCTGGAAACTAACATTCAGCACCGTATTGCCGCAGCCTGGCTTAAATGGAGAGAAGTGACTGGAGTAATCTGTGACAAGCGAATGCCAGTGAAGATGAAAGGCCATGTATACAAGACAATGATCAGACCAGTGTTGACATATGGTAGTGAGACCTGGACCGTCACTCGAAGGCAAGTTCAGTCAGTGCAAACAGCCGAGATGAAGATGCTTAGGTGAATGTGCGGCGTCACAAGAAGAGATAAAATACGAAATGAATATATAAGAGGTAGCCTGGGTGTACGCGATGTATCCGATAAGCTGATGGAGAATTGGCTGAGGTGGTTCGGGCATATCCATAGAAAACGCCAGAATATATAGGAATTACTGCACTGGATCATCGAGTGTCTGGCAAAAGATCCAGAGGGCGTCCCAAAAAACGATGGAAAGGCCTGGTGGCTGAGGACATGCAGGGATGTGATGTCTCTGAGGTCGATGCTCAGGATAGGGCGAAGTGGAGGAGCGTGGTGAGGAGAGCGGACCCCACCACCATGTGGGATGCAAGCTAAGGAAGAGAGAGAGATTCAAATGGTATATCCTATCCTATCACAAGGATACATTGCTTTTAAATAATTTAACTTTACATCATGTTATAAAACTGTAATTTATGTAAGGACCAACTTTTTTTATAGCCGCATAAACCAGCAGACAATAAAATAAATAAAAAAATTTAACACTCTGCATTTTGAGATTTCGTATTTAATTTTCAACGATAATCATAATTACATGCGTGTCAGGTAAATTACAGAAACGATTAACAGAAAAGTCATTAAATGAAATATTATTTTAATTTTTAAGATGAGGTGTTAAGAATGTGTACAACCAGACAGCCGCAGTAATTACCTTGTCAAATTAGTATCTACACTACACTAAATTACACTACACTGTAAGTAGAGGGATATAATAATAAACAGGAGTATATTTTTAACAAAACTTGTAGAATTCATGCGAGGTTCGTGGATATCATTCACTTATTGGGTAATTATAATCAAACACTCCAACAAGAAAGAAGAAAATTAATATTAATATCATAATCAGAAGAAACTCACAAAATCTAGTGATGTTTGGTCACATTGCTGAAGTTCCGCATATTTTTAAGATCTAACATCAATGAGAGTATTTTACTTTTAGTACAATAGTGTCGAGTTTGCTATCCCAGATAGCTTTATGAGCTTCTTTAATGCTACATTTTTTGATGTTTTAATTTTGTCAAGGTTGACGGCACGTACCTATATTGTAGAAACCCATGGTAGCGTTTTATCAAATAAAATTTCTGATTTGAGAATTTTGGTGCTCCTATCAACTGAAAGACAACCCTACAAGACTACAACTGAAACGGTCATTCTGTGATTTGTCGGTCTTCGTGGCTCATTTGGTTAGATATCTGACTGCTGAGCCAAAGGTCCCGGGTTCGATTCCTGGTGGAAACACAATTTTTAATTGTGTTTTCAGTCTGGATCTGTGAGTCTCCAGAATGTAGCAACTTGTTATTGGGTGTAAAATTAATATTTGACATTGTACCTGTTAGTTGTTCGAGAAGCAATTAAATAATAAATAAACGTAAATATTTTTTTGTGGATTCAATCCGAAATATATTATTTTTGATAAAATTCTATAGGTACCTATATTATTCTTTACGTAGTGCTTTAGAAATGGACCGATTAGAGTACAATTCTTATGCGGAGCGGGTGATGGCGTAATAGCATAGATGATAAAGTTATCGATAATAATTAGTTAAACAATAATAGTTAAGTTAATAATTTCAACTATCCAGAATACATGAACGTGATAGCTATAGATAAGTATTTCAATCAACTAGTGAAGGAAAAATAATTAATCATAATTTAAAGTAAGAAATGTCGAAATATTTACAAACATTAATTATAATATGGAGTGAATAATTGACAACAGATAAAGTCCGGAGAATGAATCATACATCAACCGCATTCTAATCAATAAAACTATATAGACAATGATAGAGTACTTGGCAGGGACAAGTTAGTTGATAAGAATAGAAATAGAAATACAATATTATATGAAATGACGATCAATAACCACAGAAATAATGTATGGGAAAGGTCTGTCCCATTATTCCTTAGAAGGTATTATATGATAAGGCATAGAATAAGTCATTAATCATAATTCCATTCCAAATAATATATTCGTATGATATGGTTGAAATTAATATTTGTGCGTTCTGAAAATGTCACTAAATACTTATGAGCACACCAAGTAAATGATGCGGTACAAAAAAGTTCTTTTAAAAAAACATAATTTGTTAATTTTTTAAATAAAATAATTTTTTCACTTATCAAATATACTCCAAAATCTAATGGAGTCTAAGCGACTATTAGATATAAAAATTTGCAAACTTTCAAAAGAATCGAATGAGTAAGACTATAATCGATAAATTAAAATAAACACGATGTACATAGCACAAAGTACACACCACACACACAGATGCATTGTGATGAAACTTTCAAAATACAATATCAGCATGGCACTAGTTGATAATCTGTAATAAAAAATAACTGTAAAAATTGTGAATTCATAACTTCCCACTATATCCCCTCGGATATAAGTAGAGGAGTAATGATTTGTCGACGTATAAAAGAAAATAAAGATCATTGAAAATTGCAGACCATAAGTACCTACTTTAATAAAACTTTGGAAGCCTTTTCTAATTACGGTGTTTCGTTTACTTTGCTTCCCAGAAAACTAAGAGGATATGTCATTAATGAGCATAAAGCGAATCAAATATTAAAAATGACGATGATTAAGAAGATATGATAAAATATTCATAACTTCCCTGCGAATTAGGTACTATTGGCAAAAAAACAAAATATTATAATGGTTGACTTGTAAAGAACATCGGCATTAATTAAAATTTCAATTTGTTCACGATCTGAAATGTTTCAAAACGTCAATAATGTTTTCTTATACCTATACATAGCATTAAATTATTATACGAATGGATATATGCTTTCAAGCTGATTTTTCGCAAAGCATTGCAATCATTTCCGACTATCTACAGATTTGTATCAAACACAGTAGATCTTTCTCTCTATCGTTGACTTGAAATGAAGCAATTTCCTTCAAAGAGTTTATTTCTATACTTTCATTCTATAGACGACATTCGGAGTTATGTTCAAAGTATCGCATAGTGATACTAAATTTACTGGGAGTTTCACTGGTAAAAGTAGTTTTTACTTGGTACACTTTCAGATAATATGTACATACGTACATATCTGAAACGGCTCTTTCATAATAGAACGGAACACAATGAATATGAAATGCTTCAATATCATCTTTACTAATAAGTGACATCCAAGCGTTATTTGATTAGATATACAACCTTAGTCTCGATATCACATTAATTGAAAAATACAAAATATATAATCACTTTTTATCAATTTTGATTTCAAATAACTACATTATACATTACCTATCATTTTTGACAATTTGATATTATAGGAAAACTGGGAAATCAAGGCACCTAAAGGGTTTACAACCTGTCATTGGCCGGTTTACATGATCATTTAAAGCGCTTGCGCAACATTCACCAATTATGCCTTTTTATTAAATTCCTTATCAATCCAATTTTTTGAAAGTTCTATGTATGTGCCAAAGACCTTATGATAATGTACTTTAGTATATAAGGTCTTTGGTATGTGCTGTTTGTTTGAAAATAAGCAAAACAAAAAAAAAAACACCATCGCCATCTATGAAAGTAACGCAGATATTTTTGCAACGCTAATGAGAAATTGGTTCGTAAACAATAAAAGCAGATGATCATTTTATATAAGGTTAAACAAAACATAATAAATGTTCGTCTGAGTTGAAATATATAAATTTAATACCTTGGTACAATTAGAATAACGAATTTGTATATGAATTATATTTTCTTCATATACCATCTATAGCTCAAATAATATTTGTTCACTTCTGTGATTGTGATTCAATAATAATTTTATATGCAGGTTTTAATTTTCTTTTTATACTATACATAGATATCTAAACCTGGTACACACACATAGTAAGAACCGTAGTAAAAAGCATTTCCATGTAAGCTTTAACAAACTTCAAATCTAAATAATGTTTAAGTGCGTACCAAGTATACACATTGAACTTTACCTGTTCATATACTGCATCAACATACAATTACCAACAGAATCTGTAATTGCATACACACAATCATGTTTTACTGTAGTGAATATAGGTGTATGTAGGTTTACTGTGTATGTGTATAAATTCTATTCAGATCTATATTTTTTATCCAAACCCATTATATTTTTTATCAGATCATAAAATAATATTAATAATGAACACTTCCTAACACACTGCGCAAGTCGCGAGCATATTGCCTATTGGCGATTTCATCAACTAACCAGTGTTTCCAGCCAACTTGAGAGTTAGCAACTTGGGAGGGATGACTATATATTTATCATAATATGCTCGTTTTAGTGGTAATCCTACCGGATTCTTTTAAATTTAAGATTTTATTATACAAACGTCGGAGTTAGGCATTTACCTATATTTTAAATGGACATTTATTTAAGAGCGACCTTTTTAATTCAATAATTATAGAGTTTGGTCAGGAAGAGATAGTTTCAGACATTAGAAACAACTGTGTGCAAATTTTTGCAAGAGCTTATAAGTTTCAAAACTATATATTTTTCTAGTTTGCATGTGTAGAATGCCTAAAGGTAGATGTACCTACTAGCTCAAATATAGGGTAGGTTGATTGTTAGGTAAAGAGGAAGGTATAAGTTTAGTAGGAGATAGCAGTCAGTACACACAAACCACAGTTACGTCTCAAGTGTCCAGTAAACACCAGCGCTAATGGACTACTCCCACTTGATCATACTCTTTTACCATTCATACATACACTTTACTTCTATCCATCGTATTATTTGCTCTTATTGTGCTCTTTAAATATACACTCTCGTTATTAAACTGAATGGATAAAATTAAAAAAAAAACATATGGTTCAATCGCATATACCTGAATCATTTCATAATTAATTTTAATAGACAATTAATTTATAAATATTTGTATCGAATGTGTTATTTTTATTTGATAGAAATAAGTGCATAGTATTTTAATTTGATACGAAAAAAATGTTTTTCTGTAATCTAGAGACGTATTTTCGACAATATTTTTAAAAAGCTCATCTTGTGTCATATATTATATGCAATCATAAAAGCATTCAATCAACATACACATTGGTACAAGAAGGTATGTAAACAATTTTGGTGCGGTTCAGAGGACACATATATACATACGACAGTATTGTCACCTCATATGAAAGGATCATTTGCTTTCATTGTTTACGAACCGATTTCTCAATAGCGTTGGAAAAAAAATGCGTTACTTTCAAAGACGACGATGGAGTTTTTTTTGCATATTTTCGAACAAACAGCACATATATAGAACTTTCAAAAAATTGGATTGATAAGGAATTTAATAAAAAGGAAGGTTTGTTGAACGTTGCGCAAACGCTTTAAGTGATCATGTTAACCAGCCGATGACAGGTTTTAAGCCCTGTAGGTGCCTTGTTTTTCCGGTTCTCCTATCTATGTATCTATCGTCTCTATTTAGATGTTAAATATTTGTCTAAAAAAAGATAATTTTATTTTTTTTTCAATGGACGATAAGGTTCTGGAGCTAAAAAGAGATTTTTTGATCTATTTTTACTTTATTTTATGTATAAAGTAATAATAATAATAATGAACACTTCCTTGCACCCTGCGCAAGTGGCGAGTTTATTGCCGTATGTCAATTTCTTCCAACTAACCAGTGTTTCCCGCATTGGCGTGAGAAATGAATTTAAATAAATTCCTCCTCTGCTGGGAATCGAAGCCAGGACGCCCGCACAGAAACCGAACGGCTTACCGACTGTGCCATGTTGGTCGGTAATTTGTTTTTTTTTTTAATATTAAAAAATGACAAATCTTATGTGTGCGAACACTGATTTTTTTCACAACATAAATAGTTCATCTCGATGCTCGGATTTAAATATTTGTTACGAAACTATTGCAAATTTAGATTTACATATGAGACTATCAAAACGTGGCAACTTGTTATTGGATAAATATCTGAAAAGTACTTTTTAGAAAACTAGAGTAAATAAGATAAGCAAATCTATTGCTATATTATTAATAGTACAAATTTTCATAAATAAAACGTAATCCGTATATAAATTATAAAGTTAAATACCATGTGAAGTATTTTAATTATAATTAGGCGAAAGGACTTATTAACAGAATATACATTATATAATTAAAATAAAGGATGAATTTTGTTATTTTAATTCATTAAATGAAAAGTTAATAAGTAGACCAACCCATAATATTCTACACAACATAATTTAATCCCTCTTTGCTTTGTCACTAATTAAAATGTCAGATATTCTAATTCAGACTTATTTTAATTAACGCCAGTTTGGGATTAAAACAAAAGTGAAACGAATATATTATGTAGCGACTGTGATATGATGTTTTGTCATTTTGCAAATTAATAACTTAATAATTAACGGTTACTAAGTTACAAAATATATTTTTAATGAGAGATAATTTAAAAGTGAATTTCTTCACTGCTGGGAGTCGGGAACTCATAACCCTGAAATAGTACAACTATTTTTTACCACTTTGTTACGGCATTTGACATACTTATATATAAAAAGACCAGTTATGAATGATCGCAACATATCAAAGGAAGCTAAAGTTGCCATTCATAATGCTATCTTAGTGCCAACCTTGACGTATGCAAGTGAAACCTGGACATGGCAGAAGTCGCACGAAAGCAGAATAAATGCAGTTGAAATGAGATCGCTAAGAAGAATCTGTAATAGGACGGTGTATGACAGGGTCAGAAATGAGGACATAAGGAAAGAATGTAAGATAAAGAAAGATGTCATTAATAGAATGAAAGTGAACACACAGAGATAGTTTGGGCACATGGGGAGAATGAATGAAGAACGCCTGACGAAGAAAATATACATTGCGGACACGAATGGAATGAGAGGTCGGGGCTGCCCAAAGGAATGGATGGCACAAAGACGTTACAAAACTAAATTTACAACCTTACTATGTTCCTACATCTTATTTTTACAATATTACAATATTTATACAATATTGTAACTATAACATAAAACAAGAAATTTCAACTTTGTACTAAAAATATATTTACCTACTATGATAAAATGTATAGTGACTCCGCTTCGTAACACAAGTGTTAGGTATTTTATACGAAGCATAAAATAAAAAAAAATGTGTTATTTTTTTAAATTAATATGTCCTTGCACATATACATCTACTTACATTCCCTAAATTAAGCATACATGCTTGTGCTTTGGGTGAACGAAATCGGTCGAGGCAGGATTCGGACTTGCGACCACTAGATGATTAACACAGCGAGCTAACCGCTCTGCCATCGACCCATCTGAATATAATTACTACATTATTTAATATACTTTTATTTATAAGAATTGAAATTTTGAAATAAATAAATTAAAAAAATAATATAGCCACATATTTTATTTCTACCTAAAATGCAAAGACTTTGAATGATTCATGTAAGTTTTATAAAATTTAAACTAGTAATACCTATACATTACTTTGTAATAGACAATATTGGACAAATTGTTCAAAAATATGTGATTAAGTTAACTTACTAGTAGGTACAAAAGAATGATTTCGTTGATGATTTTAATAAAAAATGCAATATTAATTTAATATCGAGTGCTTTCGTTGATACTACAAAATGGGCGTAAATTTACATTTTACAATGTTAGTATTCATCGTGTGCATGTTCTGATAATATAAGGGGTCAAATAAGTATGGGCACTAGTTTAATATGTATAGACCAGTGGCGTGCAAGCCATACATGCCTATATGCCTGGCATGACTATCAAAATCCAAAAAATAAAAAAAAAAAAAAAAAATGAAAATGAAATATCTTTTACGATATTTTTAATATATCAACGAGTTGTAGGGCGTATAACGAATCATAAAACAGTTTTTATTTTTTTTCTAGCGCAAATATTAACGGAGATATGAATTTATTAAAATTTGAATAATTGTCCTTTGTAGGTTCAATTTGCCTGTAATTATTTTCGTCTGTTGCAACAATGAATTTAAAACGTATGCAACATTGCTTCCAAGGAAGAAACATTGACAGTTTTGATAACAGTAGCTAAAATGTCAGAACACATATATGGTTCACGATTTATTTCGCGACAAATTATAAATCTCTTTTTACTTTTGTCGTAAATATTCATTGCAGTATGCCCGATACATTCGAGCATACAATACACATGACTAAAGGAACAAAGGTTGTTTGTTTGTGTTAGTGAATCTGTGTATTTTTTAATGTAAGATTTATGCTGGGCATGTATGAAGCTTCTTCAACAGTTTGTATGTATGGGTGTAAGAATATTCAGATGGTTTGGTTCAACATGGTACATTTTTACATCAATGACCGTCAGATTATTGTATGTTACGCCAAGATTTTGGCGCTAATATAAATATATTGAATTGTTCTGTTTCGAATCATACCGAATAGATCGTTTATCTTTTAAATGACTGGATATAAAAAGGAGAGTGATAATAATTGTTTCTAATTAAATTTCAAAAAATATTTAAAATATTATTAGTATTATGCATTTGCCGCGTAATTAAAAGCAGTTTAAATATTCGATTTCATTGTAAAAAACCAAGTAAAGATTATATTTTAAATAAACGTTTTGTAAAATATGTAAGAAATTTCAAAAAATAATGTATGTACAATTTGTAAGGAATTCATAAATATTATTAAAATATAAGAAAAAGAACCTTTGCGTAAATATGAGTAATATATCACGACATCTATGAATAAAAACCAATGGACGAAAAATAAAATAATGGATGAAAACATTTACTGCTAGTAAATTTGTTGTGATAATGGTTGGAAAGATACTTCATAGATGTCTGTGAATATTTTAACTAACATTCATGATATGTTTTCAATATTTGATATGTTAATTTTAGTTCATGATATGTATTTACAGTTAGTTATTAAAAAACTTTTAGTTACTAAAGGGCTGCATTTAAAATATTTATCAATAGAATTGAAATATTCATAATATTATGCAATTTTGATTATTCGCTCCTACCTTTACGCAATGCGTGTAATTGGTGCTATGTGCATAGTACAAAACAGGAGTTAAAGAAAAAATATATGGTGAAAAGATATTATGGAGGTTGACTAAACAGAGGATGTAGTTTTTTTTGGGCAGAACCAGCTGAAGGACCCCTCGCCCGCCACTGGTATAGACCAACCTTGTACATGTAATGTCAGTATCATATTATACTGATCAAACAATTAACTAATTAGTAAGAGTCGTTTAACCCATTAAGTGGCGACAGGATATTAGTGCTAATCCCCCCGGGTGGTTCACAAAACAACAAACTTGATCCTTTCTGATTGATTTGACGATTAACAAGTTTGTTGTATATATTATGCTGTCAGTGTTAACACAAATATTTGATTTTTTTTAAGCTGTGAGGCACCGGCTTAGAATAGTGCTTCCACTCTTTTCTATTATTGTTTTCGAGTGTCCCGTAAGAGCCGGGTAATCGAAAATACAACAGGCAACTATAACATCTCACATAGTTCAGCAATGAGGTTCACCACCTATTATGAATATAGTGCCTTTTTAGGTGAGACGAGACTGGTGTGTGGGTATACACAGATATGTTGTGCTCCCTTTTATAAGGCAATGCACACCCGCACACCTTTCGCTGGTTACCCCACATTGTGGGATATGCCGTGATGGTATGAATGAATGCTTTTAAACCAGACTGAAGTCAATCAATGATTCATTTACCCGAACATGTAGTGAAAACAGAGCTTATCCACGGAATAGGCTCTGTAGTTTAGAATCGTATAAGCGATAAAGACAGGACAAACGTTGCATATTCTACATAATTTAAGACAGATTTACCCATAGGTATTATACCTATGGGAAACTTCACATTAAGGACGTGTATTTCATATTGCAATATTATGCATGTAAGTTGATTCTAAATAAATTTAGTTTTAGTAATTATAACTATAACTTACCTACTAAATCTTACTTCACCTTGAAGACGACGTCTCTTTAATGAAACGTAGATTGTAACATTTTAGGATTTTTTTAAAGTTATGTAATATTTTAATTTACCGAAAACATCAAAATTGAATAAATTAAACAGTGATTGAACGAAATTAATGATCACAAATAACCAAAACATTTGTAATAATTTGAAAATATGAAAGAATTTGTACTTTCATTCTTTTGTAATGACATTCTAATATTTATTAATGCCAATATGTTATGTTTTATATTATTTCTTCAATTTTTATAATCCTATGTCTTAAATAATTACTATAGAGTGTACGAAGAAACACGCACCGACAAATTTTGTTGCGGTTTAGTTTTATTATTTGTTTATTTCTTATAATGAATGAAACAAGTAGGTACCGTCTTAATGTATTTCCAAAATTAAAAGCAAATACCTGCGGCATAGCGTACTACGTAGTGTTGGGGATGGTTAACAATCTGCTCAAGAAAATATTTATTCAGATAAAAAAAAAACCCGTTTGCAAGTAGGTGGAAACAGAATTTGGAAGGTCGTTCCACAGGCGGGCTGCAGTGTTAAAAGAAGTTCGAGAAGCGACTGGTTCGTGTATTTTAAAGATTTACTGTGAATAGGTGTTGCGACTGAGTAAAGCGAGTGACTATTGCGAATAGGTGGAAGAGGGACCAGAAGATGCAAGTTTTTCTGAGCATTTTCCGTGTTATTGTTTTGTAGTAAATACATAAAAAATACTAATCGGTTGTTTTATTTCCATTTTAAACCATGTCAATACTATTTCATTGTACGTACATATATTTGTCAAAGTCAGTAAACGACACACAATCAGTATTGATATCAGAACAAAATAAACATTTCGAAGTATCCAACTAACGGAAGAGACATGTAAGTAATGTTCACAGGAAGGATGATGTTCAATAGTTTGATCATCGTATTTCACACACACAAATGAAAAACGAAAGAGTAGAGAGAACGTCGACCACTCCCTAAGAGGAAATTAATTACTTACTAGTTCCACCCCTTGATCATGTTCGATGGGAAGTGACGAATAGGATAAATAAACAAAATTATAATATGTATACAATCATGTAGGAACGTTCCCACCATAATTTTACTTATGACAGAATATATTATATAATGGCGTTACTAACTACGTTATATATAACATAACGGGAAATTTTTTTTCAAGTAGAAATAATAATGTACCAATCCACAGTAATGAAGGATGCAACTCGAAAAACGTTATAATGATATTATGATTCATTCGTTGGAAGAAACGATCTAGTTGTATTTTTTATAATAATATTGCCAAGTAAAATATATACAAAAACAATACATAAGAAAGCAACTTATGAATACATAAAGTATTATAATATATGACTTTAGTGTTAAGAGATTTTTTCAATAAATAAACAAGGAATAATGCGAGATGAAACTAAATACGACACATAATTGGTTTTGTGTTGATTGAAAACATGATTTTGTGTCGATTAAAAATAGACAATTAGGTAAGGAAATGAAGGATGATGTTATCAAATTAAAACGAACACGTTGCGCTGGTTTGGGCCCAACGACAGAAAAAAATATGGATTTCATTTGTAAGTAAATTCATACGTCATATACTCGTATACCAGGGGCTCTTGTTCGATGTTCTATCCTAATACCAATCTCGGATCTACGCTGAGAACCTACCTTTATAATAGAGAACAAGACGGCAGGTTCTAAGCATAGATTGAGATTATCAAAAACATCGTGTTTTAAGAGTAAGGTCCCGTATTTAGGGACCTTACTCTTAAAACACGATAAAGTATTTAGGGTCGTATTACGGGAATTATTTAAGAAAAATGTAAGAAAAAGGTAAGGTCCCGTACTGCGAGAATACTGCTTACAAAACCGCAACTTTTTCTAATAAATTTCTTAAATAACTCCCGTAATACGAGCCTTAAACTTATGTATGTGTTGAATTTTGTATTATGTATTATTTTTTCTCATACAGTTCAACGTTGATGAAATATTTTTTTTACCCCCGCTAATTTTGAAATTTTAAATAAAATAATTGTATGAAGTTTTCACTGGTACACTACTCAAACATTAACATGTTGATATTCTATAATTTCGATAAAACAACTCGACATAATATGATATGACGTAATTTAATCCCGAATATTTTCGATAAAATTTAATCATAAGTGTTATTATGAAACTGTAACGTCAGTTTGGTGTAAATCAAGAAAAAATGAAGTTGTGGAATGCATCATTTTTGTACTATAACCCCCTTCATTAGTTATTCGTTTGTCTGGTTAGGAGACGCCCAGTACAAGGATAGGGCGGGAGGATATATAGCCAGGAAGATATTCTGTAGTAATTAAATCTGATAGGCGGTTATATAATTAGTGCTTTAATTAAATCTTATACATAATATTGTGAATAGACCACCGAGGATGTGTCAGAAATATATTTTATATTATCCTACCTACTTTACTCTTTTTATTTGGGATTATACAAATTGGGATAAATTGTGAAAGGAATTTCTTCAGTAGGAACGTTTTGTTATGATAATGTATTTTAATATGCATATAAACTGGATTCTTGGTCTGTCATATAAACATAGATGTCTGGCGGGATAGGTAGAGAGAGAGAGTCGTACACTATAGATTACTATCCTAGCTAGTGCCTATTCTAAATACATAGAATTTCTCAAACATGTCCATCTCTTATTCTGGCTTCTTACATTTTTTACAACCTTACTGTTAAGCACACAATACAATAAATAGGGTCAAATTTACTTGCATACTGATTTCCAAAAATATTTATTTTCATTTTTACATGACAATCGTTACGGCTGATTTGGCCCTTATAAACCGATCAACTGAAAAGATCGTCTTGTAAAAATGTACTATGTAAATCATTGTGGAACAAAAATCATAAATTTATTTTGAAAACCCCTATGATTGAGTTCAACAAGAACATTGACAATATAAAACATCATTAAAATATTTGAAAACACACTCCATATAGTCCGAGAGAGTTCGATGAATCTACATTCTTATTTAATGTAGGTATGTAAAAGGTACCTACGTAAGTTGGTTGCGTTTACCAGTGCGCATCCCATAGGTGAAAATTGCAGATTTTGACCTTATTTCAATATAATTTGTGCTTGTATGTTATTTGTACCCATAAAATCCGTCCGTTTGTGAAATATATACTTACTGTTGCTGAAATAATTAAATATAAAAAGAAAAGAAGAAGAAAATTTATTTTTTCACAAATTTTTCAAAAATTTTTTTTTCACAAATTTTCATTGTAATAATATGGATGTTATAAGAGCACAAGAATACAGATGATACTAAAATCTGTAAGTTTCACCTATAGAAAGGGGATGCGCGATGGTAAACGTAACCACTCCCAGGTGCCAGACTTTTTCTTATCGATATCCAATACGGAAAGAAATTAAAAAAAAAACAGCCAATAAAAATGAATTGCTTATTGACGTTGCTATTTCTTAGACTAATTATATAGAAAGTATATAAATTAATTACAGTTTTAGCAAGCAGGTATGGTATACACTACATTTTGAACTGGCCGTATAGCCGTATATAAATTAATATCACATATTATTATGTAAAGTCAACTGAGCAATAAGTGATTCAGATCATAAAGGTAAAAAAAAAATCAACAATATATAAAGTTCTAATATATGTTATATTCCTATTATTGGCCATTTCAAATAATCAAATGGAGTTTTAGAGTATAAACAGTCTGTTTCAGTCGCTAATTTTAATAGTTTATCCAAACCACGTTTGCCATCCCTGACCATGACAATAGATAAGCGGCCGAAACAAGATGATGAAAGATGTAAATGATAAATTTATAAACAGGAAGATAATGATTTAATAGGTACTTATATATTTTCCTTTCAGCAAGTACCTATTGTATGTAATTAGAAATACATAACATGTGTTTCTAGAATTCTTTGTGTAGCATAACGATCGTGTGTCGTGAGTTTGATTTATTTCCCATTTCATCATAGACTATTGCATCACTCTTGCCCTTTTTATACATACATATATACCTATACCAGATATATATTATGTTCCTACATATCTACAACAGATCATAATAGAAGAGCACGCGTATGAAATATTAAACAGGGTGATCAAACAAATGTTTCATCGTGTGATATACTAAACTATTTTAAAATAAAAACTAGTCGCATGTAACATATGAGATGAAACTGTCGATGGTAATAGTATGTGAAGAATACATAATATCAAACTATAAAACATTTCATACAAATAATTAAAAATTTTAAAACATTTTGTTTTCCTGTACAAAACATGTATGTCAGAATAGGTATGGATGTCGGTCCTTTTTTCCTTCCTCAAATACGTAAACATCCTGATGATATGTATGTATGAAGATTAAGGATCAAACTATTGAGAGTCCGCAAAGATATGTATTCTGCCATACAAATTGTATGAAACGATGTCGTCACTAAATTCAATTTTTGCAAAAAAAGTTAGGAAAATTATGAGATGAAGTGCTTTAAATGTATGTTTTTTTTATAGAAAATTAGTGTTTAATTAATTAATCAAGTTGTGGTGTTTCGGCATTTTTCGATATATTACAAATAATTGAAATATAGGCAGTTAAACACATAAATTTTCCTTAAAATTATTAATAAAAAAAAGCCTTAGTAAAAAAATTTTGAAACTATGTCGATATATTATGAGAAATAAATTCTCTTGAACAAATCGACAATTGGAGAAAGTTTCAGATTAACTTTAATTGTAATTTTTCCAGAATAAGATATTCGAATTAGATTTTGATTTATTACATTTTTGGAAACCTCGATAGTTTTTTTATTTTTAATCGCAAATTTTAAAATGTGGTCATTTTATGAGCTTTCTTTTATTTACAGACCTTTAAATAAACATTATACTGTGTGAAGAATCATCTATTGTCCGCTCGCATATATCCGTAGGTATTATATACTCTTTGCTCGCATATGCATGCGTCCATAACAGCTTAGTACGGTGCCTGATATTATGCTCCCTTAAATTGGAAAATGTCCAAATTAAAGTTTCAAGACTTATAATATCCATTCAAAACTGATTGTATAATGGGCGCTCTGGGATATTGTAGATGTTTCGCATAGATCTGTGTCATATTTTTCAAGTTATACGCGATGCATTTTCAAGTGAGCCAAGATTATTGGTTGCATTACATCAAGAAACATAGAACGAACCTGCCCCCCTGGTCATTTAGCTCAAGAAAAGAAACAAGAAAAGATACACTCGATGTGTGGAAGTGGCAGTTGCCAGTCACGTGACAACTGTCACTTCCATACATTGTCTAGGGGGGCTGATTTTTTGTTCGAAGAACATAATCCAAGTTTATTAGGAAGGATTTTCGTTAAGATTTTAAATGTCTTAATTTTATTGCAAATAATTATTTGGTATAAAATATAAAATAACTGTTTTCAATACGAATTGAGATATGGATTGTTATACATATATCTCATAATAATGCAATAAATAATATAATTTGATGTAAATTGTGCTTTAATTTTATTTATTTGTTAATATTTTTTGAAGTAATAAAGAAATAATAAAGTTTTAACCGATGTAAAAAGTAACTGACTTACGAGTCATTCTGTATCTAGATTTCAACGGCGAGTGTATACCACGTGCTAATGTTCGACTGACATATTGCTTTTTGTAAAAGGAAAAAAAAGAATAATAGAAAAAGTATTAAGGATCGTTTGGGAAGGGGTCGAGTAGTTCACTACCACCCATATACCTCCTTCTGTTCTTTCAAGCCCTTAATAGATTTTTTGATGAATCGAAGAAACCTACATATGCACCTCTCTGCTATATAGTATGTATATACCATCAAACCATCAACACAATATGAAAGAGAATATAACACTCTTCTTATCTGAACACAGTTCTAAAAAAATAATCTTATGATCTATTTCCCCTCGACATTCAAAATAAAATAGAAAATTGAAGCCAATTTTTTACTATTTTTATTAAAATTAATAAAAATATCATTTGACTCCCGACTAAAATATGTTAATCGAAAAAAATATTTGATTTACATACACATTGGTACAAGTAAGTAAACAAGCCAAAATGAAATAATATTTCTGGCGCAGTTCAGGGGTGACATCTGTGCGAGACACCGTCACCTCATTTATAAAGACTGTTGCATTAATTATTTATAAATAAACCAATTTCTCAAAAGATGGCGTTACAAAAAGGTTTCTTCGTAACCTTCATAGATGGCAATAGTAATAATGTTTTATTTTCAGGTGAATTGTTACACATTATTCAAATATATAGAACTTTCAAAAATTACATTGATAAGGGAGCTCAATGAGAAAGTATAATTATTGGTGAACGTTGCGCAAGCTCATAAAGTGATCACGTAAACCAGCCGACGACAGGTCGTAAGCCCTGTCGGTGCTTTGAGTTCCTGGTCATTATTTGTCTGTGGCAACCGTTCCTTGTTTCTTCATGCCAACAATCGATTGAATTTAGTACCTATGTATTTTAAGGCATAAATATGTCGAACTACAGTATAGAATACAGAATTACAACACAGAATTTTGAATTGATTTGATTGCTAAAAAAATATATCTATTATACTCGAAAGAAATTTGAATCATTGGTGCGAACTGAAATTTCATTCGAGGTTTTAAGTTGTTCACCCAGGACCAAATAAATTAATTGTAATAATAATAAACAGGGATGACTTTTATAGCGCCGTTTTTGTGATAACCTCGCCTCAAGGATTCTTTGAATAGATAGAATAGAGTTTTCAGGTGTTTCCTGAATAGGGTTGTCGATCCACCTCAGTTCAGGTGGTAGTTTATTCCACGAGGCTGGTCCAGCCACAGCAAAAGTACGATCACCGAAGTATGTGGTTTTAACTATATTTATTTAGGTTAACTTGCCAATCATGGATACCGTTGGCTGACCGAAGTATTTGTTGACGCTCATTTGCGGTGAAAGGGATGCAGAAGTCTGTGAGATACGTGGGAGCCATGCCATGGATCGCTTTGAAAGTCAGCAAACATAATGTGTACTATGCAAAAATAATATAAAAATAATTAATAAAAATAATGTATAGACGTATTAAGATTACCACAGCCGCGTTAAAAAAGATGAAATTACACTGACTCAATTGTTTGATCAAGAATCAATTTAAATATATTTGTATTAAACCCATTTATTTATATTATGTACTACGACAAGTTCAACGATTAAACGTAGAAACTTCACCACTCGATCCACAATGCTATAAATTGAATGAGCGTTATTACCTTGGATATGAGCAATGTTGACAGAGAGATAAATGTTTCTCCATTTGTCATATTATAAGCAAGTTAAACCTACCGCGAGATGAGCAAGTTAAAACAAAACGAGGTTGAGCCTTTATGGGGGGGCCATAACACACATAATGGCCGTAATATCATCCGATAGTCGACTTTCAAAAGCCAATACCGATATTAAATTATATTTTCAACAAACTTTAATATAATTATGATATCTGAAATTGCTTTAGCTATTATAACACAGTAAGTGGTGGAGACATTGTATTATGAAATAATGCAGGGACTGTTGGACTAGATCAGGTAGGTATCTACCAATCTATTCCAATAGTTCACGGAATCCAATAATCACATGCGAACCAACCCTTTAGCTGATACCGGTAACAAGTTATAATATAAGTAGGGTTGTCACGACTTTTAATTAATTGGTTTCCGAGAGGACATATAAATATATATCAAAAGCCGTAAATAATATCTAAAAATAATAACTAATATGATCATAAAAAAGCCTCTGGATATATCATAAGCCGCCTAGATTCTTTTCTAGTGTCCTGGAATCGATTCTCATATATCTGGGTTAAATTAAAATCTGGCTTATCTTAAAGAACTCATTTGTCAGCAGAAATTCTAATTCGGGAACAAACTTGCCACTTGAGCATGGTGAAAGGAATGTTTTAATAAATAAATGACCTATTTGAAGCGACCATCGAAACTGGTAGCAAGTAACCTATAAAAACGCCAAAGAATTTGTGTCGGTTTTTGAAAATCGACGACGCCAAATAATATTCTTTCAAGAAAAAAATACACGCGACAATATTTTACTGGATTATTTTCATGATGGTTTTTGATCAATTTTATGATGATTTAGAAAATGACACAATGGTATTAAAATATTTAGTAACAATAAGAAAAGAACCTAAAATATTTTCCAATAAATGTGTGACTTGAAAATGTGCATTGCAGGAAACGGATCATTGGAATTATAAAAGTTTTTTTTTATAATTTATAATTAATATTAATATTTTAAATTAGAGATTGGTTAGTTGCAGAGAGGTAGTGCGTTCTAGCATTCTAGTAAACTCTTGCTAGAATCATGCCCAGGCCGTTTTTAATCTTTTATGACTTATTTACTTCATACTCTCCACACTATAATTACGAAAAAGACTAAGAAGGCCCAATCAGATGGACTCAGCTGAAACACACATAATACAAATCAAAAACTAGAACACAAAAGCAACAGAAAGACAAGAATGGACGAGACTTCTTGATTCAGCCAAGGCCCATCTAGGGTTATCAAGCTTATGATGATGATAAAAAGGTGTAAAGAATTACGATTCGATGATTTTGACGATTCATGTGGTAACCCTGCCTGCATACTAACATATACCTATTATAGTTTCCATAGAACATACATGGATGGTTGCATGAGTAACTTTGCTGAATTTCCAGACAATTTTGACATGATATGAAAGGAGATATTAATCAAGGGACTACACAACAACCATCTGGTGTCTCGCTTTAGGCATTTCAATCTCTATACGTTCGTCTCCCTCTCCCAGGGGAGCACCTATGAGCCAATCAAAAGGTGACTGGTATGAGTGACCTGTCAGGAACCACCAATTATAATTACACATATCCAACGGCGCAAAATACAACCAACGTACATGAAATACATAACTTATAATACATACAATTATGCAATAAAAATTAAAATCTTTCGCTTCTCTCTGCCTATACAATAATATGTGTAATATAGATTGCAGACACCATTGCAAATTGAAGAGTTTGATGATTTTTTCTCTTGAGTTCTATCATCAGTACTCGATAAAAATTATATGTGTGATTTCTTACGCAAATATTACTTCTCTGGGCTGGAAAGACTAGTCACTTGGAAGGAATTGCTATACGGCAATATACTCGCCAATTGCGCAGGGTGCAAGTAAGTAATTATTAAATTATTAAATTATCATGAAGCACTCTCTTCCTATGAAATAAGGAATAATTAAAATCTGATAATATGGTAAAGAATTACCCACCACTGAAGTGAAAATGGATCAGATCTTGAACAAATTGAAATAAGATTAATCGAAATCGGACAAAGTAGTAAAAGTTATCGCTAAATATACATAAAAAATTGATAACATCTTCGTTTTTGGAAGACGGTTAAATAGAAACATAATTTTGAATCTGCTATCAGCAAGAATATATAGCGAATGGCATAAGTGATGATATTACATCGTCTTTATAACAGTTATAGGTATAGAAGAAAAAAAATATTCAGGAATATTTATCAAATTATTCCTGCTGCGTTCTTCTACTGTCTTCTTCTCAGATTTATGATCAATCTGTTTATTGATGAATTTTTGATAAACAAATAAAACAAGTGTTGCATAGTCCAGAGTTGTTGCTAATGGCAACATTTGCTTCAATTGATAACAAGCTTTTGATTCTATGGAGGGTCGTTTCCATTAAAATCCTACTTGTGCGATCAGATATTGAAGATTATTTGAAGATTACTAATTATTTCGAGAGACGATTCGGACTTTTCACAGATATTAATAAATTACTAAAAAAAATCAGGTATAATTTAAAACAATTTACGTTTGTTTCACAAATTCACAATTTGTTTTAAACGAGAATGAGTTATTTCATACGAATGGTTTCAAAACTATTTCTGCTTCTTCAGGACGGATGCCAATAATAGATAAGAGAATATAAGAAAAAGTTGGCACGAAGGATTGGTAAAAATAAAAAAAATAAAAGTAAGAAAAATAGAAGAGGAACGCGAATGAAGCGAGAAATGTATATAAAGAAAGAATTAAGGCATTCGGTTATTTCTGCCTATTCCAAATAGGGAAATGGCATGATGGTACGGTATGTGAAGTGTTATTTAATGAATAATTATTCGAATTCAGTGTCGATACATCCTTAAAACTCTTAAGTTCAGGACTAGTTATGTGAGGTATAATACTTTTTAACACCAACGTATCCACACGCGATTATTTCGTTTCAGTACAAGTAGTTAACGTTTGAATAGTATAATGCATTAAATTATGTACATGTACAATACGATAGCAATCATATAAAGCTTGTCCGTAATTGTAATGCGGAATTAATAAGATTGTCAATCTACCTTTCAGTTAGTTCTACCATATAATAATATTGGATTTACGTTGAAATGTAATCGGTATAATTTATGAATGCATAATTATACTTGTACCTCAAATGCATCAACTGACAATATTAGTTCAAGTTGATTAGTAATAATATGATTGTGTTCGTAAAGAAGAAATCAAATATTTTACAATACATACGATAATATGAAAGATTATAAAATACATAAGTTTGAATCATGTCATGAAAATTATAAAAAAATATTTGCAGAAACAATCAAAAGTATTACGACATTATGAAATCAAAGCGTAATTCAAATATTATAAGCAAATATCCTTGTTGCTACAGTTAAATCTTGGGTTGAAATATTTCAACAAAGATCGAAGTTAATTTATAGTAGAAATAAGTTGGCTAATTTCATAAAGCTGTTCAAAATGGAGTAATTTGATAAGACTACATTTCAATGAAATAACTACAAATATTACATAATGAATATTTTTTGAACTATAGACAATTTCTATTTATTTTTTTATCGACGGTATTGTACGCTTTTAGTTAATCTCAATGCAATCTATCAAATGACTTATTTAACAGGTTTTAAATTATAGAAACGAAAAAGTCAATTATACTCATTTTTTTTCCTAAATTTTAATTATTTCTCAGGTAGGTATACATGCCACCAAACTTCTTGAGCCTTTTTGCCATGAAGGGTGGTCGTTGGTACATATACTAACGAAACAAAATACACAATTTTGCAATCTGTGCACCCACGTGACTGGTTGAATTCGTTCAAATCTATGGGTCGTATTACAAGAGTTATTCGAGAAAAATGTAAGAAAAGGTAAGGTCCCGTACTGCCAGACCTCAACTTTTTCTTACACTATTATTAAATAACTCCCGTAATACGACCCTAATATCATATTTTTTCATAGAGACAAAAATAACTTTTTTGTTGTTGTCTCTGTTGATTGCAGTTTGAGGATAATTTGTAATATGGATGCACTTGCCCCGGTGAATATAATATAATGCAAAATGGAAGTGAATGTCTGTCTAGTTGTGGTACCTTTATGTATATGTAATGTATATATATATATATTATATATATCCTGTGTGTGCAGTCAATACAGCTGGTGAATTATGCATTACTGCACGATTGGCATATCAAACAAAACGCATTGTATTGGGAATAATTGAATTGCGCTGAGTCTGCAAAAGTGTGTGCCAAAACCACTAACTATTGATATTTTGAATAATCGATTTATTTCATAAAAAATATATTCAGAGTACAAGAAAAGAATGACACTATATAACCGATATCCCAAAAGATGGAAACGTAACAGGCTTTATGTATGAGACGTAGGAGAGGCAATGGATGTGTGTCAAGAAGAATGTAGGGCTCGGTTCTTTCTGCCTAGTATTTTTTGCTTCATTTATTTCTATATTCAAACAATTTTATACAACATAACTCAAAAATATTACAATGGAATTCATTACCTAACTAGGCGAGAGTCTGTTCTGAGGTAATACTAACCGATATCATGCAATACATTTTTGCTACATATTTTTATAGGTATTTGTAAAGTTTTAAGTGTATTTATGCATGTTTGAAATGAGTGTATCTCAGAACAATTGTCAATTCTCTCTCTCTCCGAATCATCCAACCTGATTCCGTTACCAATTTTCCAAAATTATGTCCACTCGGTTGGATTAAGTCCAAGATAATATCAGATACAACTCTATTAAATATTTTGGGTGCTAAAAATGTATAGTGTCTATGGAAAAAATAGTCTTAGTATGTGTTGGTTGCAGCAAATGTCTATTTCGAGTATTCAAAGTCAGGTTATACTGTGGTATATATTTTGCTGGGTTTTTATGTAGTTTTATGGTTATTCTAATATAAAGTTGTCTAGTCAAGGACCTTAAATACCGAAAACAGTTGGTGTGATGGATATCCGTAGGGTTTTCGATAGATGACCTGGAGTAGTGATTTTTAAGCTGTTTAAATGGGAAATAGTTTTGTCTTAGATAATCAACCCAAACCCACAATCACTTATAGATAATGTCAACATTTTAAAAAGACAAATGAGTTTATAAAATAAAATGTACAATAACGAGAATGATAAGAAATGAAGCGTTGTGTAAACTCGTAGATAGCAAATTAATCAGCTGTAAATTTATGTGCTTTAAATATAGCGGGATATGTCGATTGAACTTATATAATCACAGACGATACAGAGGACACAAAGATAAATAGTTTGCCAATGCAGTCAAGACATGGAGACGAATTTTCTGACATGATATCCGTTGCGAATAATTTAATATATTTTATTTGTTTAAAATTGCTTAACCACAACTCGCTGTAAAACATTGTATCACAGTAGAAATATTTCCTAATTTTATTTGAAAATATAAGAATACACATAATTAGTAGTACAGTAACACTGGGCAGTAAACAATATGATAGCGTGGAGAAGCATATAATCTGATCCATATCTGTCTGTGTAGTCAATCGCATTAGCAAGGAAAACCACGAACCGTGCCAAGAGGCGTTAGGACTAAATTGATAATTGTCAAAATTTATGGTTTGTAGGCCCCTCATTAACAATTTACTGAAGTGTTATTGTTGATTAAGTAATTTCGGCCTCAATTTAGGACTTCCTTGGGCTCAAACCGTCATTATATTGTCATATAAGCGATCGCTGGATTTATGATACCAGCATAATTCAACAGAAATGATTCGTAACGGTAATTACACGGGACACCACATGGAGATACATCAATTTTTGCGCTATCTACAAATACATAATCAGTATTGCAATATGAACGTAATACTGTACATAGTCTCATCGAACTCGTCATCATCGTGGAAGACCTTCTTAAAGACAGAAGGACAGTTGGGGAAGGAACAAACCTTTGCATATAGGTAAGACTCTATGACTAAAATAACTTTCCAAAGCTTGTACTAACAACCACAATACAGAAGTAGATATTATTATATTATGTAGATATGCGCAAAAAACCAATACAACGTAGGTATCAAAAATGGGCGTGTGTCTAAAAATATTACCAGGAAGGATCTAATTTTCTTTGAACACAATACAATATTATAATAAGTTTAGCATCACATCATGTTTCACAGTCAACAGCAGATAGCTTGATGCCCAAAAATAAGTTTTGATTAACGCTTCGCAATTTGAATATTTGAAATTAGCATATTAATATTTCCATTGTTTGCAAACCACGGTAAAAATATTTTAGCCAAAATGTTTGACATATAATTTAATTTGAACGAATCGTCTGCATATTAATATACTCGATCGATTCATCAAAATGACACTTAAAAATTATGATGCAATTTAATATGCGTAGTGCGTATTTGTTCCTATATAAAATAAACAATTATTACGACAGTTTTTAAACTCGTTTGAAGAATTTGGATAGATAGCGATATACAATTTTAGCAAAACGGAAATTGATCCACATTCATTAATTTTTAATTTTCATAAATCTGTATTTTGACGTAAACTTAAATAGATTGAAAAAATACAAAATATTTTTCAACCGTAGATTTCAGATGAAATCAGGTTCTTATAATGTGATCATTAAAAAAATATTGTACCGTAGATATATTTGTATACAGATTTGAATTAAGATTTTTGTATCTATTTATAAATTTTGTTAAAACAGTATGAACAAACGCGTGTATTTTTTTAATTGTAAAATTAATTAAATACAACAAACATAATTTCTCACGATTTCTTTAAGAATCTTCGTAGGTTCTCTTTCCTTGAATAGAGTTATTATAAGAATAACATTATTTTATTTTATTCAGGAGGCTAACCGCTTTTTACATCGTTATATTTTGATATTTCAATTTAGACATCATATACCTAATTACAGAGCCAAAAATAAGCATTCCATCAATATAACAATTACAACAGTCAACAACTCACTCACACACATACATAAACACACATAATTCATAAAGATTTGAGTTACAGTATAAGAAAGAAATATAATTATTTTCTGTCAGGAGGTATCTTTTTGATCGACTAGTTTTACGTATGGCGCGCTTTAGATTAAAAATAAACTCTTTCATACCGGAAAGTGCAGTAATTATTAAATGTAATTAATTAGCAAATGCAATTTGAGTTACACGAGCTAGAAAGTAATTAACTTTGTAATCTGTTTTGACAGACATGCAACTTGAAATTGGGCTAGTAACAATATCATTTTGAAGCTCAACAAAATAATATGCAGCTAAAATTTTGAAACAAGTAAATTTAGTAAATACGCTAAAAATTATCAGAACAGCAGATTAAAATTGTTTCTAAAAAATGCTTACATATTTAGAATTTACAAAATGATGGTCTAAAAAAACCATGATACATTAAAAAAACATTGAAATAAAAATCTACGAAAATATTTGAAATAAACAAAAATACGGAAGATTATGGTCGAGTTTGAGACCTGCAAAACAAGCACTTATAGAACAATTGACCCTTTAAAAGTGGACATATAACGCTAAACCTAGTGACTGAAAACATGATATATTAAAACCGCCTAATATAATGCATTATGGAGTTAAACACTTTAGTAAGGGTATAACTATCGCGTGCTTTAAAAATGGTTTATATGTGATTCAAAATATCGGAAACTCCAAATTTGTCGATGTTTAGCATTTTAGGAACAAACCTGACTTAAATTGAAAAAAAAAATATCGGTCATTCACTTAGATTTTATGCATTCTTTAAGCATATAAAAGATTTATTTCTCTACGACACATTGTTATGGAGTAATTAAAAAAAAATGTTGTAAAAAAGATATTTTAAATAATTAGAGAATTTATGCTGAACTTTAAAAAAGTGTGACGAAAATTCACTAGAGAAATGTTGAAAATACTTATTGTATTTTTTAGAAACACACTGTTAGGTACATATATTTGAGAAATATGATTTGAAATTGGGGTGTTTAGGTTTATGCGCCCCCTTAATGTAAAATAGCCCACTTGATCTAATTACCTAATACACGATGAGGAAGAAGAAAAAGAAAACAAATTTAATCCAGAAACCGTTCCAGGTATACGCTCGACTATTCACTAAAGTTTCATTGCAATCGAATGAACGGGTTTAGGAGTGCATGCCATACATACAACCATACTTAAAAATTATTTTTTAAATATGAATTTGTTAATTGCAGTATACAAAAAAAATAATATTTAATTAATTATAAAAACAGTATCGATTGCGTGTTTCATGGAAGTTTTTTTTTATAAACACAAAAAACATATCCGCGCCATTTTTCAGAACCTTTGTTGACTAAAAAGTCTAAATTGTGTGACCGAAACTATATAAAATTTAAGAAGATAGGTAATTCAAATTCTTTTCAATAAAATAGTTTAACAGAAATAGAAAAATAAACGATTCCCACGGTGGAGTACAATGTAAAAGTATCTATAAATAAAAGTAAGTAAAAATAACAATTTCTATTTCCTAGTATATACTACTATAGTGTACATCATGTGTGATATCCGTTGATAGCGTCACTTGAAGACGTGTGTGGAATGAGAATTTAAAATGTCAATGGCAGTATATTTTATGTAAGATTAATGTAAATGTTTACATTTAAGACCTGTATGACGAGAACGTATCATGCAAAAGACGTCTTTATTAGTCTTAATCGAACTGCATTCATATTTATATAATTATTGGTCAATGATGATAGATGACATAATTGTGTACATGTTTTTATCAGAGTAATTTTCAGCGAGTACACGTTTTACAACAAAATTGCATAAAATAATAAAAAACGTTATTACATTGTAAGTTAAAATTGTTTAAGAGATAAATCTAAAATAAAAATGACTTTGAATTCACTCAATCTGATAATAATATTGGTTATTTTATTTAAAACAATTTTGTTAAATAACACAATTTAAAACCATATGCGTGATTCACTTTAATATTTGAAAAAATAATTCAACCATAGTTTTTATACTAATAATAATAATAATAAACACATCCTTGCACCCTGTAAAAATGTCATTTTTTTGCCGTAAGTCAATTTCTTCCAACTAACCAGTATTTCCCGCCCAGATAAATAATATCTGACGAATTCATTACGTTTATAAGGAAATGCAAATATTTAAAAAAAATATTAATTATTTATTCGTGTAAGTTCATTTTATCACAGAATTAAACATTGTATTAGTTATTTGGAATCAGGTGAAATGAAATAAAAAGATTATTGCTTAAAAATATTTTAATTGATTCCATTATCGATAGAGAAGTTCAGTCGTGCGACCAATAATTTTATTACATTTTAAAAAGAGGCAAAGATATCAAAAATCACAATTTTTATTTCTATCTATAATTTTATAGCAATTTTAGTCCATGAATATTTTTGCAACCGTTTTTCTTTTAATTCAATTTTCTTCTTACCTACTGATCTTTTAAATTGAATTCACAAACCGAATATTAAATTAAAACCGAAGCAGAATTCTTTATAATACGAAATTTTATTTAGATTATGCGAGATATCAAATTGTCATACACAAGATGATTTACTGCTTCATGAAGTCTCTGGTGCATTATTTCAATAAGTAATGAATTTGAGTTAATGATAATATATTTTCGTTGCCAAGATAAACGTTAATGTAAGTATTATATATTGATATAGATTATCGTATTAAAAATAGATTATATAAATAACCAACAAAATTCTACAATCAGAACGCTATCTCACAAAGTTGAAGAAATAGTTTTTTCTATAATATTGCCATTTCATGGAATTAATTACATACAAATAGGAATATTCTTTACACCTTTGTGTGAAAGTCGGTACCTACTAGCTGTGATATTATTAATTAAAAAACAATACAATAGTGTTTAATCATTATCGAAAATTTCGTTAAAAGGAAATGGTTGACTTCCTTATAAGATTTTTACATTGTTAACTATGATATCCGTCTAAGTCAAGTCAATTGAAATATCCGATTTCTAAGCATAACATCACACTCATGTAGGTAAGTACTAATGAGTATATTGTATGTGTTATAATGACACCGGAACTTGATAGATTTATTGGATAATCGTTGACAGAAACAAATTAAAAAAAAAATACAGTTCAATTCATATTTGCTTTATTATCGAGGAAACTTTTTAACGTTTTACACTATGCACATATCTAGTATTACTCTCCATTGCTAAGAATAGCGGAGAGTAATTATTCCACAATATGTACTGTTCACTATAGAATAGTTGATATTTTAGATTTCAGAAGATTTAATCGTATTTTTTACATCAAAGTTTCAACAAGCATCACGTAGAGTGTAAGCCACGAGTTTTGCCGTGATGTTTTGGTGTGAATAACGTATTGTACACATCAAGGTTTGCGTTATCTGAATAAAAGTGTTAATTAGCGCTTTATATAGAAGAGTGTTCCCCAATCATTTCGTAAAAATTCTCTAAGAAAAGACCGGGGTGGTCATGGTCTTGCGAACCAAGTCTTGGTCTTGAAACGTAAACGCTTTATAATTTTTCTAGCTTAAAAATACTACAAACACGCGAGTACTGTCACTTTGTTTTTTTGCAATTAGATTCTAGACATAGAAATTAATAAATTTAATATTTTATTTGATTCAACACGTGTCGTGTGGTATGTTTTACCTTAGAAATAGCCCACGCTAGAATATCACTGTAAACCCTTCAATAATAAGGTTAATTCGTATAAAAAGTAAGTAATTTAGAAATTTATATGGTACAAAACTACTCTTAAGTTAACTTTTTATTTATATTTTAATACAAGCCACATATCACTGTAAATATGGTGAATTGCTTTAAAGTTAAAAGAAAATTTATATACCCCAGAGTAAAAAATATACAGAGCTGACAATATTATCTACGACTTTACGCCAGGGGATTGGTAGATAAATTGAGGTGGAACGGGAGTATTTATAACAAAACACATTCAATATTTAAAAAAAAATTGAATATTCATTACAAATTTAGACAGCAGTAAATGTATTTGCTTTTCAAAATTTTAATCCCTTTTTTAACAACAACATGTCCTTTTTGATTTTCATTTTGACCATTCGGAAAATATTAAAATATGTCATATTGTTTGCCACCAAATTTTGGTGGCGGTGTGTACCAAAATTTTTTTGCTTTTGTCATGTCTATAGATTATTGGTCTGTGGTACCAACGCGAAAAATATTGAAATAAACATACATAAAACTGTGTGTAAGTGTAAGTTTTAAGGGGGGACTGCTGCCAACTTACCTATTTTTCAATATGATATACCATCATTATTTTTTATCAAATCGTTTTGAAAAAAATAATTTAGATAGTTTAGGTATTAATAAAGAAAAATATATCTTTAATTTTTGACAATTTTTTGAAGAAAAATAATGTCATACCCCGATTTTCAACGTTTATCATATATTTTTAATAAAATATAAGGCTTAGTTCAATATTTTTTTTTTTAAATTAAGAAGACAAAATATCTAGAAAAATATGATGTGAATTTGCATTAATGCGTCAGGTTTAGTAAATAAACCTTAAAAAAACATTTATTTTCCATTCAGCGTCATTGCGAAATAAAAGTTCTTTTGGTTTATTAACTTAACCTGATGCATTAATGCAACGTTACATCGTACTTTTCCAGATATTTTGATCTTCTTTAATTTATAAAAAAATATAATGCTCTAAACGTTATATTTTTTTAGAAATTTAAGATAAATGTCAAAAATCGGGGTATGCTTATTATTTTCCTACAAGAATATATACAGAACATAATTAAAAAGTTAAGGTATACTTTTCTTTATTCATATCCAAACTAACTAGGTTATTTTTTTTCAAAATGATTCGTTTTGTACTACCTAATGATGTAAATTCAAATTGAAAAAATAGGCACGTTGGCAGCAGTCACCCTCTTAATATATTTTTTATTAAACATAATTCACCTTTGTTCAGCAAATAGTATTAGGGTGCTTGAAGAGGTCTGATAGAGAAATTAATTAATGTGAGTAAATTACGACTATAGTTGAGAGAGAGTGAAACACTGCTAAGTAGTGCATTGTGTATTTGGTGTGATTTTCCATAGCGATTAATTCAACGTTTTACCACAGAAAGCGGTTTCAGACAATCTTCTCTCTCTTGTCAAAGTAAATCATGGCTAAACAACATTAAAAGGACACGAGGCAGGCACAACAGCCTATGATAAACAGGCGGTGTTAATTAAATATGGAGAATTAATAATAAGGAAATATTGGCGAGTGGTTAAATTTTGACATCTTATATAAAATAATTAACTTGGGATGAAAACCGAGACAAAAGTAATTTATAAAATATACATACATCACAAAATAATTAAAATATAGCATAGCCAGTATTACGAACACAAAACTTGAATACTTTCAAAATTCAATTTAGAAATTCATATAAAAATACATAACAAAAGTAAATTAAAAAAAAAAAAAATAATAATAATAAAATAATAAGAATGTTGTTCATAATTTCACACATAGATGGCTGTAGTAAAAATTCCTTATTTTCAAGCGAAAAGGATTTCAGTATTACAATATATAGAACTTTCAAATTGAATTGATAGGGATCTCATTAAAAAGGCATAATTGGTGAACGTTGCGCAAGCGCATAAAGTGATCACGTAAACCAGCCGATAACAGGTCGTGGGCCCTGTAGGTGCCTTGATTTCCCGGTTCCCCTACAGTAAATATTCCAACTTCGTCTCTATTGAGATAATTAAAAATCTGTTAAAAATATTTTACTTAAATATAAAACTATATACCTAGACATCTTTATTAAGTGACAATGTTATTTTTCCGATAGTAAGAAATCTTTTTATAAATGAAAGTAATTCATACACAAAAGTAATCATAGGCTCTATTAAATTCATGTAGGTATGTTATAAAAAATAATAAATTAACGTTTGAATTTATTTTTTTACAGATCATGTACCTATGTCAGAATAGGATAGTGTGAAGTTCAGATTTTTTTTCCTACCCCGAACAGTTAAACAGCTTTTATTGTTTTTGAGATATGTGGAAATATAAAATAAAAATTACTACCAGTATATTGTACAGTTTAGGGTCCACAGTTCCCAAGACTCATTAGTTCCAATGCGCATTACACAAAGTAATAAAAAATAAAGGCATTAGATATAAAATGACAATATTAATGGTGTCGATATAAAACAAGTAAATCTCGTTCATAATAATTATGTTGTTTATAATATAAGTGTCTAAAGAGGGCCTGGAAATATCACAGGTACCACCTGGCGCCAGTCCAGCCACCAACCAACAACAGGTAGCACAAAATCATATTTCTGAAGTATTAAGATTAATAGACATCGCTGAAACTGCCAGAGCCCAACCTCGCTTTAATTATAATTAAATTCTATGAAGCGATAACTTTAACTTTCAAAGAAAATATATATATTTCAACGGCAATTCAATTAAGTGTTATGTACATTCAAATTCTTAAACTAATCGTTATTTTAACATTTCTTATTATATTATAAAACGAGTGGGTTGTGGCCAACGCCAAACTCCTCGCTAACAATTCATTCTATAAGAATTCAATATTTGTATAGAAAATATTCAGCATTTTCATGAAATGAGTTTATAATTATTTTTTATTTAAATATTTTACTACGAAAACTTGATAATTATTCAATGTCAAAGGCCAACTGATGTGCCTTTTTACCAATTTGAAAATAAAAATTTCAAATTTCAAGTTTCCTGAGCTTGGGGTCACTTTGAAATATTTGACAGTTAAAAAAATTGAGAAGCACAATTCTGATATCTTTCAAAAATAATATGTTGAACTACGCCTTATATTTTATTAAAAATATAAGATAAACGTTGAAAATCGGGGAATGCCATTATTTTTCTACAAGAATTTATACAGAAAGTAAATATATATTTTTCTTTATTAATACCCAAACTATCTAAATTATTTTTTTCAAAACAATTTGATATGAAATAATGATGGTATATCAAATTGAAAAATAGGTACGTTAGCAGCAGTCCCCCCTTAATAATAAGTAAGTATGTTTTTAAGTTATAGCAAAATATATCGTGTCGATATTAATTTGATTTTAAAAGTAATTATTGTTTTCTTGGAATATGACTTAATTATTTTTCTGAACAATTTTTATCAATATATTCATTTAGTTGGTAACCGTTAATTTATAAAGTATTATATTTTGAGTTGGTGAAATATTTAAATTTTGTTAACAGCTTGATTCATTTAATATTTTGATAAAATTGAACAATTTTGTATTTATGTACATGAATTGTGACCGCTATACATGTTGCATAATATTCAGGCGTTATCGATGCTGTCATTAGATCGATTTAAGTTTACTTTATCTTCACTTATTTATTATTACAACGTGAAGTGAACTTTGAAAAGGGTTTACTCTTTTTTTATTTATTGTAAGTTGCTTGGATTAGATTGATATTGCATGATATCTAAAAGTATAATATGACCAGTTAGTGAAATATGTAAATGTCGGAAGAGCCACTTGTATTTTTACAATTCCTGGAATAATATGAAGTCATGTCGTCAGTCATGTATTTCTTGAAAGACGTGGTTGAGTTTCTCGTGTGATAGATGTATGCTAAAGTGATGATGGTAATTGCTAGTTGGTGGAGTAAATACTGTTAGATGGTCCCTCCTTAAGATATACCCATTATTATTATTAAATATCGCTTTGTTCTGCTTTACTTCGTGGGTGGAGGATCATAATATAGTCCGTAAAAAATCACCATTGAGTATATTATGCGATTATCATAAATTGTACTTTACAATGATTACTCATAGTACCTACTTTTGAGAACTATAGGTACGTAAAAAACTAGTTAAGAGATGCTTAGTAATTCCAAACGATAGGTAAAATATTTAAATTAAAAATGCGATAGTTAACTATTTGATAATCGATAAGTGGTGCAGTGTTATAAAGAATTTCAATATTTCTTTTTATTTTGAGCAATTTATACTGTCCTAAATTAATCTTCAAACAAAAAAAAACATACCTACAGTAGGTACAAGACAAAAAATTATTGTAGATAATGCAAGAGACACTAAACTTTTAATATATAAGTAAATATTGCCAAAGTAATAAGGTTACCATTTTCATTGAATAGAACATAAGGATCAACAAATGTAATCCAAACTTATTAAATTACTCTTCGATTTTAATTAATTACAAATACCTACTTGAAATAAATTTATTTACTTAGTCGAAACTTAAAAAGTCAAACATCAAATGAAAATTATAGTTTAAAAAAACTGTCAACTGTCAAATATTTTTGAAAATCTCAGTGACATATTATTCAAAAAGGTTTTGGAAGAAATTGGAAAGAAAAAGCAATCGCTTTATACAGACCATTCCAAGATTAATGAGAAGACGTTTTTATTGCATAAAAGAAATTAAACATAAGAGGTATGTAGCCAAAAATCTTAAACTGAGAAGGGGGGCGATTTGCAAGTAAACCAACGAAGCAAAAACACACAAATTTTCGCTCTACGCAACCGGAAGCTCGTTCAAGATGTTTGGCGAAAATTATAGGTAGGTAGATTGTATTTACAATGCGATACATACATTTTAATTCCAATCGAAAGTCAATTTTTTCCAATTATCATTATGTAAACACATTTCAAACTTAATATGACTAAACTGGATGGTATGTTAGGTTAATAAATCAAATAAAATGTAATTGTCGATTAGTCGAATGTTGCAAAAGGATAACTGAAGATAGTGAGTTAATCAATAATACTCAATACAATAACAAAACGTGCTTCATGTTGATAATAGGCTATACAAATAAGAGCTGTTTAGATTTTCATGAGCTTCCGGAGTCTTCATTGTACTTTCTTACACGAACTTATGACAGCTTTACATAATGCATTATTAATATTGTTAACTGTTTTGGTAAACATAAACCATGTATAATTTTAAATGTTACCACAAAACGTTACTTTGTATGGAAACAAGAGTCAGTAGGAATATACATAGAATTGTATGAAAGAACATAAATAGATGTTAAAATCTTTAAATAGATTGTAAGTACCTATCTGTCAATGCAAATGTCAGAATTACGTATTTACACGGATAAAATATATTTTCAAATATAACTAAGAGTTTGAGTAAAAAACATAATGATTATTTCGTTTTATTTTGAGAAGCAAGGAAGGTTTCATGTATTTAAAAAAAAGGGAATATGTACTTGTTAAACAAGTACATATAAATCTTCTACATTCCCTAAATTAAGCATAAATGTCGGCCCTCGTGGCTCAGTTGGTTGGATATCTGACTGCTGATCCAAGGGTCCCGGGTTCGATTCCCGGTGGAGACACAGTTTTTAAAATTGTGTTTTCAGTCTGGATCTGTGAGACGATTAATATCGTAAGTCTCCAGAATGTGGCAACTTGTTATTGGGTTCGTGTTAAATAATTATTTGACATAGTACCTGTTAGTTGCCCGAGAAGCTATATAAAATAAAATAAAATAAATAAATAAATAAATAAATGCTTGTGCTATATATATAGGTGAACGAAATCGGTCGAGGCAGGATTCGAACTCCCTACCACTGGATAACTTGCCCAGCGCGCTAACCGCTATGCCATCTACCATCTAAAATTAATGTTTTAATTGACTTATTTTATGACTTATCTAGATTTTCATTAATTTATCACACAAAGGATATTTTTGAAAACGATGTACTTAGAATTTATTTAAGGACCCAATGACTTATTTTACATGCTTTTGATGACGATTTATAAAAATGAGTGGGTTGTGGCCAACACATAACTTTTTACAACGTTTATATTAAATTACATTTTAATTATGTACAAGTCGTTCTGATTTTTTCATACACATGCTTCAGATGTAAGTATATAAAAAACAAATGTCCCAATCTATTTCCTATTTCCAATGTCCATTATTTGAGACTAACGGGACAGGAAAAACTTAAGTGAAGGGACGGAGAGAGGGACTGAGGTGAGGGATGAACGGAAGGGATAGAGTGGATTGATTTTTTAAAACTTACTTATATTGGTTGATTTATATTTACATATTGTATTGGATATTTTTTAGTTTCTGAATTAACATAATAAAAAATAAATAGTTCAGAAATTACAAAAACGATTTTCTTGATGAGCTAGCTTATTATACTTCATATTAAGAGAAGCGCCAGGTATAAAAAATTAGTAAACCATATAGTACAAAAGTTTGGTTAATGGGGATTAAATGGTAATTTCAACATTAAGCATGCAAATGACAGGACATCTAAAGTAGGTTTACGTACATACTCCAAATGGTGAAATTCAAGGCGGAGCTATAAATTGTAGCTACTTTGAAATTTGTTATGGAACACATACACAAATATAGAAATTTACTATCATAAATACATGTGACGAGAAGTTTCAATAGAGGGGTTAATAATTTCAAAGATTATGGTTTGAATATGTCTTGTCAACATGTTTAACTTAAATTTAATTACCAATTACCAATTTAATTACCAACTTGGCACTTGGCATGAATTATATATAATGTTTATTTTGCTTTTATAATATTTGGAATATGGTGTACCTACCCCATAGAAAACTATTTTATGAAGTATGGTTAGAAAGAAGTCCAATTTATAACATTTAAATAACATAATTTTTTGTAAAATTTGAGAAAACAGCATTTTCTTCGCAAATAAGGATATTCATATATAAAATCCTTAGATTTAACTAAAAATAAATATAGGTATATTACGATTGTGATCAAAGCAAATAATATATTTAGATGGCTACGAACGATGTATATATGTATGTAGTTTTTTTTAATAAAAAAGGCGAGTTATAAATTATGCAAAATATCCGCTGATTGTGTAGTCTATAACGGTCTAACGACCATTTTATCATGTACAGATCAAAAATATATTTTACAGAAAAACACAGCTCTGAAAGATACAGACAACATTTAATCAGAGCTATATATTACGTTGAGCGTTATCTGAAATGAAATATCAAACCAGCCGCGAAATTTTTCCTTGTGCGTGTTGAGAAATCGAATATTTGTTTTTATTCTTGTTAGAAACGTTCTCAAGTAGGCTGAAAATGTACCGTTCCGCGTTCAACTGGGCTGAGGTCTGAATAAAGAGACCATTGTGCGTCGGGAGTCTCGTCAACCGAGTTATTAAGTCCTTTTTCTGTTTGGAGTGATGCTGATTTATATGCCTTCACACTGCTATCGGCCGTACAATCGTAATGAGTGCGGGGCTCTCGGTATAATATTTATTATCATTTCTGTCTGACCGTAACACGTCATCCTGTTGTCTGTGTGTTTTCTGTGCGAACAGGTTGCGTGAGTTGAGGGTTATAATTAACACGTTAACCACCCACGTGGCTGACTGGCAGGTACTGTTCAGGTTTCTTATCCTTATACCGACAAGAGTACTTCCATACCTACCTCGCGGAGGAACAAATAATACGACTATGTCTTTGATACATGAATTTTTAATCTTCGTGAAAAGCGAATCGATTGCAATGTACCTGACTATGTACCGGGTGATTCGATTTGGTTAAATATAATCCAATTAACCTAAGCAAAATAATATGAAATCCATACAGTGTATACATTTATAGTAACAAATCAGTCTGTTTTATAAACTTAGGGGTTGCGAAAACTTGTCGCAATCTTTTACAACACTACAGATGGGTTTGAGGAAGGAACACACTTTCTAACAAGTATAGTTTTTTCAACCTGTCACAAGAAGAATATTTCTTTAGAGAAATCATATTCTGAAACATTTTAATTATCTCATACTAGACACTTTAAATTTTATTTACAGTCCCCTTAAAAATAACTGCATGTCATGAAAATAAAATTGATGCCATCAAAATGTTAGCATAAAATTCTAAGTGACATCCTTTATTATGTTGGTTGAAAATGATTTAGGACGAACTTCTATATCGCGGCAAAATTTTGTAATATCTAATTGTGTTGTAGAAATTTCGCGAATAAAACAATAGACTGTTGTCGACATGTATGTGTATATTGATGCGGCATTGATTCAAAGGGAAACCAATCAAATAATGTTAAATTGGTATTCACAACACATGCATCTCCATCAAATCTAACAATGTGTCAAACAAACTTGATTAATGGTCCATAAATGAAATTTCGACAGGGTCATGGCCTAGCAAAACAAGAAGGCGTGTGAGAATATTAAATAAGATAAAGATAATATCAAATTAACGTTCAAATAATACTAACGAATCTAACATTATTGTAATTAAACATATGAGGTTCCATCTATTTTGAAAAAGTGAAATAATTGAGAAATAAACTTGGTAATAAAGAAACTAATAATGAATTATTAAGAGAAATGGATTGTAAAAATAGCTAGAGTGAGGAAGAGAAGTAAACCAAATGAGTGAAATAACCCCAAGTTAGAAAATAGGGTATTTATAAGTCAAATGGGTGTACCACAAACGATGGAAGTTAAACATGAATAAAAAAGTATGGCGTTCAGATAACAATAACACGGCCAACTTTACTATGACATAATATATTAATGAAGATCTTAGAGACTAGTTGATTTTGAGTGTATGCTACTGGGGATAATTGAATTAAACGAAACATAGATTTAACATACGGAACTTCTATAATGAAACATAGGTACATAATTTGATTTTATATTCAAAACATTACATTGCAATTTACTAAATAGGAATTCAAAATCATAAATTGAATATTCTTAAACATTTTTTTTTTCTTTAAATCTAAAGTAATAAAGCAATCAAAATGTTAGTGTTTGTGTGTGTGTATGTGTGTGTGTGTGTGTTTGTCTCACGCCTTCTGAAAAACCAAGAGCATCTAAAAATCTAATTTATGTGCGAACGTGTACCTGTATACCTGATGCAGTGTCACGCTAAAAATAATGCGATAAAAATGCTGAATTTTAAAAATATTTCAATAATTATTTTTTTCATACAAAATTTTCCAAGTCGTATCTGTCAAAAAAGTGTACATTTTGCACGCAAATATCTGTTAGTTTAAAAGTTAGAAGTACGTATTTACACGAAAAAAATATATTTTCAAGTATAACTTAGCGTTTGAGTGAAAAACATGGTGAATATTTTGTATAATTATAATGTTTAACTTATTTTTAATGTAAGCGTTTTGTACATGAACGCCGCCATTTTAATATCTTTTCATACAATATTTCATTTTCCTACCGAATGAATATGTTCTTGAAAATAATAAACCTTTGAATTAAATGTAATTATGAAATAATAAAATGAAACACAAGACATTACAGCAAGTTTTAAGACATATATTGTAAAAATGTGTTTATTATTAGTAAAGATATAGGCATAATAAAATTGCATAATTTGTAAATAATATTTGATTTTTCTGACAATTTTCATTTTTATGGCATCGAACAAACCAATGTATGTAGGTACCTACATATTCAAAAAATGTCTCAAACCATTTGATATTTTTTACGTATTGGAATGGTTACTATGGTAACGGAAAGATTCTGATATTCAAATAAAATTTGTTATGAATCGAATTTATTTAGAACATTGTTGTAGGTAGGTACCTACCTATTATTATTTACTTACAAATCAACAATATACTGATTTCCTATCGGAAAATTATTTTATTTATTTATTTATCAACCGTTTGTCCGATTATAATGAAACTTTGGTGAATTGTCGAGCGTATGCCCAGGATGGTTTTTGGATTTAAACTTTTTTCTTATTCTTCTTCTTCTTCGTGTATTTGGTCGTTTTACCTATGAAGGGGGAGTATCCTGGGAAAAGAAGGTCCGACTGTCCCTCCATCTCTTCACAGGTCTTCCAGGACGGGTTCTGCATATAAACTTTTTTCTTCAACGTGTACTTGGTCATCTTACCTATGAAGATGAACTATCCTGGGAGATGAAGGTCCAATTTTCCTTCCATCTCTTCGCAGGTTTCTGGATTTAAACTTTTTTCTTCTTCTTCTTCATCGTCTATTTGGTCATTTTACCTTTGAAGGTGGACTAACCTGGGAGAAGAATGTCCAATTTTCCTTCCATCTCTTCGCAGGTATCTGGATTTAAACTTATTTCTTCTTCTTCTTCTTCATCGTGTATTTTTGGTCATTTTACCTATGAAGTTGGAGAATCCTGGGAGAAGAAGGTCCAACTGTCCTTCCATCTCTTCGCAGGTATCTGGGTTTAAACTTTTTTCTTCTTCTTCGTGTATTTAGTCATTTTACCTATTAAGTAGAGCATCCTGGGAAAAGAAGGTTCTTTCATCTCTTCGCGGTTCTTCCAGGATGGTTTCTGGATTTAAACTTTTCTTAACCGACTGATGGGACGGGATGTAATGAAGGGAAGGGAGGCACTAAAGGGCCTGAAGGGACGGGAGGTATAAAACTGCCTGAAGGGACGGAAGGTACTGAAGGGCCTGATGGGAAGGGACGTAATGAGGGATTAAAGGGACGGGAGGTACTGAAGGGTCTGAAGCGGCGGGTCCTGGAGTCTAATTCTTTTTTTTCTTAATTTTATGTAGACCTTTAGGGCAGTTTTTATACAAACTATTTCCTATTGTCTAATTCATCTTCTTCTTCTTTTATGTATACATTTGGGTCATTTTTTTATAAAAATTATTTCCTTTAGTCTAATTATTATTCTTCTTCATTTAAGTACGTAGACTTTTGGGAGAGTTTTAATACAAACTATTTCCAATAGTCTTATTCATTTTCTTTTATGTAGACCTTTTGGTCAGTATTTATACAAACTATTTCCAATAGTCTAAATATTCTTCTTCTTCTTTTTTGTAGACCTTTGGGTGAGCTTTTATACAATCTATTTCCAATAGTCTAATTCTTCTATTAGGTATATGTATTTTTACTTATTTTATGTAGACCATTGGAATAGTTTTTTATACAAACTATTTCTTATAGTCTTATACTTATTTTTCTCTTTTTTATTTAGTCTTTTGGGTTAGTTTTAAGTCTAATAGTCTATTGTGCAGAAATATTATTAACGATATGCACACTTGATGAAAATACATATGAAATGAATGGGATATGGGATGTGACGATATAACCTGCACTAGAATCTTTTCAATACTTTTGTTTAATTAAATTTAAACCATTTATATCATCCTATTTTGAATAATTTTCAACACCTAATATTTAAAGAATGGGGGTTGTGGCCATTACTGAACTCTTCACAACATTTATATTCAAATTAAAAACTATTTACTATAGTTCAAGTCTTCTTCTTTTCGTTAATGAAGACTTTCAGTCAAATTGAGCAAAAATATAATGCACACTTGATGAAAAAATATAAAAACGAATGGGATGTGACCAATACTAGATCTTTTCAGTACCTACGTTTGTTTAATCAAATTTTAACCACATCCCAACATCGAAAATTACTAAATTTTCAATAGGTACACATTACAATTTGTTTTCGATGATAATATTTAAAAATGGGGGTTGTGGCCAAACCAATCTCTTTACAACGTTGATAAACAGTCATATTTAAAACCATTACGCATAGTCCATGCGAGCAGAAATTGTATAATATATAAAAAAGAATGGGTTGTGGCCATCACTTGAACATTTTACAATACTTAAACTCAATCAAATTTCAAACCACTTTTCATAGTCTGATATTGCAAAATAATTGGGTGACAATATTATAAAAACGATTGCTTTTTCTTTCACAATTTTACATTCTTGGCCAACGGCGGGACATAAAAGCTAGTACTTAATATAGGTACATAGTATATTTCGTTTGGCGATTTGACTTATTTAGACATGGATACATTTTTCCTACCTACTCTTCCAAAGATACGCAAGCTTTGGGGGAGTTTGCAATCTACTGAAGAAAAAGTTGATCTGGATCTTGACGAGACCCGAGGAGGAAACACAGAATTGTGAAGATTGTTCCACAGTCGAAAACAAGATGAGCGATGGCTAGAGATCGGTTAACTAGATCGCTTCTTATCGTTTTGGGTTCTCACAATATCGATTAATAATAAAGCACTTCCTTGCACCCTGCGCAAGTGGTTAGTTTATTTGTTATTAATTTATACATTTATTCATTTAAACTTAAGCATTTAACAATCGGTCAAAAGATTAACCTAAAACAAAAGAAATAGAATCGAGTCACACCATTTTTACACCTTTTTATTAATTAAACTTCACTTAACTGTACTGGAATTCAACATTCGATTTTTAATTAACTTCCCGACCAGTTAGTGCTCTGAAACTTTCGGTGTAACCATGCATGTACTGATCCATTTGATATTTTGATAAAATTGAAGAATTTTGTATTTATGAACTTGAATTGTGACTGCTATACGTTACACAATTTTGAGACGTTCAGGCGTATATCGTTATTAGATCGATTTGAATTATTAAACTTCACTTGTTCTTTATTTCATCACGAAGAAAACTTTGAAAATAGTGTTCTCATTTTTTTATTTACTTGTTAGAGTTGCTTGGACTCGATATTGCATGATAATAATTTAATATGACAAAAGTAAAATGTATAGTCATAATATGAGTAGAAGGAACATGAAATCGAAAATTGGTTGAAGTAAACAATCTCATGTAGTACATAGATACATACAGACATAATCACAATACGTGATCTATTGTTGACGCCGCTGTGACGAGACCAGACTGATTATACAGATTCGTATTACAAAGTCATGAATTAAACACACATTTCTACATTTCTTTGTTAGAATTTATAAATGTCACCAATCTTATCTAATATATTCACCTTTGATCTGGATTTCACTCAAGTCACACAAAAATAAATATTGTGAAAAATGTCTCGAATATTAATTTATATCGCTCCATAGAAAGATTTTTGATTATTTCCTAATATGTGGGTAGCCATTTTTTATTCAATATGTGTGTATTTACATGATACATCGTTTAAGTCTTATATCCAGTCAATACAATACTATTCTTTTAAACTTTGAACGATATAATTTTTCAGTATTAAATTATAAACAATGTTTTTACAAAATGATTATCATTGCATATAAACAAAAAAATGAACATCGTATGAGTGTAAAAAAAATAAAAAAAAAACTATAAAAAATATGTTTATAATACCAACGTCAAGAAAAGAACGAGTATATTAATATAGATATAATATAGATTTGATTTGAAGGTGAATTCAAATTATACATTGGGTCATAATTAATATTTGCTACTAGACTATAATCCGACGATTAGGCAGTTTTGGCAGCACAAAAAACTTGGTAAACGTTGGATGAAACAAATTTTGGGATCATTGCTGGGGACTTAATATGTAAGTTAATGTACATCCTCTTGCTTTCTTTTTATATGTAACCATATTTATTCTTTCCTCAATAAACGTTATTATAATTAAATCATAAATATAGTTAAAATAGAAAATAATACGTCGGAATCAAAATCTGTTATTGAGAAATAACCTATTAAATATTGAGAAGTTTATTCGATGCAATTCTCTAGATAAATTGTCGAAAAAATAATAATTATTAGTAAAACCCAAGTGAGTCATCTAGGAAATGAAGTATTACAGGTGCCATGGAAAATCCTACACAAACAATACCTATACTGTGCGATTGTTCAGCCTGTATATTATGCCTATAATATGAACGGCGCATAACAGGTGAGGCGCCAGTCTGTATTATTATATACATAGGTACATAGGAAGGTATATTTATACGAACCAGCATTACATTTATTTCTATACTAGCATCGGTTCACCCACATGGGTTTACCGGCTGTGAAACATAGACTTGCCTTTCGGCGTCTGATTGCGAGAAATGTTTATTTGTACTTTTATAAAATATTTATGTTAAATGGAAATTTCATACACAGCAGAAATATTTTTTGAAAATATTTTATATTGAACAGTTAGTAATACATAAAAAATATTGGAAGACTACGATTATTGTCGAAGTTGAAATGATTGAGCTTGTCCTGATAATGTCCGCATAGGCCTCGTAGAGCGAAATAGCTACCTATCTAAGAAGTCAATAAAAATGTAGAAGAAAAACATATTGTTTTTAGTTGTACTAATTTTCAACGACCTTTCAGTTTTCCCAACCTCTAAGTTGGTTAGTTGCATACATGAACAACGAAATAAAAAAATATAGAAACAGTTTATTCAGCTATTGTATTTATTTGGTCTAAGTTGACAGGGTTGATATTGTGAAATTCACGTTGGAAATAATAGAAAAATATGTATAAAATCTCAGTGGGGCTACTCATTACACATAACGACATAACACATTCTCAATACGTTCTCATCAAACCTTAATCTTAAAAATGTATAAATCAGTACTCGAGCATAGCCAAATCTTAATCATAATCAATCATTGAATCATAAAAAAATGTTAAGCTCAATGTTTAGTATGAAATTGTCAATCATTCAATTAACTTTAATGTCAAAGATTTCTAATGTCTGAAACTGCTCGTAATCTTATTTTAATCAACTTCATGAGGCTCGAATTTTGAATACATAAGAATTGTCAATTTGTAGCATGACAAAATCTATACATTTTGGTGGGCATAGTATTGACCAAAATACTGAGAATGGTTTATAAATACAGTCATCCTTGAATATTTAAAAGTGTACTACTGGATATTTTAAAAAACATATTTTTTAGAACACCGTGACGTACAAGATTAATACATTTTTACAGAGGCGTGCGAGGGGTCCTTGAGCTGGTTCTGCCCAAAAAAAACTACATCCTCTGTTTAGTCAACCTCCATAATATCTTTTCACCTTATATTTTTTCTTTAACTCCTGTTTTGTACTATGCACATAGCACCAATTACACGCATTGCGTAAATGTAGGAGCAAATAATCAAAATTGCATAATATTATGAATATTTCAATTCTATTGATAAATATTTTAAATCCAGCCCTTTAAAAACTAAAAGTTTTTTAATAACTAAAAGTTTTTTGATAACTAACTGTAAATACATATCATGAACTAAAATTAACATATCAAATATTGAAAACATATCATGAATGTTAGTTAAAATATTCAGAGACATCTATGAAGTATCTTTCCAACCATTATCACAACAAATTTACTAGCAGTAAATGTTTTTATCCATTATTTTATTTATCGTCCATTAGTTTTTATTCATAGATGTGATATATTACTCATATTTACGCAAAGGTTCTTTTTCTTATATTTTAATAATATTTATGAATTCCTTACAAATTGTACATACATTATTTTTTGAAATTTCTTACATATTTTACAAAACGTTTATTTAAAATATAATCTTTACTTGTTTTTTTACAATGAAATCGAATTTTTAAACTGCTTTGAATTACGCGGCAAATGCATAATACTAATAATATTTTAAATATTTTTTGAAATTTAATTAGAAACAATTATTATCACTCTCCTTTTTATTTCCAGTCATTTAAAAGATAAACGATCTATTCGCTATGATTCGAATCAAAACAATTCAATATATTTATATTAGCGCCAAAATCTTGGCGTAACATACAATAATCTAACGGTCGTTGATGTAAAAATGTACCATGTTGAACCAAACCATCTGAATATTCTTACACCCATACATACAAACTGTTGAAGAAGCTTCATACTATGCCCAGCATAAATCTTACCTTAAAAAATACACAGATACACTAATACAAATACACAACCTTTGTTCCTTTAGTCATGTGTATTGTATGCTCAAATGTATCGGGCATACTGCAATGAATATTAACGACAAAAGTAAAAAGAGATTTATAATTTGTCGCGAAATAAATCGTGAACCATATATGTGTTCTGACATTTTAGCTACTGTTATCAAAACTGTCAATGTTTCTTCGTTGGAAGCAATGTTGCATACGTTTTAAATTCAGTGTTGCAACAGACGAAAATAATTACAGGCAAATTGAACCTACAAAGGACAATTATTATTCAAATTTTAAGAAATTCATATCTCCGTTAATATTTGCGCTAGAAAAAAAATAAAAACTGTTTTATGATTCGTTATACGCCCTACAACTCGTTGATATATTAAAAATATCGTACAAGATTTTTAATTTTTTTTTTTTGTATTTTTTTTTTATTTTTGGATTTTGATAGTCATGCCAGGCATAAAGGCATGTATGGCTTGCACGCCACTGCATTTTTAAACGATTTCAACAACGCTGGGAATGTTATGAGAATAGACAAATTCGTGTTCTCCTATAATAAGCTATTACTGACACGATATAAAATGGAGAGTCAGGCAAGAATACCTATATTAAATTTATTTCTCACACACTAAATATTATATACGAGATTCGATATTGATAGTGATAAAACAATTAATAGAATAATGCACAATAGGTACAGACGTGGGCAGTAATAGTTTTCTATCTAGCACTTCCTATTAAGTGTACAGAAGCAGGCTCTCAATTGAGATAACATCAGTTTATTCATTTGATCTCCCATCTCTGATGAATACCTATAAGCAAAGTATTAAAATGATACAAAGTTGTCGACTGTAATTCAATATTTAAATAGTTTATGAGGTGTTGGGGCGAAGAGAGATTCCAAGTAACTGATAAATGAAAAAAGGTCTATTAATGTATGTGATTATGATTTATGATATCCTTTATAAGGAAAAGCTCTTCGGTAATTAATGTAATACTGATAAATATATAAAATGTGTACTTTCCATTTCTTAGTTAGTTGATTGTTTTCTCATCAAAGTTAAATAAAAAACGGAAACGGAAGACGAGCAAAACAAAAGTGAAAACATTACAGTTCAATATCACGAGGCTATAATCTAATGAAAGTATGAGTTCTTTGGTGTTATCAAATTTTGTCGAATGACAAAACTCTATTTCAGCGAAGAAACCAAATAAAAACAAAATTATATTAACATGAGTGTCTGGAACAGTCTGGAACAATATTAAATTTTGTTAGTAAGACGGATATGGAATACATACAGACATATTTAGTGTGTAGCAATGTTACATAAATCATGTTTAATGCTTTTACGTAGAATTTGAAAATATAATATAGACATCGAGCAATTTCATTTATTTCGTTGGATTTTTTTTCTTTTTTGCAGAATGTATAAATTGAGGTGCACTTTATTTTGAATAAACATATTTTCTTTTTTAATTTCCATTATATATCCCGGTAATTCTCATACTTCAAAAACCATTGTTATGTAAATATTTACTTTGTTTAAAAATAAAATTGGCACTTATAAGTATAATAAGTGAATAGAGTCAGGTGAGTATGGGTATGTATTTAACAACTAAATAGTACGGTAGAATGCGAATGAGCACGCAATATGGTAATTATTTGTAAACTAAAAAGCACATTAAAATTTAGTGGAAAGTTTGTCAGCGCTTGTATAAACACGTGCCATCACGCGATGTCACGATTGGGGAGGAGACACAGGAGCGGTCGAGCCATTCAAAAATGAACGTGCAAAGATATGTACAAAGATATTTTTCGAGTTATTTTAAGTTGCACCTGCTGATAAGAAACTGAAAATGCAAGCCTCATGAAACAAGAAGAAAGAGAAAAACGACTCTGAGTTTAGATCAAAGCCTAGAGTTATTTCCTTTCGCCAATAATGTGAACAGTATTATTATTTTGTAAATCGAACATTTTTTAAAAATTGCATAAAAATTGCAAGTAGGTAAACAAGCCAAAAACGAAATAATATTTCTGGCGCAGAAATATTATTTGATTTTTGCTTCTCTTCTCAATAGATGTCTTATTTTATACGATCTGTTTCCCATTATAAAAATATAAAGAACTTTCAAAATTGCAATGATATGGGAACTCAATAAGAAGGCCTAATTGGTAAACGTTGCGCAAGTGCATAAAGAGATCACGTAAACCATCCGATGACAGGTCGTAAGCCCTGTAGGTGCCTTGAGTTCCTGGTTCTTCTATAATATTCCAACTTTGTCTCTATTGACATGTTAAAAAATTGTCAAATTATTATTGTGTCTTAGTAACAATTCACTATAAGATATTTGAATTGGTGAATGTTGCAATTGCGTAAAGTGATCACTAAAGCTAGCCGATAATAGGAAATAAGCCCTGTACGTATGTCTTTGTGGTTTTCCTTGCTTTCATCTTCAATTTCTCTTCCTACATCTCTACTGAGATGCTTCATTGTTCCCATATATACCCATTATAATAATGCTAAAAGGATGGCAAGAAAATATGATTTATATTGTCGGCCTTCGTGGCTCAGTTGGTTGGGTATCTGACTGCTGATCCAAGGGTCCCGGGTTCGATTCCCGGTGGAGACACAGTTTTTAATTGTGTTTTCAGTCTGGAACTGTGAGACGATTAATATCGTGAGTCTCCAGGATGTAGCCAATTGTTATTGTGTGCGTGTTAAATAAATATTTGACATAGTACATGTTTGTTGCCGGAGAAGCAACATTAAATTAAATAAATAAATACATTTATTTATTTGGGGTGACTTAAAATAAATTTTAATTCTTGTGGGTTACACATCCTTAGAATAGTTTGCCCAAAATAGGTACTCGATCTCTCCACTAATCTCTACTAATTCAATCAAATTTTAGATACATTTTTATTGCAAAAAATATATCGCTATATACTGTTTTGGTGCGCATATTTTATTATTCTTATTTAAATTAAGTTATGGTAATACTAAATAAGGTTTTCCTCATGTAGCTGTCTGAAATATCCCAGTATATTCTACCAACGCATATATGTGCTTATAATTCAGGAAAATACAATTTTAATATGAAGTTAAATGACTAACAATAATGATATAACTTTGTGTTATTAACTCGCTCAATCGGTAAAGTAATACACAGATTATTTTAATGATAGTTGTAAACATATTTTACCCATAAAAGCGAGAAAATTAAATTTGTCGAATCGATTTGTTACTCGACATTCATAGAGTCGTAAAATTTTGAATCATGTAATATAATATTTACCTACGTTAAAATAAGCAACAAAATGGCAATGAACCTATAATATATATTGACAGAATAAAGAATAAAATGATATCTTAATAATCTTGTGAATCAGTATAAAACTTTAACATTTTCGTTTACTATAAGGAATCTTGACGACATAAGTTGCCAATATAATTCAGGATTTTCTTAATAAAATTTATTCAATCTTGCATAATATACTAGAAGCATCCGATTTGAATTTTGTGACACCTCAATATTTCAAATTTAAATGATTTTGGGCACATTATCATCATTTAGACGGAGAAATATCAACTTCACGAGTTAGAAATAAAATAAATTAATACCAGTATTTTACCACCAATAAAAAAAACAATGAATGATAATATTACTAATATATTCGGTAATCAGTATAGTTGATAGGTAATGTAGAGACCTCCTCAGAGCCTAATCCTTTGATATGTTCAAGTATCTGATGGGTGAACTATTCTCAATTGAAAGCTTGATGATGCGTTTGTTGAATTTTATTTTGTTATAATAAATAATTTACAATTTACGCATTAATCTGCTATTTTAAATAATAACAAAATGCTTTGCTGTGAGGCTTAGAAAAGTGTTTTCACTTTTTTTAATATTAAGAATCGAAAATACAACATGCAAATTAGAATCTTGAAAGTACCTGTCGCTGGCTACCCCACATTGTGGGGTATGTCGTGATGGTATATATGTAATATCCAACACGAATAACGCTTGTTTGAATAAAGTATAAATAATATTATTATAATAAATAATGAAAATAAAGATACCAAGAATACCACACTACATACATGTCTTAGCAAGACATAGTCTCTTATCTAAAATAGAGAAATACATATAAGACTAAATATGTAATTTAAAAGATTAATTTTATATTAACTACACAGGGTTAGCAAAGTCTGTAACAAAACAAATCAGAAATATTTTCAACATGATTCCAAAACTGTGTGAATTTGAATATCATTAAAAACGTTCATAATACAGCTAAGTTAATCCTAATATTTGAGGTTTACTTTTGGCATGTTAATTCGAAACCTTTTAATCGCAATATTTTTGAGTCAGTTTATTTCTAAACTTATTACGTAGGTAGGTTTTTCATAAACGAATTTTAAAAATATGTTTGGAGAGTAATATAAATATTTATTTGAGGCAAATTTGTAAAATGTAAATTAAATTAATAAAAATAAAGTTTTTGATTAATTTTAATCAAAATAATCCATTATATTATATTAATTGTTGAAAAAAAAACGTAAATATTTTTAATAAAAATTATCCATTATTATTATATTTATTGTTTTAAACTGCTGATTTCTTATTAACATTTATATGTTATGATGTAGGGTCCTGTAGATACAAGTGTAAATTTGTTTTACTTTATTTAAAAATCACGCAAGATAAAATAAAGGTAGCACTTAAAATGACAAGCCAAACCTTGTATTTCTGTAATTAGGCGTAAGTTTTTATCAACTTGAAATACGTGTAAGCCTGTCATTGTACAGAATGTACGACAGAAAGTAATTTTCTCGAGTCAAAATGAAATAAATTTATATTATCCGAAATACTGCGATACCAAATGTTAAAAAGCATTCCGCCCTAGAACTTAAATCAACTGTATCTTTCTGTGAGTATTTCTCCAAAGATTTCCTTGGATCTAGTGGGATATCTTTTATTATCCTACAAAAAACTTGATACAGCCTTTGAGGTACAAAGAATCAACTAAAAAGAAACTTGAATTTCATTGATGAAAAAATAAGAATTAATCCCGTCGGCCAGAGATTCAACCTCTCGCAAAGTTAATATAAATCTTCCTTGTGTTTTGCTTTTGAATATTTCGGTAGCTTATATCTGGCGAACGATTTTCGGTAAATTAAATTATCTATATGAGGCGAATATTCAATAGTTTCCAAATTAATTGTATCTATAGGTATGCTAATAAACAATATCGAAACCGTTTTCACCGTTTTAAAATTGCTTCCTCTGCCTCATGTCAGTTCTGTCAACACCCGGACTAAACTTCGGAACATATCCTGTGAGATTGTTGCCACCCAATGGTGTCCTCTTATAGATCGGAGCTCCTCTTTGCTCTCCGTGGTCCTCTTCAAAGTCTCATTAGTCATGCGGATTTTGTGATTTCGAAGAACAATTTTATAGCCTTTAGATGGGTCGATGGCAGAGCGGTTAGCGCGCTGGGCTAGTAATCCAGTGGTCGCGAGTTCGAATCTTACCTCGAAGTTCTGTCGTAGTTATGGTGCCTTACTATTGGAAGATTCCCATTAAGTTAATTTTTTAAGAGATCTTGGTCACACCTCTGATGCTTTTCATTTAAAAAGATCTAAATTCAATGACAGCCAACGAATGTGTATCTTCCATTCACATTCGTCGATTGTTCTTTTTGCACTATGGTTCCACTAACTCTATTATTCAATAGATAATTCGTAACTACTAACTAAAAACTAACTACTACGAACGAATATCTACTGGTAATTACATTTAATATTCTTTTTTTCTTGTTGCATTCCTAATTTATGTAATATTGAACCAAAACTGTAAAAAAGCCTTCCCTTTGATTATTTTCACTATTGAAAACTGTATTTTTTTTTATTTTTGTAATTTTCTAGCAACTAACAGGTACTTTGTAAAATATCAATTTGACATGCACCCAATTACTTGCCACATTCTGGAGACTTAGGATATTAATCGTCTCATCATCTCAATCGTCTCCAAACTGAAAATACTTTCTCTCTATTGGCGTCATTATTTCTCAGTCGTTGGTCGTAAATAAATATTCTACAACATGATCTTTTGACATCCACGGATACCGACGCGAAATTTCGAAGGCTGTAAACCGCGGACGCGGACCTAAAAATAAAAAAAAAATTGTACCTATGGGTGCAGTAGTGAAAATTGTTTTAATTCATTTAATAAATACTCAGTTTGTAAAGTTAAACATTGCTGCATTATATTTAGTAAAAAGCAAAATTACCGCTTTTTCAGGTTCAATCCCGTTTTTCAGAGGTTCATAAAAGATACCGATGTGCGTGCAAATGTCCGCAACATCCTTGATTCAATAAGGATTATATTAGATTTACGGTTCATGCTGTAAAATAATATATTTTTTGTTCATTCCTATTGAGATGTTCTAAAACAAACAACATGACAGATATTATTTTAAATTTAAATAAAACAAAATACAACATAATTATATGATGGCGTTAAGAATAACGCTATCACTGTGTTTCAACAAAGAGAAAATAAACTTATCATAAAAAAGGTTCCAGTGATGGGTGTTAAACAAAATATAATTAAGCTATAACAACTACATTAATGACCCGTTGTAAAACATAAAAGCGATTTTCATAATGCTCTTTGGAACAAATCCTTTTCAGAATACCAAAAGGAACTTAATTTGCAAAAAGACTAATGAAGAAAAAAGGAAAACGAGTGATAACATTTACATTTTTATTTTTGGAATTTCGCATGAGAAACTTTGTTTTCGTTTCATTTTTACGTCGATTTTATAGAAAATTAAAAATATAAAAAAAAATACTTTTTTGTTTGATGGTAATAAGTGCATATCATGATGGAAAAAAAGAGTTGAATAATATTATTTTGGGGGTTGGACCTAAGATTGAAAGACTGTATCAAAACAGTACCTAAATTTCTGTAGTTAAATATTTATACTTAGAAATATACTAGGTATGTCTGAAAATAGACGAAGAAGTCACAAATATATTTTTACAAGTAAAAATCGGGATATCAAGTAACTACAATATAAGCATGATTAGGTATGCTTTTTATCTGAAAAAAAAATGCACATGCATAATAAAGAAAACTCCTTACTGTACGTGTAGAATAAAAATTATTCCAGTATAACGCCAGAAATATGATTTACATTTTATATTTCCCACGTTCATGTACTAATTTTTGTTGTTTGAAACAACCGATTTTTAGTTTATAATCACAGTAAATAGATATTGATTTTCAAAAATATTTTTACCAGAATGATACTGTTGAATTTATACTGTTCCATGATAATTCGAGTAGTTTACCTGAAACAATTGAAACAGAAAGAGTTAAAAATACATTTAAATAGTTCATCAAGTTACATAAACTAAGTTCAATATTCACTAAACATTACAAAATGATTACACCAGCGTTTCCTAAATGGTGGTCCGCGGAACCCTGGGGTTCCGTGGAAGGATCACAGGGATTCCGCGGTCTTTCCTAGAGAAATTTTATTTTTTATTTATTCGAATTGAAGCTAACAATACATGAATTAAGTATAGATACAGATAAAACTTACATTACAAAAAATATCCAATCCATACATCAAATCTATTAAAAGCTTACAATAATATCAAAATAAAACATAAAACGTTCGTGGAAGACTCGTTACCGCGCGTCGTCGCGTCTACCCGATAAAAAGTGCGGGCGGTGCGGGACGTGGAGACGAGCGGTGCATTATTGCACAGCACACTCATGACTCATCTGATTTATTTATAAAAACACAACAAGACTGACTCAACAAATCATAACGAAAATTGCCGCGCAGTGAGAAAATTTCAGGAAATATTTAACACGATAAAATAAAAAATTTCTCACTGTGTGTCAATTTTAGTTTCAATTTCTTGGGACAAACATTACAAGTCTAAAATTTTCTCGCTGTGCGGCAATTTTCGTTTTGATTTATTGATACAAACACAACAGGACTGAAATTTTCTCGCTACGCGGGATTTTTATTTTTTGGTTTACTGGTGCAAACATTAAAGGCTTAAAAATTTTTCGCTGCGCAGCAGTTTTGATTTTGATTTATTGATACAGTCTTACATGAAAATATTCAAACTATGTACATACAAGGTAAACACTTTATGTAGTTATCAAAATAGCCAGATCTAGGGTTCCGCCAAAAAAAGTATGATCATTTAGGGTTCCATGGCCAAAGAAAATTGGGAACCGCTGGATTACACAATAGTTTTGAACACTGAAAAAATCACAATGTTGCTGGCATGATAAGCAAATAAATTGCAATGTGTGTAACTCATTCGAATCATACTGAAATTTGGGTAGATATTTAAATTGTATCTATCTGTTGGAATTGCGATGTAATGGAAAGAATACCTTTCCCTATAAAATTGAACATTGACAAATGTAGAGTTGAATATATTTATAGCACCACCTGTATATCCAATTGCTTCCACAAATTGATATTGACAGGAAAGTGTTTGTCTGATTTACGTTTTGTGTCGCTGTGGCGCTGACGAAAAACTGTCAACGGAGTCGAACTTAAAATTTATTTGGATTCTAAGCAACAATACAAGTTATTTAACACACGCAAAGTTTCACTTTGATTATAGCAATTGCAGCGTTAAGATTTTTGAACTCCATAATTAAAGTGGTAGAATCAAACTAGACAAAACACTGTATGAATTTTTATTATTTTATTAAATAACGATCATTTCGCCATGTACGTGCCTTTTTAACTACACAATATTCATAGGTACATACGACGTAGGTATAGAGAACCGAGCGCCTCTATTTTTGCACACTATTATGTATTTTTTAACATTCATGCGGCGTCTTATACATGCTCGTCGATTATTCAAGGTTCATATGTTTCCTCCTTTCAAAATATCATTCACGTGGTCATGCCATTCCTATCTGAAAAAAAAAACACAAAAAAAATCAATGACTAGGTATGGTAAAAGTGACATTTTCGTTGGCCTTTGTGGCTCATTTGGTTAGATATCTGACATCGGAGAGAAAGTATTTTCAGTTTGGAGACGATTGAGATGATGAGACGATTAATATCCTAAGTCTCCAGAATGTGGCAAGTAATTGGGTGCATGTCAAATTGATATTTGACAAAGTACCTGTTAGTTGCTAGAAAATTACAAAAATAAAAAAAAATACAGTTTTCAAATTATTTGCCAAGTATAAACGTATATCATGTCAGAGAATTATTTCGTGGTGTGAAAAAACCACAATATGTGAATGGGTGAACCAAAAAATAGTAGCATCTAATAATTTAATTTGAAGATTGTTCATAACAAGATTTTCTCACATTACGCCTTCGGGTAGACGCTCAACGTGGCGTATAATTAATTACTCTCCACGGTTCAAATCCCCCGTTTAAACTTATTTCTTTTTCCTTATTTTTGGAACTTTTTTCCTCTTATTCTCGAGAATTTTCTTCACTTATTTAAAGTTGCCGCCGGAAGCTGAGTTAACGGAGATTAATGTAGAATTATCTCATAAGTTGCCATAGAAAAGGTAAAAAAGCGGTTTTTAAGAAATTCCACCAGATATTATTTAGGTACCGCTCGAGAGCAATAATTTTTTACTTGAGAAATAATAAATTTGATTTTGAAAATTGAAGGAAAATAATAATAGAATTTCTTTTGAATTCCAAATAAAATATGTCGAAAAGTTAAACGATAAAGATCTGTATTTTAGAACAAACTCATACTGCAAGTTCTTTTTACACGAACATTGATGAGTAAACATATTTTTTTATCTCTTAGTACTTAAGGCCCTTGTATACCCTGGGTATACGGATGTACGTAAAAATGCACACTAAATTACCTTCTAAAGTATGAAACACGAAGAAATATTGTATATCACCTGCTATGCTATATATATATACAACATTTTATCGTGCAAAAAAGGTAAAATTTAGAGGTTTTTTAAATATCATAATAATAAAAAAACAGTTTTTAATTATGTTTTCAGTCTGGGTCCGTGAGATGATAAATATTATAAATCTCGGGATGTGGCAAGATGTTATTGGATGCGTGTTAAATTAATATTTTATCTGTTAAGATATAAAAATATAATAAAACTATACGGAGTAACGTATATTTGAAGACTGGTCATGATCTTCTGCAATTAAAGGAGAATAATAATGTTTGTGTGATATTATCGATGATATCTGAAAACCATAAATAATGTTGGTGATATTTGCAAACATATGCTGAATAACATTATTATGACAAAGAATGATCTGATTGCTGACAAACTGTCCGGTAGATATCCTCCAGCACTTATTACGTTGGCCTCTCCGTGTCCGCGGTAGCTGAAAAGTTTTCATTGGGTACTACACATCTCTCAGCGAAACACTTTGGAAACCCCATTGAAATACATTACTTATTGGCATAGAATTATATTGGTTAGGATTTTTTAAAATATTAAAACTTAGTTCGGTTTTTATTCCTTTCGGTATTTTTTTCCTCCGGTTTTAAATCATTTTCAAAATAAAAATAAATTTTAATTTATTTTATAAATTATCGACTGCTATGGTGTAGTGTCCTGGAATCACTTCCCATCGGAGGTATGCTAAAAATTAATTCTCTATCAAATCTTTCTTCTCTGGAATAAAATCACTGGTACTTCAGAATAAATTGCCATTTTTGTAATAGACTCGCCACATACAAGGCGCCACATACATATATTATTAAAATTTGTCTTTTTTAAAAAATTAAGTTAGAACTATATAATATTTCAAAATGATTGAGCTCCGGCAGAGGTTGTTTGCCTATCGAGCATTATACTTACTTGTAGGTACTGTCAATTTGATATAATATGTATAAAATATTTCTGTGCCGCACATGATTAAATAAGAAGACTAATTTATTGAGAAGATAATTTAAATTGGTAAGTGAAGGTAGGAAATATTATGTGCTCACGCCATGCGTATTATTCTGACTCTTAATATCTATAACTATTATGTATATAAAATATTTGGGCATTCATGCTCAATAAAAAAAAGATAAAATAATTTATCGAATATATTTTTATTATTGCATATGCGCAACCTCACATATAAGAATTTTAGCTTTCATTATTTACAAAAAAAAAACAATTCTCTCAATAGATGGCGTTACAACAAAATAAATAAAAAATAATAAGATTGTTGTTCATAATTTCACCCATAGATGGCTATAGTAAAAATTCCTTATTTTCAAGCGAAAAGAATTTCAGTATTACAATATATAGAAGTTTCAAAATTGAATTGATAGGGATCTCATTAAAAAGGCATAATTGGTGAACGTTGCGCAAGCGCATAAAGTGATCACGTAAACCAGCCGATGACAGGTCGTAAGCCCTGTAAGTGCCTTGATTTCCCGGTTCTCCTACAATAAATATTCCAACTTCGTCTCTATTGAGATAATTAAAAATCTGTTAAAAAAATAAAATAATTTAAATTATAACTAATTTGCAATTTAAGGAATATTTTTTTAAATTTATGTTATCACTATCAGACATCCCATAAAAGAAAGTAGGTAAAAGTGTTATTTCTTTCCGCCTTAAAATTTTATATATTCGGTATAAAAGTACCTTTTTGTGTAAATTTGCGATATAAAAAACCAACACGGTTCTGAATGTGTCACGGAGACGTTTCGCTCACCTGACTGACGAAGGAGAATCTAGAACAGACTACGTGGGAAGACGCCACGGGCCAAGTGAAGAGGGAACACAGAAGGATGCCTGACATTTACAATTAACATATCTACTTAAATTTGCACAAATAGACTTGAACTTATATTGCTAAACCTCAAAAACGCATAAAGATGCAGCTATCAATATATTGCTGAACCTCAAAAACGCATATAGATGTAGCTATCAATATATTGCTGAACCTCAAAAACGCATACAGAAGTCGCTATCAATATATTACTGAACCTCAAAAACGCATATAGATGTAGCTAAATATATAATGCTGAACCTCAAAAACGCATATAGATGTCGCTATCAATATATTGTTGAACCTCAAAAACTCTTGAATAAAAACAAAAAATATACATAGATGAAGAGTCAATACTTTTTGAACATCCGTCCAATTATCTATTTTTTCTGTGTATATGGGTAGGTACTCCATCAAAGGAAAACATTTCTGAAACACCTGATATTAAAACATGTGAATTTGATTTGAAAAAAAAATCCAATAGATAAGGTGGTATGTTGAGAGAATGATTAACAAATATGAATTAATTTTTTTTATTTATCGCTCCTCGCAAATAACAGCTAGCTTCTCTAGTATCAAATGAAAGATTGTAAGCCTTGTTGAAAATACCCTTTAATTATAGGTACTGAATTACAATGATTGACGAAAAATGTTGAAATAATTGTTGTAACGAAGTGGGAAACAATAATAAAACATTTAATTTATTCAAAATATAGGATGTCCTTTAATTATAGGTACTGAATTACAATGATTGACGAAAAATGTTGAAATAATTGTTGTAACGAAGTGGGAAACAATAATAAAACATTTAATTTATTCAAAATATAGGATGTCCAGTCCAATGCCGCAGTGGTCAAGCGGCCTCTACAGCTGACATTGTGTCACGACTGATTTATATACCTTGTTTCGAATATGCGGCAGGTCCGTAGTCTTCTTAGGAATGAAAAAAATGTGCAAAAAAATCAAGGTTGCAACCTGCCGCTGCCATTGCTTCTTTGATCGCTAAAAGAAACGATATTTAAAGTACTTTTTTCGACATTGTTGCGTGTTGTAGAAAATGTTATGCGTTTAACGATAACTTACTTCAATTCCCTGCTACGGATAAAGACATGTGATTCGCATTTTTTTTATTAAATCTATTAGGTAATATTTATATTTATTTATTTATTTTATTTTTAATATATTTTATAATACAAATCAATATATAAATTCACTAGTAATAATATTCTTACATATTTTTCCCTGCAGTACCTCATCAAAAAGATTACAATCTTGTGCTTGATGAGGGAAGCACTTATAACAAAATAAAAAGTATCAATACAAAGCAAAGTCAACATAAAAGTAAAAGTAATTAAATCAAATCATACATGAACAAAAAAAAAAATCAAATAAACATCATAAAAAGGTTGAAAATAAATGAAAAAGAAGAATACTCAAATGAGAAAACATATCAGAATACATATTCAAACCAAAAAAAAGAAAAACATGAAAAATTATGTTACCTATATAAATATCCATTTATATTATGTCCTATTCTAATTCGTCTAAATTTATCCGTCTGAATTGTAGTATGTGAAAAATGTCAAAAAGTTGACTGAATTTATATGGGACTCATTACGACACATAGCGCGGATAAAATCATTATATTCACGGTCACCCGTTGACTAATACACGTTTTCGTATTCTGAAACGAATCTGTGCGATATCGGCAAAAGAACAGAGATAGGACAAGATGGAAAATGAAAGGAGTGGACTTACTGTGCCAGCTGTTTTCTTCCTTTTCTCTGTCGCGTTAGTTCTTCCTTCTCGTCACTGATTCAATAAAATATATTCACAAATTGTCTGTAACATACGTGCGAATGCCGCGAACGTATTTTAAGGGTTTTATATGAATGCGCACGGCGCTTGTGTAACACGAGATGTGTCTTGAGACGCGTATTTGCGAGACAGAAGAACGTGGCTGGCTTACGCGCGGACAGAGGCAAGATTATTGTTGCCACGTTCGGGTATGGATGTAGGTATGATGGGGTTTAGGTATGTCAGGAAGATGAGGATAGGTACAAAAAGGGATTATCTGTCATCTGCGCTAACAGAATCAGAATAGGACATATTATATGCACTTTTTGGAACTAACATAAGCTTTCATAATGAAATGCAGAGAAAACGATGATCATTCGTGCGTCACTATTTATAACCACCTCTTGCTAGTCAAATACTTTTCACAATTATATTGCATAGGTGTTCAACAAGCAAAGAAAACAATGAAATGATTCAATTACGAGTGGTGACCAAGTTTCTTAAACTAGATATAAATTATGACATACATAAACAAAGTCTCAATCTCTTGTTATTCTCCATTAACCGGTCCTATGTACATTGTACATATGCACTGGTGCTGGTGCCTGGCTTAAATTATTTAGTGGGTAAATAAAAGTTTGTAAACAAGATATGAAGAAGATTTTTTTTCGCAACCACCACCGATCACTGCGCATATATTATGATGACTGTAAACGACCCTTTCACAGAACGCAACAAAAAAAAGTGAGCAATGAAAAAAATTCCTAGCACAATAAGAAGCTCATGTCAGATTTGATTTATAAAAAAATTCTCAGCCCCTTGTGGGTCTCCGTTGCCCGGTCCTATGCACTGGCGCTGGTGCCCGGCCACTCCGACTGGCCGCGCGTGGGCTCAAATTATTTAAGTGGGTAAATTAACCACTTGTTGCATCTCAAGTCTACTTTATTGCAACAACATTACTTACGATATTATACAGCTGTAGTAGTACTATCACGTCGAGTGTATGACCGCTATAGGGCGTGTTATTAACACATTCGTACAAAATGTACACGTCAAATGTAAATTATCAGAGTACCTACCTATATACATACATAAGTAGGTACCGCGGTTTATCGATGCAACATTATATATCTACCTACATACCTTCTCATCACTCTTGCAATAATTAAGGGACATACATATAAGCCTTGACGATATTTTTAACATTAATTAAATTGACAGAACATTTATCATCGATCTATACAAGAGTAAAATCAAAATTCGCGGGTGCTGTTGGTGAACTTCATTATTAGAGTTAAAAGCTCGGGACAAACTTTTTATTGTGTTGATATGTTATAAAATACAAGGTTCTTTTTTCTCATTAATTCCAAATGTGCAGCAATTTTCTCTATATTAAAGTGGAAATCACAATTAATCATTTCAGAAACATGTTCATAAAAGGAATCTAAATTAAATAAACACAACATAATTTCAAAACTATTGGTTTCAATCAATAATTTTGTTTATTTATTTGTTTTTTATCTGTTTAGCTAAGTAATTTTTCCTTTGACGACTTCGAATGCCTTGTTTAAGAAAATAACCTATCGATGGAAGAAGTAAAATAAACTCTCAGGTAAGCATCAAACGCAGTAGGTAATCGGAAAGGTATGCCAAGTTTATTGAGTGAACAAAACAAATTGATCGAGCTTTCGCAGTGGCTGGTCCATCTTCATAGAACAAATATTAATAACACAATGACTTTCAAAAAACAACTAAAGAGACACCTTTTTAGAAAATCAAATGGAAATTACTAAACCACAACTAACTTACCAACTTCAAATGGTTTTATTTCTAAATGTTTTATTTCAAAATGCATTAAACTAAGTAACATACGATTTGCATCTGTTATAATTTAATTAAATATTGAGGTAACTTAATATTTAATTAAATTATTTAACGGGATTTTAAGCAAACCTATGCAAGATCCAATATAAAACGCCCTTGAGCTGAGCTCTCACGAAAACGGCGCTACATGAAATATCCAACAACTTTTTTTTATTTCCTAATAAAAAAGAATTACATAAGCCATAATTACATAATGTATGGCGAAGCAAACGTTGTCCAATATATCAAAATACAACGTCTACGTTGGCTCGGACACGTTTGTAGAATGGAGGATAGCCGGGTCCTAAAGAAAGTATTGGACACCTGTCCCGAAGGAAGAAGAAGCAGAGGGAGACCTAGGATGAGATGGCTGGACGACATCGATGGAGATAAAAGAGCGATCGGACAGACAAACTGGAGGAGACTTGCTGTCGGCAGGGCGGAATGGAGGCAGTTTCTTGAGGAGGCCAAGGCCCACACCGGGCTGAAGCGCCATTGCTGATGATAATTACATAAAAATATTAAAACAAAATACAATACAAATAAAAAAAATATATCAATATTAGGTTCTCGGATATATTGCCTCACTAGGCAAAAGCCTGTTCCAAGGCAATACCTATTCAAAATTAGTATTTATACAAAAAAGTCGGTTGTATTTTCTTTAAGAATAAAAAATTTGAAGTGAATTTTCTTCTAAGTTCGATACTGCGATTGTGATCAGTCAAACAAAATGTACCTGTAATTTTTAAATAGGATTGAATATATCGGACTGGTTTAGTGATTTTGTGAAATATATACAAGAGGCGTGATAGCGAATTTACACCATGGATAATTTATATCGCATCGGTACCTATATTATAATAGGAAACAATGCAATGAAGTGTATGTCATTTGTCAAACAAGGGATTAGTGACCAGAGGTTTGACATGGGCGTACCTCTATGACTGTTCAAGTAATTGATCACAACCGGTTCATTTCTACGTGGTTGATTCGCTTACAAAATATTACATACCTATTAAAGATTTCGAACAATTTGGTGCAACACTAGATAATATTCATGTTGTCCGGTGACCATTGGTTACGCTATTAGTTAGCGATGGTAAACATTGTATGTTACAGCGGGTATTTTTGTTGGAATAGGAGTCAGGAATATTAGGTATGTTTTCCTAAGATACCAAACTCCAGTTTTCAGACTCTACATCGCTTTCCTATCGTATTATCAACCTTTCATATCTCAACTTTTTTTAACTAGACAGTAAATTTAAAATTATAGATGATTAAAAATAGTTGATGATTAAGCTCTGCATATTTTATTTTATTAGATGTTCCACAATTATGGTCTATATTGCTCACAAAGTTAAACGGAAGATATAATTATAATTTTTTATAATAATTATTTGAGAATAAATATTATAGTTTAGAAGGAAAAACATACACTTGTTATTTTTAAAATAATAATAATAAATATGTACTCAATTTTTATATATATAAATAAGTAAATAAAAAATAATTTCAATTTTAAGATCTTATGAGTTAAAGTAGGTAGTTGTAAATCAAATTTATTTTTAAATATGGAAGAAAAGACATCTAGAAAAATACGAAAGAGCCTCGAGAAGCTAGAAAGAAAATTCATTCAGTTTTAAATATAATTTTAATAGAATTAGAAATATATGCAGCATATTTATCTAAAGAAAAAAATATATCTCAACCTTTTTTGGCTAAGTTACGGCCGAAAGTTGCGTGTCACTGTTTAAATACATACGTATATACATCGCGTGATTATTCAAATACATTTAATATAATTATACACTACGATAAATAATATTGTGATACGCGCATTCGTAGATTTTGCATGGCGCAGAGAAAGTATTATAGATATTATTGTAAACATTTAGTGTGAAGCTATAACTAGACGAAAAGACGGATCTACTCTGAAACTACAAGAAACCAAATACTCCTTGATGTATTAAGTTGGTCAAATACTAGTTTTTTATACCCGGCACTGTTTGGGAAAAGGTAAACGTGAAACAATTTAAAAAAGGGAAATTACAAAAAAAAAACACAACCAACACATCAAGAAAATCGTTTTAGTAATTTTTTAACTGTATATTTTTTACGATATAAATTCAGAATGAGTAAAACACATTCAAAACCGTCACTGGTTGTGAATAAAGCAATGTCCAAAGTATTTATTGTTTAAAACATTCTCGTTTTTGAGTGAAGCTCAGCCAAAAAAAATGCCACATAATATATAGCACGTTAAAATAATATGGTAGGGATAGTAAATTTTTCTACGAAAATAAAATAGCAAAACTCGAATATTATGTTTTCTTGGAAAATACCAAGACAAGTTTAAATATGTCTTATAAATGATAAATGTGCATTGAATAGTCTAGAGCGTTGCTAATAATTCTTATTACTATTTTGATTAAAGTCATAAATTTAACGCCACATTATATGAATGGTAGAAAAGTGACATCCAATTTGATTTCCATTTTGAACATTTCCATTTAGAGAGCTTTCCAAAGAACTTTGATACAAGACATAATTCAACCAGCTTGTAGTATCAATCTTTGAAGGAATCTTGATAAGCAATAACCAATTAAGTTTGTTCATTTACACTTTTATTTTCAGTTCTTATGATTTATCTTTTTTAATGTACCTACATGAGCTAATAGTAATATTATGTAAACTTTTCTGGCAATTTTTTTTGTTATATGTGTATAAGATTTTCGTTTTATATTGCTGTATGTTTACCGAAATATATAAAATAAAATAAAATAACAAAATACTTAAACAATTTAAGAACTGATATTTTTTGGATACATGGTTTTTCCTTATTTCTCTCTGCCTACACCAATATAAGGGACATGACGTGATCGTATTTATTTGATTGAAAAATGATGTATGAAAAATCTAATAAAACCACATTTAAATGGACTTTATCTAAGTGTGGTTTAAAACACAGTTTCCTGAACAAAAATTGATACGTTCACATCTACTTACTCGTTTATAATAAAGATCGAGTTGAAATCCTTCTAAAATAACGAAGGATAAATCTCGCTATCGATAGTGCTAAAAAATATGAAAATAAATATGTATTCAATTCCGACACGAGGATGTCTTACATATCATCTTGGAGGGAATGGTTGAGGGTATAACTAACAGAGGGCGTCCCCAGTATCTGTAAGTGTATAGGAGTATCTAGAACAGGTGTTCGAGGACACGAAGTGTACCTCCTACACAGAGTTGAAGAGAGTCGCTGAAGACTGAGCGGAGTTGGGGAAAAGATGTATCGCTTTGCTGCCAACCAATCCCAAAGAAGAAGACATTCTCTATAACCGAATAAAATAAATCCATGATTTAAAAAAGGTAAGCACCATAGATGGGTGGTGACAGAGTGGTTAGCAAGCTGGTGTAGTAATCCAGTGGTTGCGAGTTCGAATCCTGCCATGAACGATTTATTTCACCATTTATGCCTCGTAACTCTGTTACGAGGAATTACCACATTGTAAAAAAGTGGAAAAAAAGGTTCGAGATTATTATTGTTTATAATAAATGTTTACTACTGCGATGTATTTTGTATTTATGTTAAAACGAGTGGGTTGTGGCCAAAGCTAAACTCTTCAGTAACAAGTCATTCTATAAAGTATTCAAATTTTGTATGGAAAATTTTCAGCATTTTCATGAAATGAGTTTGTTCAATTATTTTTTTTATTAAATATTTTATTATGAAAACTTGATAACTTTTATGAAAGTGTTTTGCCTTTTTACCAATGTGAAAATAAAAATTTCAAATTTTAAGTTTCCTGAGCTTGGGGTCACTTTGAAATATTTGACAGTTAAAAAAATTGAGAAGCACTATTAATATATCGTTCAAAATGTAATGGAGCCTAAGCGAGTATTAGATATACGTATTTGCAAAATTTGAAAAGAATCGAATGGGTACATTAGTCTATAATCGATAAAGTAAATCAAACACGCCGTACATAGCACACAGCACAGACACACACACAGATATATTGTGATGAAACTTTCAGAATACAATCTCAGCATGAAACTAGTTGATAATCTGCAATAAAAAAATACCCTTAAAAATTGCGAAATCATAACTCCCAATGGGTTAGTGAGGAGTAAAAAATGATGTTTTGACGTAATTAATTACTAGTTGCATGTAACACATGAGATCCAACTGTCGATAGCGATAGTATGTATAGTTGAAGAATATGTACCAAACTATAAACCCATAGATACAAATTATTGAATATTTTCAGATATTTTGTTTTCTATACAACATATGTAGGTATGTATGTCAAGATAGGATAGTATGGAGGAAGATCCTTTTTCCTACCCAGAATATGCAAATAGCATGATGGTATGTATGTATGTTTGGAGATGAAGTATCAAACTATTAAGTCTTCTTACATATTGTGTATAGGCGACTGCCATACAAAATGTATGAAGCGATGTCGTCACTAAATTCAATTTTTAAAAAAATTGTTAAAAAAAATTTAAATCTTCTGCTACAATGTTAATATTTTTTATAGAAAATTAAATTATCTAGTTGGGGTGTTTCGGCTTTTTTCGATAATTGTAAAAGTTTTGGAAATATAGGCAGTTAAACTCATAAATTTATCATAAAAAAAATATTTTTCTTAATAAAAAATGTTTGAGAAACCCTGGAATTTTTTTGAAAAAACTAATTTGAGATTTTGTATTTGTCTATGTTTGTACAAATTTTCAGCGTTCTAGCGTTTATGGTTTCTGAGATATATGGAAAAATAAAATAAAAATTCAAAAGTTGATAAGCCCTGACTGAAACAAAAATTCAAAATTCCGAGTATAAAAGTTTTGTAGGCCTGTAACTGTTTATATATTCTGAAATTTAAGGCTCTGTAAATTGAGCGGATCAAAAGTTATAAGGGGGGGACGGACACACACACACACAGACACACACACAGACACACAGACACACAGACACACACACACACACACACACACACACACAGACACACGAAATGTTCTACTCCGAATTCTGAGTAAATCCGTGTATGGAACATATATGCTGCGAAGCCTCTAAGTTGGTGTTTTTTGACTTCAAAGTTGGAAAAGCCGTGAAAAAAGTAGACCTCTCCATACAATTCTCGCGTATTCTGGCTTGATACATTGTCGATATGTTAAGAGAACAAAGTTCTCCTGAACAAATCGACAGTTGGATAAATGATTTTTTTCTTGAGGAACAAGTTAAGCTGCACTAAATAATCGACCCGCCTAATGTTTTATATGAATTTCCTCGTAATAGATTATACTAAAGTATAGGTTAACAGAGTTATGCATAGAACAATAAATTAATATTGTAGTCAGCGAAAAGGGCTACCGACTGTCGCCCCGGGTGCCATTATTACACTCTGGTATTCATAATAGGTACTATAGATATTTATTATTTATTTTTTGCAAAGAAAATTCATACGATACGAATGGAATTAATATTACATTACGGCAGAAGATGGCGAAAACATTTGACATTGTGCGTTTCACGTTTTAAATGTATGAAAATAATTTTTAATACATTTTCTACGCCATAGATGAACTTTGAATTGTATACTACACCATTCCTTTTTTATACTATACCATTTGGAAGTGTTTACTATACCATTTACTTTGAATACTGAATAGAGAACATGTATGTGTGAGGGATATGAATAAAAAATAATGATTTAGAGGTAAAAAAGAACGGCGAATACAACAAAATACAAATGAAAGCTTTGAAATATTACAGTTTAATTAAGAATTCAACTATAAAAATTTAATTGTTCATCAAAACTATAAACGGTTTGTCATTGGTTGATCACCGTGGCCTACGTAGGCCACGGTTGATCACTTTATGACGTCACACATCACAATGGATAATTCATTTTGATGTATTGCCTATAGTGTGAAGCGTTTCAGTGAATGTTCTCCAATATTATAATTATTTTCATTTCAATTATCAATAAAAGCAACACGGGATTTATTAAAGGACAGTCAGACAATGTCCCTAAAGTGAATGAACAAATGGTGATGCCGTTTTTTGCAGATAATCTGGACTTTTGCACTTTGCGGTGTCTAATTGGACAGTCCTGAAACGCAGACACAGATGTCCAACAACTATGTCACGACAGTCGACATTATGTCCTATTCTGATTCGTCTAAATTTATCCGTCTGAATTTTAGTATTTGAGAAATGTCAAAAAGTTGACTGTATTTACACCGGACACATAACGTCACACGGCGCGGATAAAATTCTTTTATCCACGTTCGCCCGTTGATTTAGACGTTTACGTACTCTGAAAAGAATCAGAATAAGAAATATTGTGCGTTTTTGATTTTGATTATGAAAACTGATTTGGGGCCTATAGTAACTAAATTGTTCCCAAAAAGACACCAAACAAAGGTTAGATGTTTATATTTTTTTAAATGGAATCTATTTGATAACTAACGGTTTCGAAACGATCGCTACTTCATTAAGAGGGACGTGAATTTCAGATAGGGTGAGATGGAACGGTGTTGAAGAGCAAAGAACAGCACTGTCTTCAATTAAAATGAGAAAAAAACACGTCGTATGATTCATATGTAGGTACTTTACGGTGTTGATAACTATTTCATCCTAAGAGGACATTATCAAGACTCTGGGCTTCAGCGTTGATATTATAAAAGTATACAGAAAATGGTAGACGGTTGAGTGTAATTATAACATGGAAATACTTACTTACAGTAAATGCCAAGGGGTGTTTGGGCTCCTTAATGTCGGAATACAAATCACACAATCTGCATCAGTAGTTGTCTATAGTATGTAGACTGTGGAGACCGCAGATGATAAATATTAACGATTAAATACCACTTACTATTGCTATCTCAATTTCAAAAGGGTATTATTTTTAGACGACGCAACTCACTCGACAGTGAAGTGCAAATGTTTGATGTCACAATTCTACTTCAGAAGAATCATTTTGTTTCTAATGAGGTAGGTACTATTTAGATAAACCTAATATTTCTTTATTCGATTTATGCACTTTTTTATAAATGCTGGGCAATTAAAACTTTCATCATAAAAATATGGAGGTACCTACCTACAACTTTTTTTGTTTTATTGCACTTACGGACTATTTAACATTCATTCATTAATTCCATCAAGGCATATCCTACAATGTGGGGTAACCAGCGACAGATGTGCAGGCGTGCATCACCGTATATAGCGGAGCATAACAAATGCGTCACCACACCACACACCTCGTCTCGTCTCGTTTCACCTAAAAAGGTACTACATTGCACTAAAGTTGCCAACCATTCATATTAAAAATTTATCCCATATACAGTTATCTAAAATTTTATCCGAATATGATCATAGCCCGTCAATTACATTTTAAGTAAATTTTTCATTTTGTCATTATGTTCAAACCTTCTATTCTGATTACAATATTATTTCTTAAAATTGTCAAAGATTTTATATCGTTACACGAATCATAATATTTTTTGGAACAGTATGTTCTTCATTATATTATTGTAAATTATTTTTTCTAAAAACACAAACATTGGCATAACTCTTATCTATATTATGAATTTATTGAAATAACTTCGACAAAAATAATTGTAAGGCATCTTGATTACATTTACCAATTCCAATTTCGGAAATTTATACAATATCTAAAGTAAATTCATTAATATTTTTCATGTATGGAAATGTCATTAGATGTCAATACGTAAACCAACATTGTAGGACTGATTTTACACTTTCTCATATTATGGGATAATGCATTTCTGCTCAAAACTTTTTTTTAATAGATTCAAAAGGGTTAAGTTCTCGTGTCGATTTATTGTAATATATTGATTATACTTTGCTCATATATATTGAAAATACCTGGAATTTTTTGCAAACGATTTTATTTCGCGTATAAATAACTATAATTTAAAATGAATTAACAGCAATCATACTTTGGCGGGTTGATTACCTTGAGGCGGTTTTAACTGTGCAATAAGAGTAAAGAACGGTTAGTTTGAATATGACACTATGGGCCTGGAGGCAGCGAGGAATTTTCGCACGAACTTACACAAGTCTAGTCCATCTTCCTACGCTGAACCGAGTCGTCAGATAAACTGCTCAAGACTATATAACAATTTACTACTGGTTTCAGAGCGACATTTAAGACCTTGGTCGGTTATCACGTGCACTTCTTCACAGATAGATTAAGCTATTTGGTTCATAAATATCCACAATAATTATTATTTCCTTCGGTTCATGTTGCAGACATTAGCCATTAACTGGCTGAAGTGATCACATTAACTCATACATGATGAGACATAAAACCTATAAAGCTTACAATGCCTAAGTAATTATACGACGCTTAAATATATTAATGCAATTATGTTATTGCTATGCAATCAATGGATGTTGTATCGCCATGTTATTTGACAAGATCTATTTATTTCGTGAGTTAAATATGTAACTAAGAGGAAGTTCGTACATTAAAACTATGAGCTGTTTCCTTTTGCAGACTTTTATATGACATGATGACCGATAACTATAATCAAGAATCATATTTCTTAAATAATAAATGATAAGAATCAAAATGAAGAAGTTTTATTTTATTTTTTGTATGTGTTCAAACGAAACAAAACCCGAATAGTACCCACATATACAAATTGCCATGGGACTGACGATATTAAATAAATCATTATAAAGTGTTTTAAATAACACGTACTGATAGATTAATGAGATTATGTCACAAAATGAACAATAATAGGCAAAGCAAGAAACATATTTGTAAGTACTGCTGTTACGTTGACTTTTCTTCAAACTTTAGAATAATTACAACGGTTGAAATAGCTCTTTTAATCCTGATATACAAAACATTTCTCAGACCTATCGTAGTGTATGGAGCAGAATGCTGGGTCTTAACAAAAAGAGACGAAAATTGCCTGTTGATATTTGAAAGGAAAATCATGAGAAAGATTTTTGGCCCAGTAAATGATAGTGGACTTTGGAAGATACGATATAATCACGAACTACAGGCATTATATGACGAACCCAACATTGTACAAGTCATAAAAGTACGTGCACTGCAGTGGTTGGGACATGTCAGCCGAATGAATGATGATCGTATCCCCAAAAGATTCTTAATACCAATCCAGAGGACAGATGAAGTAGAGGCAGGCCCAAGCTGAGATGGCTGGATGACACAGAATATGACATAAGGACGATCGGAATAACAAACTGGAGGAGAGCGGTGGAGGACAGGAACGACTGGAGAAGGATTCTGGAGAAGGCCAGGGCCTACACAGAGCTGTAGTGGCAATAATGATGAAATAGCTCTTTTATTAATTTAGGTCAATGATAATAAGGAAATTCAAATTTGCCTTTTTGATAACGTAGGTACACATATTATGTATTATTTTTATATAATGCATTTGCGCTTAAATCTGTTTACGTTAATCTGAGTAAATAACGAAGACAAACAGGCTTTTTTAAATATAATAACTAGCATCCAAAGACAAAACAGCTATTTTTTTCTGTACCTATAAGATATGCGGAGTCAAGACAAAAATCAATACAGAACACTGTTGAACTGGCTAACAATGAAAAGTCATCTCTGTCGACTTCGAAGATATCCGGCACTAATTACTTGAAAACTAAGTTCCCTTCGTTCATTACACGAACTGAACAATGAAGTAACATTTCTACAAGAGCAATAAGGATTTTTAATAAGTTTTACCGGTGAAATAGTTTTGAGTCGTGACGGCGTGAGTCGATAGACGGTAAATGGTATATTGTAGGGGAGTAATCGCCAATTCGTGAGTATTAGTTTTCCACGGGGCTGCTAGTGTTTCTATAGCATATCTATATGTGACGTGTAGGCAGGTATAATGTTAGTGTGTTTAGTTAAGAATAGGGATCAACAAGTATGACAGTTACGATATATCCATTGCACGGTGGTGGTACGGTAATGATTCATGGAGGAATTCCCCTCTCCGTGGATAATTTTAATTAAGCACTGCAAAACGAAGCCTCCCACGTGTAGCGAGGATCGAGTATATTGTTCCCGCCATGTTCTTTGCTCAATACAAAAGTTATATACACAGTGCCGATACAAGGAGCCATAAAAAACGATATAATATATTATTTATTTCGTTTATGTACAATAAATCAAAGAAACGAGAAGTTTCAAGTAAATGAGGTAAAACTTTCAAAAGCACAGTTAGTCAAATAAATAGTTTAATGTACAAATGGAAGAGGCCTATCTCCAGCAGTGGAGGGAAGAAGGCTGATAAAGAAGAAGAAGAATGTACAAAGAAAGGAGGTAATTATTCTTTGTGTCATATATTTATATTACATCGTTTTCTTTAATTTCACTTGCCTGTCTGACTGTCTGTATTGGAATTTTGCAATCGATATTTATCTTATTTCCCAACCAGACAGAGCTCTAAAACTTTCAAAATTTCTGTATTCCCGATGACTTTCGTGGATCAGTTGGTTAGATACCTAACTCATGAGCAAATGGTTTCAGGCTCGTTTCCCGCTGGAGACACATTTTATAATTGTGTTTTCAGTCTGGATCTGTGAAATCTGTCTTCAGAATGTGGCAACTAGTAATTGGGTGCGTGTAAAATTAATATTTGGCATTGTATCTGCCTGTTAGTTGTCTGAGAATCAATAAAAAAATATGTAAACGCGATATTTATCAAATGTATAATCTAACATGCTCAGTGCTCAGTTGATATTATTATTATTATTTAAAAAAATGAATATATGTCCTTGTTAAACAAGTACATATACATCATCCTACATTCCCTAAAATAAGCAAAAATGCTTGTGCGATAGGTGAACGAAATCGGTCGAGGCAGGATTCGAACTCGCGATCACTGGATAACTAACCCAACGCGCTCATCGACCCACCTGACCCATCATTTCGTTCAATACTACATACGTTCAATATATTATGTTGAAGAATTTTTATCTCGATACTTTTGTAAGTTTTTTGGGAATTTCTCAGTATTTGACTCTACTTACCAAGAAAATTTTTATCCCGATATTTTTGTATGTTCGCTGATTTTTGGAAATTTCTCAGTATTTGACTCGACCAAGAAATTTTTTATTCCGATACTTTTGTTTGTCCGCTGATTTTTGGGAATTTCTCAGTATTAACATGACATACCAAGGAAATTTTTATACCGATACTTTTGTAAGTTCGCCGATTTTTGGGAATTTACCAGTATTTATATAACCAAGAAAATTTATATCCCGATACTTTTGTATCTATATTATATCTTAGATAAATCTACCACCGTCACATATTAAGATTTAGATTGGATTCTTGTCGGGAAGTCGCTTAATAAAACAAAACAAAAGGTTTGATTTTTAAAAATATTATACTCGACGTCAGTCTGGAGTTTAAGCTTTACAAGTCCATTACTCAACACGCCTCTGATATCAATTCATTATCGCAAATGAACCAAATAATATTTCTTAGTTGTAAATATATTTACCAACATTTTATTAATTTATTTTCTTCCCTTCCTATTCGTATTTTAATGAACGCAAATTCATAATTTTACTACATATTTGAACCCAATTAATTTAACTTCGAAAAGGTTGAAGATAAGTTTCACATGAACCACAAAATAATTATTTTACTTCTACGATATACACGATCTACGTCATCATTTAATATCATCAGTTCACTTAACCCTCTTAAAGGCCTTTCGAAGACTTTCTTTTGACTTTCGAAGGATCTCATTATATTAGAAAATGTATTATCTGGAAGGTGCTGGTTTAATCCTGTTTTTGTGACTGAAATTCAAAATCCTAAATAAATATCTAATATTAAACTTTATTTTTTCTTACAACTTTTCTTAGAATAAGAATATTTATGACAAAAGAAGTGCCATCAGTAGCACTTAACTTTTAAAAAAATTGAAAATACAAACAGTGGCATTATATTTTTGTTTTTTACTCCTCACTACCCCAAGGGGATATAGTGGGGAGTTATGAATTCGCAATTTTTAAGGTTATTTTTTTTATATTGCAGATTATCAACTAGTATCATGCTGAGATTGTATTCTGAAAGTATCATCACAATGCATCTGTGTGTGTGCTGTGTAATATGTGTAATATTTTATCGATTATGGACTAAAGTACCTACTCATTCGATTATTGTCAGATTTTGCATATTTCTATAACTAATACTCATTTAGAACCTATTAGATTCTGAAGGATATCTGTTGGTGCTTCTCAATTTTTTTAACTGTCAAATATTTCAAAGTGACCACAATCTCAGGAAACTTAAAATTTGAAATTTATATTTTCAAATTAGTAATAAGGCACATTACTCTCATAAAGTGGAACTGAAGAAATATCAATTTTTGTAATAAAATGATTAAATAAAAAAATATCGTAAAAACTCATTTTCTAAAAATGTTAAAAATATTCCAGACAATATTTCAATACTTTGTGGAGTGACTTGCGACTTGGTAGTGAAGAGTATAGCATTGGCCACAACTCACTCATTTTATGTAGAGTCGTGATTCTTGTTAAATTGTTTTTGTTTTCTTTCAATGTTACCTTTACATTTTCATCATTTGTTTTAATTGTTGTATAGAGAGTTGATGCGGTAAATATAATGTATGATATACTTGTGCAAATAAAAGGTGCACGTATAGATAAATTTATGAATAAGAGAAATTGTTGGTAAATGAGAAAAGTTTTGCTGATTAGTTGCAAGAATACTCGAAAGTCATGAGTCACACAGGTAATTTTGCAACATCAGATTAAATATAATAATCCCAAGCGGAGATGTGGATTGTATGGCATCACGTTCTGTGATAAAGACGATGAAGATAGCAGAATAGGTTACCTACGTGCAGTGCAGCGTTTGAGATTTGGAAGACGGTGAGGGATTACAACTACAATGTTTGAGATTGGAACTTTCGAGAGTGTGGTCGGCATACCAAGCAAACTCAAACAATATATTTTTATTCCTTGCGATATGCTTGTGCGAACGTGTATTTAAAATAATTTGATCATACCGGGAAACCCTCTAGATTAGCAATATCGACACCATGGTGAAATATTGAAAAGTGAGACTTCACAAAAGATTAAAGCTGGCTTTTCACTATGGAATATAATATAAAGCATATCCCAAGATATAAATTATATCACATACTGTGGGATATATCTTTTAAACCAGATCAGACATAAACTTATTGCAAAGCGGCGGGTAAATCGGTGCGCGGGGACAGGGGCAAAATATAAACTTTGAAAATATCGCTCGATCGATCGAAAAAAATATTTTTAGTTTGTGATGTAATTTATATTATATCTCAGTGTAAACAGTTCCATACAAAAGTACGATGAGCGATATAAATTTATATTTCAAGATGTAATATATATTACACTATATCACATAGTGAAAATCCAGCTTTAAATCGAGTCAAGATCTATTAATTTAACACACTTAACGTCAATACCTAAAAAAGTAAATTTCAAATTGTATTTATTGTTAGTCACATTATTTTAACCATGAGTGAATAGTTTGATAATGGTTTCGAAACAATTGCCTCTTTGCCATGAAGGGTAACAACTATATCCTGATGAGCAATCAGTTGTATCAAACAAATCATTCGTGGTTAAACCAAAGTGATTCAAAATGAAACTAAATTATTTTATAAATGTGCCATAAATTAAACTACGAAAATACCAACAATATTATATTATTTATTAGCGGAATTCTTCAATAAAATCTACCTCAACATATAAACAACTTGATTTGATATCAGTTAATGAATATAATATAATGATATGAATATAATATTATTATGTGCTGTAAATTTAGTACATATAATGTTGTATATAGATATGTACTCATGCAATACAAGATATGCATTAAAATGGTTCATGCTAGCGTGGGATGTTTCATACAAATGGTCTCAAGTCATCTTACTGGTTCACCCTAAAAAATAAGAGGAGTAAAAAATATATTATTTTTTCAGATACAGTGTAGCGATATGACATAAAGCATGTGGGCATATTTGACCATCGCCTCACCCAAAGTAAAATAAAAGCATAAAGATATTTCTCAGATGCAAACAGCGATAAAGAATTCGTGTCTTGTGGTGTAAGAATCGATGTTAGAGCTACCGTTGGCATTGGTTGGTACAAAGGGACAGAAAGATAATTTTGTAATGATTATGTTTATGTAGTTCATTGGATATATGTAGGTATTCTGCTAGTCTTTTTGTTTTGAGGTTGTTTATTGTCATGGATTCCAGAATCACGCTGTGAAATTTGTTACATTGTTATCAAATGTGAACATAATAAAATATTTAGAGCAAAACAAATAAATATACAGCGCATTCAAAATTCTTTACAAGTTTATAATGTTGTATTAGTGAGATATTTTATAATATTAATTTTCTCGGAATTCACTTAGTGGAACTCTTTAAAAACCTTTTTTTTTAAAAACACATATAAATTTGTAATACCACTAATTGAGTTTTAATATTTGACTGATTTCGAAGCGCACCGCTTCCTCGTCAGGAACAACCAACTTTCTACTTTTGTGCGTTACTGTTGGTGCGTAGTGGAAGTAGAGGGTTTGAGAGAGGTAATAACGGAGGCGGGGTCATTTTTTTGATGAGCGGAACATACATCCATACCATCACGCCATGTCTCTTGCGGGGTAGGCAGAGAGAACCAAACGCCACATTTTTCTATCCTGGCACGCATTTCTCGCCTCGTCCACATTCATGAATCGTCTCATACATGTTCGTCTGTTGCTCACACTTCTAACATTTCCGTATTTCAGAAAATCGTTCACATGGTCGTTCCATCCCTTTCTTGGGCGTCCCCGACCTCTCATTCCATTCCTTTCCGCTCTGTATATTTTCTTCGTCAGGCGCTCCTCATTCATTCTCCCCATGTGACCAAACCATCTCAATGTGTGAGCGGGTATTTGTTAAAATTTGATTATATAAAATATTTTCGCCTTTGTTTATTGTTTTCCTAATTTCTGATTCTTTTAATTTATTCAAACTGTGACCTTGCTTGTGGACATGTAAAATTTAAAATCCAGTACTTACTACTATCGAAACTGTGACTATTTTCTATGATAATGTGATCTGCAGATTCTAAAAAGTTATTATTATTCTTCAAACATCGCATATTATGTTCTTTAATTCAAGTTTCAAAGCTTCTTTACGTTTTACTCATACAATAAGCAAAGGTGCCCTTGGAATGGTCTTTTACCACAAAACGGCGCAATATCAATTTGAGTATTATTATTATTGCCTATGTAGAAAGCTGTGCATTCATAACATCATATTTATCCTTTGAATTGATGAAATATTTCCCTATACAGTTATACTTGTTTATATTTTATTTTATATCTTAAATACGAAAACGACCGCTTTACCTGACACTGGTTCCTTGGCAATATCTCCAGACTATCGCAAATACTATGGTTTAACACATATGGTAGTCGATTGTTTAGACAATTCTTTAAATTATTTTTAACAAGATATGTACATAAAATAAGAAATACACGACGATGTATATACATAATATAAGCACTTCTTCATTACGTGATTGGATATAGATAGAATGTAAGAAGTAGGTACATAAATGTATGTATATATGTATTTCTTACTACTAAATGCAATGAGGAAACTTATAAAACGATTAGTCTGTCTCCACGCGTGTGCCATAATCAAAAGTAAGTCTTCAAAATCGTATATTTATTAAACATTGTATGTAAAACATGGTATATTTATTACAAAAACCTGTCCGACTTGAGTTCTGTACAACTTTTAAACTTGTCAACGCCGACACGTCTTTAATACGCCGACAAAAGGATTAAGGAATAAATACACTAACAACGTTTTAAAGGCAATGGTAAAAGTAAACCACTCTCTGATACAAGTTAAGTAATCATAACAATGTTTAGTAAAACAACTATCTCATAACAAATACTTGATACTATCGAAAATAAAGCCAGACGAGTGAATACATTTCATAATGTTTCGTTTCTTATTTATATTAACTAAGACGGGAAAAGGGCAAAGAAGAAGAAGAAGAATTAGTTATGTATTTCCGATGTTTTTCTCCTTTATTTTTATCGCCTTTTTGGTGCCAACTCTAATTTCTGAAATTTATTTATAATATTTGTTTTTTTTTTATTATTATTGTTTTGTGAAACTACTTTATATTTTAGATAATTGTAAAAGGCTTTCTGGCCGTAGATACAAATAAATAAATAAATAAAATATACGAATTTCGATACATATAGTAAATATAAAAAATAAAGTAAGAATAACATTATTGAGACAGCAAAAAATTGGGCCGAGGAAAGTCGAGGAAAACAAAAAACACAAAGATTTTGATAAACGTATAGCTATTAAAAGAAGTGTAAATGATTAGGTAATTTTTGCTTTAATTTTAAAATAGATTCAAAATTCAATAATTTGAATATTTTGTAATAATCATAGAACTAAGGTAATAATGTTATTCTAACTGTGAAAATACTAATCGGAGCTGTGAGAGTTAAATGGTGGACTCAATATTTTATACTTGTCATTCAAAAAATAATAAGACAAATCTAAACTATAATTCTCTCTATATTTGTGAGTTTGAAAATAAAAAAAAGATGCCTTAATACAGCAGTTTTTAAATTTAAGCGACTGTACAAAATTTAAGAATACCCATCAAGATTTTGAAAAAAATACATAAATATTTTTGTACGATAATAAATTCACACCACAACATGTATAAAAAAAGAGTACACTTCCATTATAATATGTGAATTGCATTTATTTAAGTTTGACACATAATATTGAATTTGTAATTCAAAATTCCGTCACAGTACAAGAGTGCAATCATAAATAGCTTTATCGTCATCCCACAGACAAGAGTTGTATAAATTAAATCGCAGTTTCAGAAAATGTGTAGGTTTAAAAAGCGGATCGGCTCGTTTTCATGGCACACCCAACACATTTTGTACGGGGAGAACGGGGCGCTAGCAGCGAGAGCAGTGTGGGTGAAAAAAAATCACCTTTACCGGTTATTATTGACAATGAATTTATTTAGTCGAAAATGTAGACAGATAAGAATAGATTTATGCTTGCATCCAAATAAGTGAGATATTGTTGCCTTGAACACTTGTACAGTATTTGATTGTGATACATTTATTCGATGCAAAATATATTTTAGCGCAGAGAAAACAAAGCATTTGTACGCACAATGTGGTTACAATATAAAATGTAAAGGCCATATGAATTTCCTATTACCTTCTGACATGGCACTACCTATGAATATAAATCATGACAGGTAATAAGGTCCTCGACGATTTATTATGAAATGTATAATAACGTGTAGATCGACTAATAAAATTTTCCGTATAAAATTATGATAATATTAAAAATAAGCGCTTGAAAATTCCAAGTGAAGTCAAGATGAATATTTTTTTTTATTGGAAGCAGCTTGTAATATGGAAGCACACTTCATGTTAAGCTGAAAAAAAGTTGTATAAAATTCCAGGATTTATTTCACAGAATTAATGTCAGTACGTAGGTATACTTTATTGATAATCCGTTTTTCTTCAAAATTTAGTCTGATACGGCAAATCTCAATACAATATATTTTGTATACCTGATTGTTTTTTTTAATATTATTTATTGAAAGTCAACGTTCTGATATTATTGATTAGAGTGAGGCAAGGCATTAGTAAGGCAAATGTATAAAAGTCACACGAATGTATAATAAAACGATGTATACCTATTAGGAAAATATTTGGATTCGATGACGTCAGAAGAATCAGAAAAAAGCAATCGATGAATAAAATGCTTATGCTAAAATGACTGGAATAAAAGTAGAGGAAAATGAGATAGGAGTTGGCATGACATGATGCATAGATGTAAATCTATGGTATTCAATTTGCTTAACCTACTCCAAAAGGAACACAGCGTTACGGTATGGTATGTTTAAATATAATAAATGATGGTCTTATTTGCTTCAACGAGTATGTTAATCATTTTAAGATACAATTTTGTGGCTATTGGTAGTAATGAATCACGTAACTAGAAATAAAATATGTTTATTAAAATAAATTATGATTATGTGTACAATAAATAAATAATGAATATAAATTTCATTGTAATAAAAACATAATGTGCCTACTGTCTTGAAAATAACACGACAAATCGCCAACCTAACAAATCAAATCAATCGGACGGAAAATAAATAACAAGAGTATTGTACGTATAATAGTATAAACAATTGCTCTTATAATATGACAAAGTAGTCGGCGAGTTATTTGTAGATCTAATAAATTGCCAACACGGGGTTTCAACTAACGCCTCATTTGTTTATAAACAGAAACCGCTGAGTTGAACATTGATGCGTGGGACTCCAGTGGAAGTCCAGTTTCTCTATATGAAAAATAACAATGCACCATAGAGTTGACCTCGAGATAGCAAAATAGAAAACGATTAATTTGCCAACAATATGATTGATCGAAATGAGGCAAGGAAAAAATAATTACCTACTTGTATTCCTAGGTAGAAAACCAGAAATTAATAGAAAAACATAATTCTATAGTGTAAGAGCCCGCGATTCTAGACTTACCTCATTTTGTATAATGGCCCATACAAAATTAGGTATAACGTATACTTAAGTAAGTTTTCTGTAAAAGAATGACACAGCAGGTAACAACGAATGGATTATACGAACCCTGAGTAGTGGTGGGTTTTGGAGATTCATAACATCCTTCAAAGGGTTGAAAATTGGTAAATAAATAGAATGATGCGTGATTTTTTTATATTTACTTTGGAAGACTATTAGAAATCACGCCTTCCTTGACATAAACTTTGCTTGGTGGAAACCCGGCGACAGACACCTTTAAATATTAATAAACTGTTATGTCTCTTCTTATCTTGTAATGAAGGCTGTTATCTCCGAAAGCCGCCACTACTCAGGGTTCATATTATTATCCAATTGTTTTTACCTGCTGTGTTATCCTTTTAATTTGTTTACCAGTTTTTGAACTTAACCTAATTTTAGAAGACTAATAAATTCACTACAAAGTTGATGATAAATACTGAGTTATAAAAATATATAAATTTTATTATTATGTACCACAAAGTGAATAGGTAATTCTGTAAGTATTTAATAAAATGAAAAAAAAATGTTGTGGTTTTTTAAAGCTACTATGACCAAATTCATAAAAGATAAAATAGGATGGTATACAAAAAACGATTTGAATTTTCAATTGGCAATAAGGGATCGATAGAAAGTAATTTTATCGCGCTTTGCAAAAATTCATTAGGACCGTATTCAGAGACCCGTATCTTGTAAACATGACCGTTATCAAGCACAATGGATATAATAAGGCGAATGTGAAATATTTTCTGTGTAAATGTCAAAATGTTGCCATGAATTCTGTACTTTATTGGAACTGTTTGTATTTTATATTATTGTTATTTAGGTACCAACTCATTTGATTCGAAATAGATTTCGCAGAGGTCAAACGCGTGGCTCATGCCCTTATGGTAGCTAAATGATGTGGGCGAGTTTTTTTTAAATACAGAAGTGAACATAATATGCATTTACATACATTATTCAAATTATTTTATATGAATAAAAGCCACAATAAATTTTCACTCGAACCTAACTGTTAAACGGTTTCTAGTTCCTTTTCCAAAAATTATAAACTAGTTGCATAAACCCTTAAATCCAAATTTATTTATTTGGTAACGATTAATAATTACAATATACATACATAATACAGCGTTAAGTACCTAAAACAACACAACAATTTCAATATTACAGTGATAATAAATCTAGGTAATCCAACTGTCAAATTAAAAATTTTATTTTATTTATTTTATTTTATTTTTTAATTAACACATACAACATTAGATAGTTTATTACATGGATTAATACATATGATACATCAATTATCTAAATCTAATGTCAGTTACATGTGTCAAATACATTTTGGTTTGTGTGTGTAGTGTAAGTAGTAAAGTATTTTTATTATTTATTTATTTAATTATTATTCCGCTTATGTAAGAGAGAGGGTGTGTATATGAATGTGTGTGTGAGGGTGTGTGTGTGTGTGTGTGAGGGTGTGTGTGTGTGTGTGTGTGAGGGGTGTTTGTGTGTGAGGGTGTGTGTTTGTGTGTGAGGGTGTGTGTGTGTGTGTGTGTGTGAGGGTGTGTGTGTGTGTGTGGTGTGTGTGTGTGCGTGTGTGTTTGTGATATGTTAAGAGAACTTTGTTCTCTTAACATATCGACAATGTTTCAAGCCAGGGGGGCAAGTCTGGTTCAATCGGCGAAATCAAAACCTCCGTGATTACCCATATCATGGATATAATTATTTTATGGAGTTCTACAATATCTTTAGATGTCATAGAACTCCATACGATAATTATATCCATGATATGGGTAATCACTGGGGTTTTGATTTCGCCGGTCGAACCAGACTTGCCCCCCAGGATACGCAAGAATTGTATGCAGGGTCTATTTTTTCACGGCTTTTCCAACTTTGAAGTCAAAAAACACCAACTTAGAGGCTTCGCAGCATATATGTTCCACATACGGATTTACTCAGAATTCGGAGAAGAACATTTCGTGTGTCTGTGTGTGTGTCTGTGTGTCTGTCTGTGTGTGTGTGTCTTTGATCCGCTCAATTTACAGAGCCCAAAATTTCAGAATATATAAATAGTTATAGGTCTACAAAACCTTTACACTCAGAATTTTGAATTTCTGTTTCAGAGTATAAAAGATAAGTTCTGAGTATAAAAGATAATATCTTCTTCTTCTTCTTTTTGTGCCGCTCCTAATGGATATTAACGACCATCACATCAAACTCACCCCGATCTCGCGCCTACCTTATTAGTTTAGTAGGCCTAAATTTTCCTATATTTCGTAAAATTTTGGGTTCAGTGCATCAAGCGGATCAAAATTTATAAGGGACACACACACACAAATAAAATTTTCTACGAATTTTCTTTTTTTTATTACATATACGCAAACATTGGATTTTTTTCCCTTTCGGGAGTCAAATGATATTTTTATTGACAAACATTTTTTCAACATAGACAGGTCGTAAGCCTGTAGGTGCCCCGAGTTCCTGGTTCTTCTACAATATCCCAACTTCGTCTCTATTGAGATGTTGAAAAAATGTTTGTCATTAAAATTAAAATTCCACATTTATTAAATACATGCTGCGAATCCACTTAGTTGGTGTTTTCAAAGTTGGAAAAATCATGCAAAAAGTTCACTACTCCATACAATTATCTTACACGGGACTAAGGTTAAAACTGTCGATTGATTAAAAGAAATAAATTCTTTTGAACAAATCGACAATTGGTTAAATAAAATTATATAAATTATTCAACTCAAAGAAACTTTTATTTTTTATAAGTTAAATGTTTAAACAAAATTACACAATAAATATAATTTAAAAACAGTGTTACTGTTGACACAAATTCAACATCATAAATTTAATTGATTTAAAAACGATTATTTGCTTTTTGGAAAAATTACTATATTTAGATGTGTCTACTATATATCTTTATGGCTTTATTGAAATATGATTCGGCTATCTTTACAACCTTTCATTAATGACTTACCGACATGCACTGACGAGAATACCAATTATCAATATAGGTATAAATTTTAACCTTTATTAAATATGTACATTAGTTATGCTTTAAATGAAAAATTACGTGAAAGATATAATTTCATAAAAAAAATAAGAAACTTGAATAAACGATGAATATCTATATTGAAGTCATGATTCTAATTGATTGTATGAAGAAATCATTATTATTCATTCAGCCAATGGCTAGTCACTAGTATGATGTGGTTTGTCATTTTGAGAATTTTTTCTCATAATTCTTTGAAATACACATTTTCGAAATTATTGCACACGAGATACGTTCACAATTTGCGCTACCTAATTTGATTTCACAATTTGCGCTACAAAGCATTTAGAACATCTGAGTTTCGTAAACCGGGACCTGATTTTAAACTTATAAGAATCCAATGATTTGTAAGATCAATTGTTCATCGGTCTGACGAAGGTGAGATGAAATCTGAAACCACGGAGCAATTTTCATGCATACTGGGTTCAAACAGGTAAAAGGCCTTAGCAGAGTATGACAACAATATAATGTTATATGTCGTTTTATTTACTGTAACACATGTAAATATAATATACATTTTTGCGCAAAAGTCAATGAATTGGCGCAGTCATAGCAGAACTGAATGTCGCATTATAAACAAATGAATTTATTGGTGCAATTATAAATTATAGAAATGGTCGTCCAATAACAATAACCATCAAATGAAACCGTGAGCAGGATATGGTAGTGAGCGAGCTTGGGGTGATATTGGCGTGAAATAAACACTCGATCAAAATCATTAAAACAAATGAAATGGTACAGATATTATCGTAACAATTAGGACAGGACGGAATGGAAATGTGATCCTAACGATGTGAAACAAGGATCCAATTATAAATACACTCTATATTAGGAATTTACCTATCCTACAATACCTATATGTTATACTCGTACAAAAAAGACCGTTATACAGCTTAAATTAAAATAAATTTTAAATATGAATATCACAAATAATATATTTAAATATAATACAGTCGGTATTCGTGGTACTGTTTGTCAACTAGATATCTGACTCCTGAGCCAAAAGTCTCGTATTTTTTTCCCTGTGGAGACAGTTTTAATTGTGTTTTCATTCTGGATTTGTGAGAATTTTCTTGCAAGTCTCAACAAAAAAATGAAAATTTGTTCCTATGAAAACAACAATTACAAAAAATATTATTGCTAACCACAACAAAAGATATCTTTTAATTGTAATTTGAGTAGTTAGAAACATATGTATTTTAAAGGATAATAATGAAATGTATAATATACATTGCCTGCAATAGAGCCTGAATGTATGTATCTGGGATAATTAATTTGAAGTTCAGCGCTCTAGTGACGCGCATAACGAATGCACTCGTTAAAATAAGTGTTTTCGAGCGTCAAAAATGGCCGACATGGCGCGGCGCTGCGTCCGTCAGATTTATACGTACAGCGGTCCTTCACGTCTGAAATGGACAGAAGTTACTTTTATGGTCGTCACAATATCACTTGCATCGGCTTTGACGATGAATTTAATTTTCAGACGTGTATAGATGTCCAGAGATACTCTTGCATGAACTATATAAAATATCGCCAACTATGGTTCGAAGCTTTTAAAATTTATTGTAATAAATTATTACGAAGTGAACTTATTGTAATAAATTAAGAATTTATTGTAATAAATTATTATATTAAAACCAAGAAAAACGAGTAGTTTGTGGATAAATATTAATTCTCTGCAGCATAAGTTATTGTAAATATTTGATTCTTATATAATGGTATCATATAGATTTTTGCACAAATATGTTATTGACATACCTGTTTAACATGTAATAAAAATATCTTTTAAAAATATGAAAAATATCAATGGGTGTCAAATGTGTCACATATTTTTATGATGAGTCATACCAATGTCAATCTTGGACGAACTATACCTACCTAAGTAATATAATGTAGGTATATTGAGCTTACAGTTTGGGCTATACAACGGATTATTTTAATGGAACATTTCTGATGTGATATTTTGTGTTTGTCTAGTATGCACATCAATTTTTAAATATTCGACGCACGGAACCTCTATCGTAAGGACGCCGCGCCGTGAGCATTTATTTATACGCATGCACATTTGTAATTGCGTGTCAGAATATAATATATTTAGGTATATAGTCCAGGAGGGCAAGTCCGGTCAAACAGAGAAATGAAAATTCCTTTTGATTATCCACATCATGCTGGGTATAATTATCATATGGAGTTCTATAATATCTAAAGGTATTACCTATAGACATATATATGAAAATCATATCTATCTACTCTATATGAAAATCATGGTTTTGATTTCCCCATTTGACTTGTCAGTCAGGACAACATAAGTTAACCAACATATTCAAACAAAAAGTTTGGTAAGAATGGTTTGGTCAGGTTTTTATGTAGATATTATTTATTTTAGTTACAATATATTAAAAAAGTAACTATATACATACAATCCTAACCTAACATTTTTTTAAATTAAACTACTTACAGCGTCCGCCGGTAGAGGTTCCGAGCGCCTAATATTTTAAAATGGTGTGAATACTAGGCTATCGATATTTTTCGAGCTCATTAGGAATGTGCGTATATATTTTTTGAATCAAAATTTACTAGGCATAATTAATATCCTTAGTCAATTTTTCTAGACATTCTTTGGCAGTTTATGTAAAAATGGTTAATGGTAAATTTCATCGCTGATTATTAAATACATATTCTTTATCTATATATAATTTGTTATTTGATTTGAATTACATTTATAATTAAGGACATCAGCTTTTTTTATTTTCAGTACAGACTATATCTTGGCGTCGAGTTAAATTCAAGAAATTAAAAATATGCGATTAGATACATACCCTTAATATTATAATACGCTTATTTGGTAGAGCAGGAAAATAGAATATCATAAGCGAATAAACAAATACATACATGCACTTGTAACACACGAAACAGAGATATAATAATAATTCACACGTTGTGATGTGGTTTTATAGTTCATAACTTGCACACACGTCTCTAGACGCGAGCCAATCTCCATATCTCATTTCGGTGTTTTCCACTCAAAGGGTTGTGTTTATTGGTTACATGTAATGATGACACTACACTTGATCATAACAATATTATATACTAAACCCATTCATTGCCCAACATAACATAACAAAGGGTATACGACTTATGTAAAATAATAAGTAATACTTCATACGTTCCTAGGGAAATAGTTGTAGGTAGCTACTCAATAAGACGCGGAGCAAACTTGTGATTTGATTTGATATATATGTAGCTCGTAGTAAAAATCAAAGATTGCTGACAAAAATTTTCACATGTTTTGACTGATCTACGAGTTTCGCTACAATTTGGCAAAAGTAACGATGAAAATAAAGTAGAATCTAGTAATGATATTGATATGAGTTAAGTCCTCAACTTGTTATAATAATTGTACGCAGCGTAAAGAGAAAATAAATAACATAAAAATTAAGTTTCAGAAATTCAGCAGAAAGATAAAAATTTGATGAGATATTTATGCTAAAAATATAAAGTTTTAGCATGTACTAAGGTTTAAATATTGATAAACAAAGCACGAACAATAATGAAAATTGAAAAAATTGCAATAACTAAAAAGCAAAGTAGCTTTATTGAAACTCTCTAAAGTATCTTTAAAAAAAACTCTAATGTTTCATAAGATGCTAAAACGAAATGTGAAATTACAAATAAATAGATTTACTTAGGTACTTTGTTAATCCCAAGAAATAATTATTTATACCCTATGAAGTGAAAAATTACACTATTTATTTTTTGATTCTTAATACCTCATTTAATGATTGTTAATACATGTTTTTTTTTAGTTTCCGAGTAGTAGGATAATTCTGCAATGGAGAATAACGTATAACACAGCTTTGAGGTACTCTGAACACTAATGAAAACCAAACATTACTCAACCACATTATGTTGTCCTATTAGAAACATTCAGTGTAACACGAGAAGATTCATTAAGAAAATTGCCGGTGCTGGTGCGGAATTCAGAACCATCGTAAAATGACATTATCCCACAAAAGAATTGCAGAAATACACAGAGCAGACAGCGAAGAGATCTTGATATAAGATTATGAGATGCAAGTGCCAAGTGTGTATTGCGATCCGTCCAGATGATATGAGATTATTATTATCCTTAAGACGTGTAAGTGCGCAGAGAGTGTAATTTATAGAGTTCAGATACATGTCAAGCATGTTTTTGTCAATAATACTTTGAATAAAAATTATTGGCGTTGTGTTGAGACTCGGAAAATATGTAACATTTAGAATTGTAGATGCTTGGAGATAAAACGATTCACTGAGTTTTGATAAAATCATCAATAAGACCGGCTGAAAAGCAAGAGATATTACTGAAGTTGCAGTTTTTAGTTAACAAGAAAAATCTATATGAAGTCGTGTACAGATTTAAATGATAAAAATAAGATTAACCGTGAACAAGCTATGAAAATTTTCTAGTAAGTTATTTAAAAATTCCATATATGGCCAGAAATAAAAATGTGGTGTGTATTTATGGCCAGATGGTATTTATTGATTGATGAAATAAATCACGAATAAACTGACGGGATGCAATTGAATAATGCTTGAAATTCTAAAATTATTATTCTCCTGGGTTGTCCCGGATTTCTGGATTTCTCAATTTTTTACAGGACACGGAAATTTTAAGAGTTATCTTCACAGATTTAAAATTACTTCCTCTGCCTCATTTTAGTTCTGTCAATACCCAGAAGAAACTTCGGAACATATCCTGTGGGATTGTTGCCACCCAATGGTGTCCTCTTATAGATCGGAGCTCCTCGTTGCTGTTTGTGGGCCTCTTCAAGGTCCCATTGGTCACGCGGATTTTGTGATCTCGATCTTTTGTCATAGTTATGGCGCCTTACTATTGTTAGATTCCCAGTATTTTACAGAGATCTTGGTCATACCCCTGATGTTTCTTATTTAAAAAGATCTGAATCTTCCATTCGTATTCGTCGATTGTACTTTTACACTATGGTACCGAGATTGCTAATCTAGAGGGCTCTATGAGCAACTTTTCGTGCTATGCATTTTTTTCGTGTCGTTCACTTAGCGTTATGTGAAGGGGCCGCTATGCAGAGCGGGTGGTGGTGGAAATACAAAAAAAATTCTTCACATAGACAAAGTAGAAATGATTTAAGATTGTAATTGATAGAAAAATATTGCTGTCGATAGGACTAAAATACGATATGATTTGTTAAAAACAATTACAATGCAAACATTCCATAACAAATAATATCATAGAAAAGTATAATACATAAATCAAAGTACGTAAGTCGTAACTAAAATATAACATCGTGATTTAACGCTAAATCTACTGAAAGAAAACAAATAATGTAGTAGGTACAATGATGTGTGTGAGTTGACAATGTATGGTATGAAGTTGTATATTTTATAGCATTTCCATAGGAATTTATTCGGTCTGAGAATTCGTCTCACATATCCACTAAATATTTAATGTCTGACCGCAAAGTTCGATTCGATTCGCCTTCGGTAACACGTTCGTGTGTACTCGTATGTGACCCGACGATGATAATATTTCGGTATGAAATGACAATGTGATGGGCAAATCTTCAGCGAGATTTGAATATATATAGTAAAGGTAAGTACCTACCTATGTAATATGCGGTTGGACGATTCAAAGACTGAAAGTGAATCGTATATTTTTACGAACCATTTTAACTCGAATCAGCGAAACGTTTGATGTTAAAGAAACTAGAAATAACCATTAAATTATTTTAATTTATTAAAACTTACTTGATAAAATGTCACATATACTACGCCAGGCACAAATTAGGATTATTGTTTGGTTGGTACCTGAGCAAATCCCAAATGTCAAGATATTTGCCAATAACGATATGATCGGTTTCAATGGAACTGCTTCATACAGGACGAATGGCATTTTTAATTTTTGATAGGCTTTAAACTTTGAATAATAAACCGATATTATATGAATATATGAATATTTATATGAATATTTCCTTGTTATTCTAACCAATGGATAATTCCTTTTCAAAAACGCTGCGCACCATTAAGACACACCAATTTGTATGCTGTTATGAAAGATACATTTTTAACAGACTGTAGCTAATTCTTAATTAACGAGCATTCAGAATAATTCATTTAAAAGTTGAAATGTCAGTCAGAATGACAAGTCAATTAAAGATATCGGATATCACGTCCGGTAAAATATATACCTACAGAACGATCGTTGGGTACTGACAATAAATAATTAAACATATATATGTAGGTGCAATTCAAATGCGATTTATTCACTTTTTAAAACTATAATACTGAATTAAATATTATTAAATACAAACACAATAACGTTCACGTTCATTTAGTCAAGATAAAATAAAACAAAAAATGTAACATAGTATTATGAACACTAAATTTAAAAGAATGAATGATCCTTCAACAAATGCATCATATACTTACATTTTTCTAAATTCAATAAATTATCTAGAAGGCGAGTTCATTACATAATGAAAATCTGACGAGGCAGAGTTCGAATCCGGGATCACTGAATCTGACTCTTTACATTTACTATAGGTACCTACGAAAAAATTTAAATCCTCATAAAATTTGAAAGGGATGGCACGACCATGTGAACGAAATTTTGAAAGACGGAAATGTTAGAAGTGTGAGCAATAGACGAACATGTATGAGACGATGCATGAATGTGGACGAGGCGAGAGATGCATGCCAGGATAGAAAGATGTGGCGTTCGGTTCTCTCTGCCTACCCCGCAAGGGACATGGCGTGATGGTATGTATGTATGTATAAAATTTGATGCAACCATGGATTTTATTTATTTATTCATTTGATAGAAAATATATTATGAAAACAAACTACGTAAGTACAACATTCTAGTTGATATATCCTTTCACAAAATAAAAGTTTCAAATGAAAATATACCTATAGTTTTTATGCATATACATATATATGTAAATATACCGAATTGTCTTTCATAGTGGTAAAATGAAAAACGATACGATAGTGTCAAATATTTCATCTTGATACAACATGGATATTATGTAACATTTAATATTTATATTTATGACAGCTAACACTGATGTCCATCAGTGTAAAAAAAACAGTTTGTTGATATTTTAAAATAATAATCGTACATAGCAACTATGCGAGTGGAAATTTTAATAAAACAAAAATTAAAAATAGGTTTCCGGATCAAGGATCCATGTTGACAAAACAAAATGTAATGCAGAACACTTTTTAATCATCAAATATATCTTTCAATGGTATCTTAGTTAAAGAAAAGTAGACAGGTAGGTAAATAGTGTCTTTTTCTCACAATCTCCCGTTTCCCACCGACAGAACAAAATGTATCATGTATCTCAGGGAAACTTTTATTACTTTTAAATTAATATTTATTTGTTTATTGTTTTATTGTAAATCAATTCCCATAATTCCCAAAAACAACACTTGTGTTCATCGTTATAAAAAAGTACCTACCTACATAGGTTATATAATAATATGGTCACTTACAATTCGATAAAAAACAAATATTATTAAACTAAAAGAATTAATAAATCACTACACTGAGAAAACTGATATTCATAAATAACGTGATTTCAGCTTAAAGTATGGTGAATTCACCATAAGTACGTAGCATAGTGATATCATCAAAATTAAGATGATAATACGATTTATGATGATAACGGCATATAAGATATGATTATGTTTCCTACTATTTATGTTTGCTTTCATCATATCTCCTATGACGTCTTATTATATTTCCTAATATTTTTCGGTGACGTTCTTTTATCTGCAGTGACGTCCTATTATTATAGATGACTTCCTCATATCTCTTGTGATGTCTTAATATATTTCCTAATATTTTTCGGTGACGTTCTCTTATATACAGTGACGTCCTATTATTATAGATGACTTCCTAATATCTCTTGTGATGTCTTATTATATTTCCTACTATTTTCGGTGACGTTCTCTTATCTACAGTGACGTCCTATTATAATAGATGACTTCCACATATCTCTTGTGATGTCTTATTATATTTCCTACTATTTTTCGGTGACGTTCTATTATCTACAGTGACGTCCTTTAATTGTTCCTACTATTTTTCGATGACATCCTCATATATCCAGTGACGTCCTATTATAGAAAAATATTAAAATAACAATATAACTTTATTTATTTCCACTTATTTATTTTTATTCCACAACAAGTTTCAAGAACTACCGTTCTCTTCAGGTAGGTTTAAACTGAAAAAGAGAACGGTAGTTCTTGAAACTAGTTGTGGAATAAAAATAAGTAAGCGGAAGAAAACAAAGTTATATTGTTATTTTAATTGAATAAATAGATAATTTTGTATTTTTCCACAATATTTTTTATATTAACGACCGAACGTTTTCGCCAAGGTGACTTGGCATTTTCAAGGTCTAAACGAAACTTCCGTTTTTCGTTTCGTTTACGAAAGTTTCGTTTGAACCTTGAAAATGTCAAGTCACCTTGGCGAAAACGTTCGGTCGTTAATTTAAAAAATATTGTGGAAAAATACAAAGTTATTTATATTTCATTTAAAATGGATTTCCACTCTGTAAACACATAAAATCTAGAATCATGTTATTTTAATATTTTTCTAAAATGAATTTCCACAATGTCAACAAATTTCGATGACTTCCTCATATATCCAATGACGTCCTATTATAAAAAAATATTAAAACAACAATATTACCCTGTCCATCTCCACCCACCTATTCCCACTACACAACCAGTTTCAAGAACCACCGCTCTCTTCTTCAGGTGGGTTTAAACTGAAAAAGCGAACGGTAGTTCCCGAAACTAGTTGTGGAACAAAAACAAGTAAGTGGAAACAAACAAAGCCACATTGTTATTTTAATTGAACAAATAAACAATCTTGCACTCTCCCGCAACATTCCTCACATCAACGACCGAACACCCTCGCCAAGGCGACTTGCCGTCTTCAAGGTCCAAACGAAACGTTTTTTGTTTCGTTTACGAAAGTCTCGTATGAACCCCGAAAACGCCAAGTCACCCCGGCGAAAACGTTCGGTCGCTAATACAAAAAACACTGCACAAAAACACAAAGTCACTTATTCATTCATTTAAAATGGATTTCCACTATGTAAACACAAAAACTCTAGAACAATGTTATTTTAATATTTTTTTAAATGAATTTCCACAATGTAAACGCCTCCTAAAAATAAAACACAATCTCAACATTCTGGCCTGTATCTGTCCGTCACTGAAGTTTTGTAGCGAGACTGCGAAACCGAGTCGACAACCACCCTGCACCATGCCGAACAAATGAATGACTGATTGAATGAACGATGAGCAAATGAGAATATTGTGTGGTGCGCTGTCATCATATTTTTGCAGGAAGCACACAAAATGATATGATTCCTCTTACATGAGATTCTGTAATCGTGTTATAGTAGAATTCACTCAAAATAGTATGATTTAATATTAAAATTTGATGCTTACTCTGAAAATAAGACGATTCTGTAATCGTATTTAGTATGTTTCACATAAAATAATATGACTGTAGTATAAATTAATGTTCCATACCTTTAAAAGTTTCACATAATTTTATCACACTAAATTAGGGGACTTCATCGTATTTTCAGTGACACTTCTTCATAATAAACTGTGAAATCTTTATAAATACGGTGACTAGTCACTGTTTTTTTATGATTATACTCTTATTTATGAATATCACGTAAATTTATAGGACAGTGGACTATTATTTAATGTGATCAATTTTTAAGATGATGAGCATCATAATTCTTCGTTATTTACTCAAATAATTCGAATCCATCTTACACATTTCAATGATAGCGTAATATTAAATGATTATTTCATAATTTTAGGTGACCGCACCTATTTTATACTTACGTCATAATATTTTTAGATTACACCAAATTGACATTTTTTTCAGTGTAAAAATACATATTTGCAACAAATTCTGATTTAAATGACTGCCTCAAACTACAATCGGATCTTGACAAACTATCTGATTACTGCCAAAATAACCTCTTAATTAACGTCACAAAATGCCATACAATTAGTTTCTCTCGCAGACTATCTCACATAGCCTTTCAATATACTCTCAATGGTAAACCTATTGCTTCTAGTGATAACGTTAGAGACCTTGGTGTTATTATGGACACCAAACTTAGGTTTAACTTACACATCGACTGTATTATAGGTAAGGCTTACAGAATGCTTGGATTTTTATTCAGAACCAGCAAACCATTCACAAACTTGAAAACGCCCAAATTTCTTTATTTTTCCCTGGTTGGCCCTATCCTGGAATACGTATCTCCTGTCTGGTCTCCCCATTATGCAACACACATAAACCGTATCGAAAGGATACAAAATATATTTATTAAACACCTTAATCGAAAAGCATTTCTTGATTTCCCGTCGTATCGTGAGGCAAGGATTTACCATTGCACTGATTCACTCGAAAACAGACGTACTCTATGTGATATGATGCTTCTCCACAATATTATTAATAATAAAATTGATTCTCCTGCTCTCTTAAATTATATATCTTTCAACATCCCTACCTACACCTGTAGACACTAGACACACTCCTCTTTTCCGTCTTACCACTCAACACACCAACTATGCTCAACATGCAACAATGTACAGAATCTGTAATACATATAATAGGCATTTCCAAGAGATTGACATATTCTTACTTAGCGCCCCCCCATTTAAAAAATATATCAATCTTAAAATTTCATCCTCATAATCAAATTTAACACTTAATTATACTGACACATTTATATATGCAATTTCACACATCATTCACACAATATCTCACCATAATATGTAACCATTCCTAATGTATCTTAATATACTACAATAACTTCAGCGACAACCTGTAATTGGCTTTATTATTAATCAAATTATCTTTATGTAATATAATTTATTATATGCTCTATGTTGTCCTTTAAATAAATAAATTAACAAATAAATAAATAAATAAATAAATAAATAAATAAATAAATAAATAAATAAATAAATAAATAAATAAATAAATAAATAAATAAATAAATAAATAAATAAATAAATAAATAAATAAATAAATAAATAAATAAATAAATAAATAAATAAATAAATAAATAAATAAATAAATAAATAAATAAATAAATAAATAAATAAATAAATAAATAAATAAATAAATAAATAAATAAATAAAATAAATAAATAAATAAATAAATATATAAATAAATAAATAAATAAATAAATTAATTAATAAATAAATATTAAATTTATGAAATGAATGGGAATGCAAAATCAGCCTATGAATCAATCGGTTTAATTTATTTATTTAATGCAAAATCAGACTATCAAACTATCGGTTTAATTTATTTTTTTAAGTATTTTTTGGAATAAAAATACTTGTAAATTTTCCATAAACTCTGTATTTATAAATTTATTAAAGACATACATTTTTTTGGAATAAATACCTATACATTGTCCGTAAACTCTTCTTTATAAAATGACTTGAGGCGTAAGCTGTCACAAAAAAAAAACAAATTCTCTTAAACTTGTCATAATAAACAACAATTTTTAATAAACGTGGAATGGTATAATTACCTTAGCAAGTCGCTAAATTATAAAATATCGCACTTATTTTAAACTCCGAGCAACAAGGGTTGGTTAATTACGCAGAAAACGAGAAAAAGGTAATTTATGATAAAATACCTACATAATCTTGCCTTGCAATATCCAAAAGAAAGTTAATTTGCCAAACAAAACATAAAAAATAAAAATCTTCAGTTAGAAGAGATTTTTTTATACATTGAATATTACTTTTTGATACAGTAATAAAAAGATAAGCAACACTGGTAGAAGCAATGAAACTTATATCTAATTTAAAATAAAACTCTCATCTGCCGGGAAACGAACCCGGGATAACCCATTGAATATTACTTTTTGATACAGCAATAAAAAGATAAATAACACTGGTAGAAACAATGAAACTTATATCTAATTTAAAATAAAACTCTCATCTGCCGGGAATCGAACCCGGGATAACGGCACAGAAGTCAAACGACTTTGAATTGAAGCAAAATAATAAAAGAATATGTATGGCTCAAGAGCAAGAAGTATGATTTTACAACTTCAAAATTAATTAAATTGAGTTTTAAAATATTTCCAATATTCACACGAATGAAATTGATAGCGAAGTTCAATAATTTTCGTAGGAGAATATTTCAAACTATCATCTCGGAAGAAACGTCAAATAAAGTGAAGTAGAATACATACCCATGAGTGACTTAAATAGAATAAATTTGTAGAAAATAATAGTATCAATTGCCTATAGCGACAGGATGATAGGTGAACACACCTGAGGACATGTTTTGTGGTTCCAAGGTCGAATAGATCTGCTACCAAAAAGGTTTTCTCCCTTGAGATTACCTCAAACCACCACGTGAAGGAAATCGACAAAGGTCTGAATTTCTGGTTACATTTTAGAAACTATGTATCTATGTATGTGTATAAAATAAACTTTACCTGGATAAAATATTGAAAATAATAAAATTTGAAGATTTTATAAAAACATATAAAATAAATACGAATTGTTCAGACACATTAAATAATAAAAGTAAAATAAGAACAATATTTTAAAGTTTTGTACGTTGCTATCTAATGATCAATTTCAACTTGAGATTCTATAAGAACGATGAACAATAGAAGGAATGAAATATACAAAAAAAACATATAAAAAACATAAAAAAAACATAGACAACGGTTGTTTCAGTCCAATTAGCTCTAATCAATATGAAGGTCTCAAACAGACAACTTCTTGAGATCAATAATATTAATACCATTTCTAAAAGCAATTTACTAAGTAAATTAAGGATGAATAATTAACGTGAATACAGCTCACAGTCACCAGGCCAATTGATTTATTAACCACATCGATTACCATTTTAATAGCAATAAATTTACCAACTTGACCATATAATTTAGCAAATTAATTTCCTCGGAAAATCACAGAGCATGAAAATAGACATCTGTAATCTAAATATAATTGGAATATTTAATTGTGAGAATTCAAAAACGATTAACAAGTGTGATGTTTGGAAATATAAAGAAACAAAATATAAATAAAAATAAATCTTGATTCTGTAATAAAAGAAATTCTGAAATGTATTTAAATTTCTTCAAAAGATTTGGTAGTATTTTTTCAGGTCGTAAGCCCTGTAGATGCCTTGAGTTCCTGGTTCTTCTATAATGTCCCTTACTTCGCCTCTATTGAGATGTTATTGTCAATAAAAATACAAATATTTTTTTATAACAATATTCATGTGTATGGGAAAGAAGCGCATTTTAAGAGCAAAGTTCATTATTAATGTCTATTCATTATTAATTTATTCATTGATTAGTTATAACAACATTTATATAACTACGATAAAAAGAACGTATCAATCCCCATACATAAAAAATAAAAGTAAACTTTAAAAAAAAGTAAGAAAAAATACAAACTACACATTTTATTCAGTCATGTTTTGTTCTAAGATCATTGTTTGTTTTGTTTTTGTTAAATCATTGATATTTGTTTTCATGATAATTTGTAGTAAAACAAAACAAAAAATAAAAAATAGGTGGTCTCATTTTGAACACGAGTAAATCGATCATATTTCAATGAAATTTCAGATAGGTTAGAATGCTTGAGTTTATATTATTTTACACCGCCGCGCCGGATCAGAGAGAAACTTAAACGTTTTTATCAAATCTTAATTAAAATTTATAATATTGGGCATTTTTTCCCTGTATAATTTGCTAGGTACCACATTTTTTTACGAGTCACTTCGCGACTTAATTCCAAACAGCTGTTTTTCGATCGACCTACGTGTCGAGACTTGAGACTGTCGAGACCGGCGTGTCGATGGAAGGACAGCTCTTCCGAAACATGTCGCGAAGTGACTCGTAAAATAATAGTGGTAACTAGCAAATTATATCAGTCAAAAATGGTCAGTACTAGCAACCACCAAATTTCCGCCGAATCATTAAATGATTAAAATATCGATTTTAAAGAGCATCATCAAATTTTTATAAATATCTAAAATACTTTACAAAAACAAGAATTATCTATGTTTACTTTAAAAATCACTTTATTGTTTGATAGGAAACAAAAGGTTTTCGAAATAGCATTGAGTTTCGAAATTCAAAATAGTAAATAATAATTCCTTTGAGTGCGGAATTTTATGATGGAGATTTGGAAAAAAAAACAACACAAGATGAGAACGGCATTGTCTAAAAACGGGAAAACTTTTCAAATATCGTAAAACAAAAGCGATTCCGGTCTAACTTTTATGTTCTCAGTATAGAAATCTACACATTTTATACTTACTGGTTCAATATTCACATAGAAGATAACATGAAAAGAATTCTGAATAAAGACAAGATATATTCAAATTTGATAAAAAGCAATGATTCCAAGGTAACAGCATATTTTTATATGATAGCTTGTAGAAACGAATCTATTTGGATACATAAAATATATACGAAGAAACTGGGTTGATTTTTTAAAAATTATATTTCAGGCAACAATATATACAAGTTTCGTCGCAGAGAGGAGTGGTTTACACACAACAACCAAGCAAAAAAACATAAATTTTCGCTCTGCACTCCCCAAGTGACATACTGCTTACTGAATTTATTTGCCGTTAACTGTACGAGTTAAATATTAATTTAACATGCATCCAAAAATAAGTTTACATATGTCCAAAACAGTAATTCTCTCACAACTTCAGATTGAAGCTCCGCCGGGAATGCAACCAGAGACATTTGTTCTAAGGGTAAAATATTTTGTTTAATAAGCGACAAAGGCCGATAGTATGTATCTTAGGAATAAAAAATATACAGTCTCGTTTTTAGAAACAAAAATTATAAGTAAGAAATTTTATAGAAATACTCACATATAAATAATGAAAGAACATGCGAAGAAAATTGAGGACAAACCTGAAACAAAAAAAAATGTATTACAAAAAAAAAAAATAACAGCAATTGGAACAGCTTTAATTTTGAACATAAAGTTGGAAAATAATTTATTTATTTAATTTAAGGGGAAAGTTACAGCAATATGATAATTACAGAAAACAAAAATGAATGTTAAATATTTGCCACAATAGTTCCATCATTATCATACAGTAGACTATGCGTAATATAAAAATAAAATGGGTAACAATAACATATGTAAATAGTAGAGTAAGTTTGAAATTAAAGATACATGAAATATTTATTTATTTATTTATTTATTTATTGATTCACGGCTCAAAGCCCTTTACAAAATTAAATATTACATGACACAGCATAAACAAAAGAAAACAATTTATAAACATCTAGACATAACAACGCACGGTAGCAGAGGATATATAAAGAAAAATAAAAACATATAAGATAGGTAAATTAAACAACAAAGTACATACATTAAAAACCAAAGAATAAATAAGTAAAAAAAAAACTCAAATAAAAAATACTACATAGCATGAACATAAGAATATTACTGACTGAATGAATAAAAATGAAAATGAATGGTGTGAACTACCTACATACTTAGCCACACTGAATCAGAGAATGCTGCCAGATGTGACTATATATTACATTATTGAATTAAATAAAATAAAAATCAAATGTACAAAAAATATATAAAATAGATAAAAATGTAAAAAAAAATATATAAAAATGTAAAAATTTATAAATATGTAAAAATGTAAAAATATATAAAAATAAAAACAACTGACTACACAATCATTTGGGGGTATGTTTTTGAAAATGTTTTAATAAAGTAAATTTATATTCATTAAAAGAATTGAAGAAAGGGTCAGTCAGATAACCAAAGTCATTGCCCAATCGATAGATTCTATTCAATGGAGTGTTGTATAAATAATAAGTGTTGGATGTCTTACATACAAAAGTTATAATTTGGCGGGTATTTCTTGTTGGAACATGGTAATTTATCCGACTAACAAGGTAAGAGGAGCTAAAGTTATTATTAATTATTTTATAGAGAAGCAAGAGATCAGACACAATCCTTCTATCAGAGAGGTCATGAAGTTGGAGATAGTCTATTATAGTAGTGAATCATAATTTAAATCCTGTGCAGGAATTTTCAGCATAGAAATATAAATAAAATATATAAAATACAAAAGAAAATAGAACCGAAAGACTATACAAGAGAAGTAATTCAAAATTGTAAACATACAAATTATAATGGGATATGTAGGAATTGGGGGGAGTGGGGAGGGATGAATGAGTGTTTTAAGATATTTATTTTTTAATAAAAAATAATACAATTTTATTCTCCCGCCAAACTGCAAAGCAGTTTTTTGGCAGAGCAGATTCTCTTTCACATTCGGTTAAGTATTCTATGTCATATAACACTACGTCATTGCCGATATCCTCCTGCGATATTGCGGATATCTTACAAGTAAGGTAAAAATGATATAATAATTTATCTTAAACTAAAAGTATATTTTGAAATGTCTTCTAAGCTTATTACAACTTTTCACAACGTGACAAATTCGGCTGGTCAATTTGTGATCTTCTTATCTGTAGGTATACTTCAACGGTTAATATAGCTGAGGGCATATCAGTTATGTGAAGAATATTAATAATTATAATAAACAATGTAAATGTAATGTATTATAATGCATTCGATTATGTAAATTATAGTTATGTACAAAGAAGGTAAAATAAGAGAACTTTTTGTTTAACTAACTGACTATGTAACTAACTGACTTCCGTTTTCCGTACACAGGTGCATCCTATCTGTTTCAGAGATGGTAAACATCGTGTGAACAAAAACAATCAAATGTACAAATAGGAAATGTATTATTGTATTATAGTTATACAAAAGATTATTATTTCACCAATCGCGGAGAATTAACCTAGCAAAGTGTGCTTATATAAAAAAGAAACAATAAAATAATAGGTAAACACATAAGAATTCATAGGAAACAGGAGTGAATTGATGGTAAATAAGTTATTATTTATTTTGTAAAATTGCATTTTACATAATATAGGTAATCATAATAGAAATATAAGGTTAATTATTATATATGTAAGTACTTATTTAATTCCTATGTCGATTGTCTTCATAAGACGGAATAGCTTTAAAAGTAAAAAATGAACATATTTACTAGTAGTCATAAGTTAATTGATTCTTTACACTTTAAAACACTATAATATTAATGAATGAATGAATGAAGAATTTATTTCCAAAGGTGCAAATACAATGCAAATATGAGATACATTATTACTCGCTAGACACAATCAGTTGTGAGGCAGTTCTAGTTTAAAATTCCTATTATTTGCTTTTTAGTAGGATTTTTTTTAATTGCTACTCTGCGATCATACGATTGATTTTTTCTATATTTATTTCTTCAGAACCACCTCAAAGGATCACGAAAAACGAACATCAAAGACTTCATATGTCTATCTCAGGAAATACAAGGGAACCGTAGTCGTAGTAAGGGAATCGTAGATCTTTCTCGACCAAATTAAGATTAAATTGAAAATTATTCCAAAATTCAATAACATTTATGTTTTTTCTAAATACTGTTTTGAGTATACTTGAACCGATATTTTTCCTTACAATCGTGTGCCACAAAGCAATAGAAAAATTGTTCGGAGAAACTAATTACAATAAAAATAATTGCCAACTTTGTACTACAAATCTCCACTGATAATGGAAGATCTCTAATCAAATTTCTAAGAAATGTTATGGTAATTTTTATATTAACGATATTCATTCTTGAAAGAAAGGCTCGTAAAAAAGCCTCATTAAGGACGCCACGATGCTAATATGTTATGTATGTTCTACTAATAAAGATATAATAATTTATCGTACTTAATGTTGAGAGGCGCTGAATCAAGTACATATTATGTGAGGTGAAGTAAGTAGCGAGATAGATAGCAACTTCCTGCCGCTATTAGTTGTTAGATATATACCCTGAAGGAAGGTAGTGGTAGTAGTCACCATCTAAGATACCATACGACTATAAGACAGTTTATGTATGTATTGACTAGTAAGCAAGTATAATATTAACTAGTAGAGTTACAATGCACTAGATGCGTCGATTGACGCAACGATGGCGTTAACGAGCCGCTAAACCGCACTAAACAACTCTTTAAGAACCCATAAATATACTTTAAATGTCAATTGCCCTTTTATTCATAGTGACAGACCAACACAAAAATAGTGTTGGGTGTTTATTTTAACAAGTGATGGGCAAAAAGCAGATATTTTCATTTGTTTTTCCGACTTCATGTATTTGTCAAATTTTTCATTAAGTAAGACTATTTAAAATATACATAGGTTAATGTTTTTTTTGCAATATTTACTCCACACAAAATTTAACTAATAATTCTAATGTTTTTGTGAAAACGTCCTTTGTTATATTTTATTCATTGATATCAAAATAATAAATAAATACGTTAAACTAATGGGTTGTGGCCCACGCTAAACCTCTCACTGCCAAGTCACTCCACACAGTATTCAAATTTTAGTGTGCGGAAATTTTTCAGCATTTTTATGTAGGTGTCTAATGATTTTCATTAAATTATTTTTGATTTATATATGTTTTTATGAAAACTTGATAATTCTCTAATGCCATTTAAAAAAAAGTTATGTTTTTTTACCAATTTGAAAATAAAAATATCAAATTTCAAGTTGGTGAACTTGGGGCAATATTTGACTGTTAAAAAAATTGAGAAGCACTATTAAGATATCCTTCAAAATCTAATGGGGTTTAAGCGAGTATTAGAAATACAAATTTTCAAAATTTTAGAAGAATCTAATGAGTACCTACTTTTGTCTATAATCACATGGTACACAGCACACACACACACACACATGTACATTGTGATGAAAATTTCAGAATACAATATCAGCATGATAATCTGTAGTAAAAAATAACCTTAAAAATTGCGAATTCATAACTCCTCACTATATCCCCTTGGGTTAGTGAGGTGTAAAATACGAAAATGGTTTATTGACTAATAACCTAGTTACGAAACTACTAAGAATATTTGCTGAGAAAGGTCCCTTATGTGTTAAAGGAACCCTGTTAATAGACCGACATCATTTGGTCTAGAAATAGTCATATTAATTACACCAATGACAGGTGACATGCGCTCCATTTAAAATTCAGATAAGAGAGAACAAACATGATTTACGCAGTTTCAGAAAACGCCTCATGGTTTTTTGTCAACGTTTCAATTGAAATAAGATTAATTATTTTAATGATTAGTTAAATGTGTGATATTTATATATTAAAATTTGGTTTCATCCACTTCGATGAATGATATTTTTAATATTTAATCAACAAGTATTAATAATACGGGGAGGATGAGAAATATAGAATTTAAGAGAAGGTACATAAAAGGGCGTAACGAATTTCAGCTACAGTGCCATATAATGCTTGATTTTTTTTCGATTTATCGATACAGGCACCAACACTACCTTAAATTAGTAACGCCGCGCCCCATGTCGATAATTTGAATATTATTTATGAAAATTTAAAGGTTTATATGAGTACCAGTGCTTAATCAAATATCGCCAAATAATTTCGTAGTCCCAAGTAACTCAAAGGTTTAGAATAATAGTATTATTGAAAAGTACTTTAGCGTGAGAAATTAATTTAAATACACTTCTCCTCTGCTGGTGATCGAACCCAGGAGGCTAGCACAGAAACCAAACGGCTTTTCAACTGTGCCACGGCGGTCGGCATCATCGGTCAGATTAATGTACGAGGAAAATAATTATGAACCTATTTTGATATTCTTAATTACTCCATCAATATTTTTTAAATTAAGTATGTTTCATGAAGGTTCGCTTTAACGGACGGGAAACACCGGTTAGTAAAAAAAAAACTTTTAAGTAAACAATAAACTCGCCATCGCTATGCACATGGTGTAAGGAAATATTTAATAATATTAAATTAACATTGTTGATATTTGTACTGAGAAAAAATATTGATTCAATAAACAGAATTCCTTGATCATTGAATTCTGGTCAAATGTTTTTTTGCTCAGGGAGGAATAATTTTGTAAATTTCAAGAGAATTTTTTCAAAAATTTGCAAAGAATAGGACGATTCCGAGGTTAAGTGAAGTCTTTTTACGATGTACTTCACCAAAGAGAATTTTGGTACGGTTAATTAGAGGAAAGAATTAACTAAGATAATGGGTAAACGACAAAGACTTCGACGTTTGTTAGCTTCAGGCACAAGATAAGATAAGTTAGAGATTAGAGCGGCATACCATCATACCCAAGTGACTATGAAGTCAGATTCCATACTTTTTATATTCTATGTTTGAAGTGTTTAATTAATGAAACAGTTCAAAGACATTTGTATTCAAAACGCCCAACAAGGAAATTATTAGAACTAATTAAAGATCTTATTAATTATATATTTAAAACAAGGTCAATAAATACGTTCCTACCTACAGTTATACAAATAATAAATAAAATACTACCTATTGCATGTTTAAAAGAATATGTGAAAACGGACCTCATAAATCATGTACTTCATAATGGACGGTGGTGGCAGAGCGGTTAGTGCACTGGGTTAGTAATCCAGTGGTCGCGAGTTCAAATCCTGACACGGCCGATTTCGTACACCTTGTGTAGCACAAGCATTGATGCTTAATTTAGGGTATGTATGAGGATGCATTTTTACTTATTTTTAGGACATATTCTTTCTTTCCACTTAGCGCTTTTGTCCCGTTTCTATCGGGGTACGCTTTGACCATGATCCTGGAATTGGTGAGTCTGGTTATTACATTAAAGCGACTGCCATCTGACCTTCGTAACCCTTAGAAAGGGGAACCAGACAAATTGGATCATGGCTACACATATCTAGTGATATAAATCCGCGCATAGATTTTTTGAAAATCCGGAGGTGCGTGCCCCGCCCGGATTCGAACCGCCGCCCGTCGACCTCACGCATGTGAGGCGACGATCTTACTGCTGGGTTATCACCGCCAAAGGACAAGGACATATTCATTCTTATAAATAAAAATACTGCTATAATTTGGACGATGACGATTTTTAAACAGATAAAAAGGTTTACAAATCTTGAAATAACAGGCACAGTGAGAAAAAAAAGATTTAAAACTCTTCATTTTTAATTTTGGAAAAGTTTTTTTTATTTTCTCTCAGTCTATCGCAATAAATGTTCATGGAATATTGATATATTATTTGTTGATAATTTAATATCTCAAAAGAGACGAAGTTGAATTATTATAAAGAAAACCTTAAAATAATCACGTAAATCAACCGATGATGGCAGGTCGTAAGCCTCGATTTCCCGGTTCTCCTATAATATGCCAACTTCGGCTCTATTGCGATATTAAATTGTCAAAAAAAAATAAGAATACTTTAGATTTTTTGCCTTTCGATTTTTTTTACAAAAATATAAAAAAGGCAATTCGAGTACCTTTTTATATTTTTAGCTCGTAATCAGTACGCAATAATTAAACAGTAGAAAAAAGGTTAATAGAATCATGGGGTATAATTTATTTTATTTTGATGTTTTTAGAATCAATCTAATATTGATGATTTTGTGTATTTTGTATGTTGCTAAATGTTCTCTATTTCTCAGCGCAAGCAGTTTATGCTTTTTGAGAAAGGGGAAAAAACAGTTTACTGACATTCAAACTATTGTTTTAATATCTTCTATTGAAAAAAAAAATAAGTCATTGTAAAAATGAAAGGACGATTATTTCAGCATAGATAAAAAATTAAAAAATCTACCAAGGACGACATACCTACCTACACTTGAAGAAAGAGTATTTCTGCTGCTCGTGTTATGAGCCTGTTAATGGCGATCCATAATATCAAAGAATTAATCAAGGAGGCTCATGTGATGTATTGTCAAGGAGAGGAACAAAGTAAGCAGACAGGTGATATCATCTCATTTTCAAGCGGTGTCAAGGGACAAGACGTTAAGAGTGTAAAACTGAGGACACTCGAGCTGACGACTGATTCCCTCTTCTTGATGGCTTTTTGCTTAGAACACGGGGGTGGGAAGCCCAAGATCACATCCTCGTGACCAACCCCCCCCCCTTCTACTCCCGCCTCAACCCTCGACGTAACCTTACCAACAGCGACAGCGCACGTCAAGGGAAACGAAACACGTCACTAATGATCTCGGTCTAGTCTTGTATACGGGTCAGGGGTGAAGCAAATTTTCAAAGGTATAACAACAATATAAGAAAACCAAAATTTTTGATATTTTACAATTTTCATGAGTAATATGATGGGCAAGATTCAAATTAATCAATAGATTAATAAATAAATGAAAATGACTTAACAATAAACAAGGAGTTGGCTCCAAATGATAACAATTCATCCATCCAGACATTCAACATATTTAATTTTCGGCGTAGTGGGAAAAGGTTTGCGTATGTACCAACCAAGTAATAAAAAAGAAATCTGTGTTTTGTATAGTGACGCCACTATTCGAGGTATTTGCCGATCACTCTAGTCCATTCATTACACATCATCTCCAAAGATCAAAATAAAAAAAAAGGAAATACAATATCTTCTTGTTCATCATCATGTATCGACTGTCTTTCTTCATCATCATATATCTTCTTCTTCATCATCAAGGTCCAACTGTCTTTCCATCTCTTCGTAGGTCTTCAGGATAGTCTCCTGTTGTTGGGTATTTCTGTCTTAACAATTCTGACAATTCTATTGTCGTCCATGTGTTGCGTCTCCTGCTACGTCCCCATCTTTTTTTGTCGACAGCACATATAGACCTGAAGGTTTCATTTCTGATGCGATCCCTGAGGGTTCTTCCAGCAATTAAGTGCAGGGTCTTCACTTCAGCCGCTCTAAGACAGATTTTTGTTCTGTTGGAGTCGGCTATTACTTGTATCCCATATGTCATAATTGGGTGGACACACACCTTGTATATTCTGATTTTGCTGGTAGTAAGCATAAGATTATTTCTCCTTACAGTATTTTGTAAGCAACCGACTACGGCTATTGCTTTATTGACCATTGTACGGAATTCGTTGTACAATTCATTGCTGCTGGAGATCTCTACACCTAAATGTTTAAAGCGAATGACCTGTTTTATATGGTTGTTTTCAATAATTAGTTTGCATCTAAGAGGCTCTTTTGATATTGTTAGACACTTTGTTTTGTTTACAGTTATCGACATGTTGTATTTATTAGGTGCAAAATGAAATCTATCAAGCATTCCTTAATAGTTGTCTTAGAGATCAATCCAGGTTTCGAGGCTTTTTTCACCGTGCAAAATACAATATGATTTTATAAACTAATAACGAAACATGGAGAGAACGGTCAATTAAAGTATGCATTATTGCGATAAAAGATTCCAATACTCGGATTTATTTTATACGCTTGTTTACAATATATCTGTTAAAAAAAACAATCAAACATATATAGTAAAAATATACCCATACGGGATTCTGTATACAGCATGGTAAAAAATCTTATCCTCTTAGGTTTTGTTGTCTAGTTTTGCACACACATAAATATTGAGCACAAAACTAATCCTTTACAGAGCACGCTGCATCCAATTCCATCTAAACGGAAGCAAAAACATCTAATCCATCTCTGTGTATTTCTTGCTACAAACTAATCCTTAATAGGTCGATTTTTCTCATTTCCTATACTGAGTCGGATTGGAACGACCGAAAATTCATCCATAACGGAAATTAATTCAAAGACAGAGAACAAGCATTGAAAGTAAAAATTTATAATTATAAAGATTTTGTGAAAACATAGTGGAAATACGATTTAAAATTATCAAATAAAATTTTAAAAAGTATTTCTATACAGATTCAATTTGTTACGTCCGAACTTTTGTAAAAAAGAAATTAAATTTAAAAGATTCGAACAGTAATTTCTGTAGTATTAATTCGAATCTGTGAATAAAAGTTTTTAAATTTTGATCAATTTAAATAAAATAAATTAAAAATATATTAGACTTGGAGAAAACGTTAGATAACTTTACTAACAGGTACTATGTCGAATATTAATTTAACACGCACCCAATAACAAGTTGCCACATTCTGGAGACTTACGATATTATTCGTCTCACAGATCCAGACTGAAAGAACAATTAAAAACCGTGTCTCCGACGGGAATCGAAACTGGGACCTTAGGATCAGCAGTCAGATACCTAACCAACTGAGCCACGAAGGCCGTTATTTTCATTTAAAGTAAACGAGAGAGTAGGCAAGTCATATTCGCTTGCTGTATGATCTCTTTCTCACCTAATGTATTTTGTCGTGTGTGCTCTTTCTTGGTGACATTGAATTCGTTAAACTGTACCATTTTTGTATATAGAGCGTTGTGTTCTCATATAACGTGTCTTAATAAAAAATGTCATTGGGTTTTGAAGCTTGATTTTATAGTTAATTTTTTAGAAATTTTAGTTTCGTTATAAAAAACTTTTTTCCAAGTTGAATGTTTAGGATTAGTTTCGTAGGCTAGTTGCTGAAGACATAGTAAAAATATATTAATATTCTCCCTAGTTTTACATGATTTTATAATTGATTGTCATACTTTGTACCATACTAATTGTTTAAAAAAAAATTATAAACTTTTTGTTTATACTAGATGTTTTAATTTATATATGTTTTTACGTCTAAATAAAATTTAGTATTATTATTATTAGTTTGGATCAGGAGAACAGAAAGTTATCGAAGAATGCATTTGATTTACCTGCAAATTTAAACTTCTGGCTATGAAAACGGTGTGAGTATAAAACAAGATGAAATGTTTTGGTTTTGATTAGATTGAGGGTGTCGGGGGGAATATTCCGCATTCCATGGGTGTCCCCGTCCCCATCTCCCAACCCCTGGCGGAGTAATCTGACATTTCGTCTACAAAAGTGCTTCTGTCAGCCATTTGTTACGCAGAAACCTCAATTTGCGAGAGAAAATTAACAATTTCTTACCATCGATCCTGAAATATTCCCATTAGTTTCCAGGAATAAGCACTGATCGCATATAATGGGAGTTTTCCAATTTCCAGTTCAATTATTAACGCAGCATCGCGCACCTACAAGTCTTCAAGATAAGTACTCTGCCGAGGGTTTTAATCTTGTAAATTAGGTTATGTACACATTTAAACGAATCTGAAATTTGTCAAAATGTTAAATGTACATATGTATATACATACATACATACCATCACGTCGTATCCCTACTCAGGGTAGGTAGAGAAAATGTTAAATATTAAATAAAAGAATATGTACTCGTATTTTTATCAAATTCCAATAATCAATAAATAAAATATGTGTCATAAATATGAAAAGAAAACGGTACAAGAAATAAAACAAGTAAGCAAGAAAAAAATACACTCTCTGATTCTTTTTTAGACCCAAACAGTACATTTATAAATTGAGATAATTATTGAATTTTGAGCCAAAATTGATGTATGTATTTTTGCTTGCTTACTTTTTAAAAACTTTTAAGTCAATTGAATACAACATGTATTTTTTACGTTTCAAAAACGTAAATTTAAAGGTTTTGTAAATTTATTAATTTTATTACAAGTCTTGAAACGCAGCTGATTTAATCGACGTTAATCGACTATCGATTACGGGCGACAATTTCAAACGAAGTAGGTAAATATAAATTTAACCAAACGTAAAACAAGATAAAAGTTACATTTTATGTAACAAAGAAGCGGATACTTGTAACTGTCATTTTTCTGTACTTTCTGGGATTGGTATGTAATTGGTCTCATTTCTGTAAATCGTTTGTGTATTGTAAGTGTTAACATGACTGTTTACTAATCCAAATAAATAAATAAATAAAATAAATAAATAAATACTAGGTACGAGTTAGCGACTGTGTAAATCAAAAGCATTTTGCAAGGTTAAGGCGAAAACCACTAGAGTCAAATGTTTCCGTTGTACTTAATATGTAATACAAATACACTTACAATATATAACGTAAACGCCGCTTTTTTGTTCAAAAATAAAACCATTTAAAAATACCTCATAACCTTCTTCTGTTAAAAGAATCATAAAATCATTTATACAGTTTTAATTCAATTTTTAAAAATTGAGCCTAGACAAAAAATATAATTATCGGCGAAGTTCGTGGTTATCACTCTTTTCAAATAATTATTGCGAATAAGTCGAAAATCTTTGATAAAACACATCTGGTACGACTTCCAGTTTGAAAGAATAACTTAAATATTAATAAGTTGTACAAATCATTTCGAGGTAAATGACACGAACGTTATAGCATGTCCTATAAGGCAAATGGGAGGAGTAAAAACATGAAGGGAAAACAAAACAACAAAGAGTAAAAATAAGATGCAAGAGGACACGAAATGATGTAAAATATTCAGTACCACAACACCCCTAAAATTGCAAAGGATAAGTTTATTTATATTATGTATAAGTTTAGTGGCATGTTTTTTTATTCATTCATTTTTGTTAGGAAACTGTCAGAATCAGGTCAAATAGGTACTTGAATGTCAAAATTATTTTTAAAGATAAGATGCATTTAGGTATGAAGTAAAATCAAGAATGTTTGGTGTTTGCTAAAATATTGCAAGAATTTTTGCAGGTATGTATACTTTACTGAATATAGCAATAAAAGCAGCTTCTTACAAAATTATTATAGATCAACTAAAAAAACTTTTTTTGTCAAATAGTTCCTGAATTCCTTCTATATCCTTCCGTAACCTTCTTTTCCTCATTGCTATGATCAGTGTTATTTTTATTATTCTTTTTATTAACTCTCTTCTTCATTTTTTTTTCTCTTTGTTTTTTTTTCTTTTTCCTTTATTTTTTTTATCAATTTATTTCTCACTAAATAAGTATTGTACCAATTTAACTTAGAGACTTCACGTTGCTCGGGTTGGTTGGAAGAAATTGCCTTATGGCAATAAACCTGCCTTTGTACACATGTACATAAATTATAAATAAATAAATAAATTATTCATAAATCCAGGATATTGAAATATCTATTTAGTACTGTAAACACTAAGAACTATCTCATCACGTTTACTAAAATATATTTATAAAAACGTACGTAATTAAGGATAAATTAAATACAATAATATGTTGAACAATGTTAGGGGAGAAGGGTGTTTATGAGAGATTACAATGAACTGAATTTAACTCCACCGTAACAAATATATTTTTTTTCTCTTTCGTATATTTTATATTTGATGAAATTCATGACGTGATTTTTCTACCTATTTTATTACTTAATATGTTAAGATTGTTCTCTGTATTAAAATTGTATTTATTTCTTCTTGTTCATATTATAGTAAACTAATTTGCTGTTATTATTACTTCCTCTATCAACATAGTTTAATTTATTTTATTTTTTAATTCTTTTTTCTACCAAGCATTTAAATTTGTTATATTTCACGTGGAATGTATTTATATTTTAAAGATTATGTGAATAATTTTATGTAATACATTCTGTGAATTTACCAACAAATAAAAAATAAAATTACAAATATAATTTTGATAATATTTCGATAATATTCATTATGGACTTCCGCTCTGAAAACGAAACGACATTACCTAAACTTAAAAGGCATGAAAATCGTATGGAAAAATAATGTAAGCTAGGTAGGCTTCTATGTAACTTAAAAAGACGCGCGGAGAGCTAATAACATTTTTCAAATAAATTTTCCTAAAGGGCCTAGGAAATACCACGTAGCCGGCGTTAAGAAATAATCCAGAACGCGCATGAAAAGCATTCACCCATAGAGGAATGAAGAGGCGGCCGCAAAGTTAATGAGCCATGTTAGGCCGCCAACCAGCGAACTACCTTATCGTCTAACCATATCTAACAACCCAACTATTTCCTTTACCCAAACTAGAGTGGATGGTGGCTGGGGTGAAGGAAAGTAGATGACCTTTGCTACTCTACAGATTTACACCGAATGACATTTCCTCAATAACCAGACCGCGAAGAATCACATCTAATTGAATTTGCCATTAATATCTCATGATATGTTCACGAAAAAAAAACATTAGGTACTGCATTAGTATTATGAAATAGCTTATTTTATTGAAGAAATACAAATCAACTTGTATGTAGATTTCAATATTTATGGTTGCTTAAAGTTGCTTATAGAAAAAAAAATATTCGTATAAGAAACATACTCTTACATCAGTATCTATCTATTTCTCTTTTTTATACTCGTTTTTTGGATTACCCTGTTCGGTTTTCAAAGCAGAATACTTATTTTTCTATAATTTAAAACAGTATGTTTATAATAATTGTAGAATCTAAAACATATTGTTTCAAATTACAAATTAAAATATCATATCAATAGAGACGAAGCTGGAAGATTATTGAAGAATCGGGAACACAAGGATACGATAAAATTTGTCAAAACATAACATTGACTCCCGAAAGGGAAAAAATCCAATGTTTGCGTATATGCATCTTTAAAAATACTCGATTTACATAAACATTGGTACAAGCAAATGAACAAGCCAAAAACTTATAATTCTGGCGCAGTTGAGGTGTGACATATGTGCGAGAGCATTGTCTCCTCATGTATAAGGACTGTTGCTTTCATTGTTTACAAAAACCAATTTCTCAATAGATGGCGTTACAAAAAGGTTTCTTCGTTACTTCATAGATGGTGTTTTTAAGCTTATTTTAAAACGATCAGTTTCTCACTATTAAAATATTTAGCACTTTCAAAATTGCGTTGATAAGGGAACTCAAAAAGAAGGCATAATTGGTGAACGTTACGCAAGCGCATAAAGTGATCACGTTAACCAGTCGATGATAGGTACCTTGAGTTCCTGATTCTCCTATAATATTCCAACTTCCTCTCTATTAAGATATTAAAAATTTATCTCAAAATATCATTGATTGAAAAAAAAACAGTTTTTGCGTATATGCAATTTTCAAAAATATTCGAGTACTATATTATTAATGGATAATATATTTATTTGAATTCTAACTATACCTAACTATGCACAATAGCCATGCGGGAGATACCTGTTATTGGAGCAGTGGAGATTCAATGTTTTTGTTTCATGATTTCTTTGTTTGTGTTGTTCAGTGTTCTGTTGGTGTCTCTTTATATTAAATAAATAAATAAATGGAATTCTTCTAAATAAATAAATAACCAATCTTCAATTAATGTATTTTATTACTTTAAAGCAACAAATTGAAATATTTATGACTGTATCTCTTTTCCATAGATATAACTTCATGTATTCATTGTATAGACATTTGAAACAAGTCATAATATTTCAGTCAAGATGACAATGAAAGTTGCGATCGTTAAATTAATAGGCAGGTACAAATCTTAATGATGCAACATTAAAATATAGATAAGCGCAATTTTATTGATATATTAAGGCGTAATTATTTTATGTAAGCGGAAGATGGAACATAAAGTTTAATAATTTTGTTCTCTGAACATTACTTTAACGAGATCTCTGAACTTGGAAATATGTAGAAAGCACGCATATTTCCATGTAAATTGGGACCGTAAAGTCTCCAAAATTGAACCTTAAATTACAGAAATATGTCGACGAGAAACTAGAGGAAGTTATACTACCACGTGAATTATTATAAAGAGAGTAGAGGTGCACATTCTCACCCTTTCTATTTTACGTCTTTTTAATTTTACGGGTGAAATTTCGAACGAGCTCCGGCGTTTCTATACGAAGTGTACTGACTTATGACGTCATAAAACATGAAGCTCGGTTCAGTTTCCGAAACGACGCGGGTTCGAAGTTAGATGGCGTGACCTAATTTAAACGACAGGATTAACAAGAAGTGAAACGTCTTCTATGAAGATGTACAAAGGGCAGGTAATTAGATACATTTTAATTAAAGAAGGGATACTTGGTATGTTTGTCACTTACCTACTTAGTTAAACATAAATTTCGGACAATGCTTTATTTAACTAGATATGCGTACAAAATCTAACTCAAATATACTTACATAACGATTCAAATCTAACTCAAATATACTTACATAACGATTCGTGAATGTATGTGAAAGGTATTCATTAGAAAAACACATATTTGTACAGTATTGCAAAAAAGGTAAGAAAAACAACAAGAATGTTATATCCACATTGGGTTCAAATATACCGTGAAATCATTGAATATACACATATATGTCATACGTTTGTAATTGTATATACCTACAAAGGTAATAAAAAAAAATACCGTCGAAGAATGCGTAAATATACCTTTTGAAATAAATAAACATAATTTCTAGCTACATTATGTTGCAAATACTAACGTTTTTTTCAAGATGGAAAGGGAGGCTACACCCAATTACTCAACAGATGATCTGCATCAATGTAGAACGGTCTTCGGCAGATCGAAGAACTTCGGTGATGAGTGGACGAAACAAAGTCAATCTAACGTGTCGGTGAACGACATCTGAATTAATCTTTCTCCACTCTTTCCATTACGACAAACGTTCGTTATTAGTGCGATAAGAAAACGACTGGGTTGTGGCCAATGCTATACTCTTCACTACCAAATCACTACACAAATCATTAAAATTTTGTATGGAAAATTTTGAACATTTTTATGAAATGAGTTTATTCAATAATTATTCATTTAAATATTTTCCAACTGTCGATTTGTTCAGGAGAACTTTGTTCTCTTAACATATCGACAATGTATCAAGCCAGAATACGCGAGAATTGTATGGAGAGGTCTACTTTTTTCACGGCTTTTCCAACTTTGAAGTCAAAAAACACCAACTTAGAGGCTTCGCAGCATATATGTTCCATACACGGATTTACTCAGAATTCGGAGTAGAACATTTCGTGTGTCTGTGTGTGTGTGTGTGTGTGTGTGTGTGTCTGTGTGTGTGTGTGTGTGTGTCTGTGTGTCCGTCCCCCCCTTATAACTTTTGATCCGCTCAATTTACAGAGCCTAAAATTTCAGAATATATAAACAGTTACAGGCCTACAAAACTTTTATACTCGGAATTTTGAATTTTTGTTTCAGTCAGGGGTTATCAACTTTTGAATTTTTATTTTATTTTTCCATATATCTCAGAAACCATAAACGCTAGAACGCTGAAAATTGGTAAAAACATAGACAAATACAAAATCTCAATTTTGTTTTTTCAAAAAAATTCCAGGGTTTCTCAAACATTTTTTATTAAGAAAAATATTTTTTTTATGATAAATTTATGAGTTTAACTGCCTATATTTCCAAAACTTTTACAATTATCGAAAAAAGCCGAAACACCCCAACTAGATAATTTAATTTTCTATAAAAAATATTAGCATTGTAGTAGAAGATCTCAATTTTTTTTTAACAATTTTTTTAAAAATTGAATTTAGTGACGACATCGCTTCATACATTTTGTATGGCAGTCGCCTATACACAATATGTAAGAAGACTTAATAGTTTGATACTTCATCTCCAAACATACATACATACCATCATGCTATTTGCATATTCTGGGTAGGAAAAAGGATCTTCCTCCATACTATCCTATCTTGACATACATACCTACATATGTTGTATAGAAAACAAAATATCTGAAAATATTCAATAATTTGTATCTATGGGTTTATAGTTTGGTACATATTCTTCAACTATACATACTATCGCTATCGACAGTTGGATCTCATGTGTTACATGCAACTAGTTATAATAAGACAGACGTCAAATTTCATGCACAAAAGTAAATGAAGAGGTTAATCCATCTTTTTCCAACTGTCAATTTGTTCAGGAGAACTTTGTTCTCTTAACATATCGACAATGTATCAAGCCAGAATACGCGAGAATTGTATGGAGAGGTCTACTTTTTTCACGGCTTTTCCAACTTTGAAGTCAAAAAACACCAACTTAGAGGCTTCGCAGCATATATGTTCCATACACGGATTTACTCAGAATTCGGAGTAGAACATTTCGTGTGTCTGTGTGTGTGTGTGTCTGTGTGTGTGTCTGTGTGTGTGTCTGTGTGTCCGTCCCCCCCTTATAACTTTTGATCCGCTCAATTTACAGAGCCTAAAATTTCAGAATATATAAACAGTTACAGGCCTACAAAACTTTTATACTCGGAATTTTGAATTTTTGTTTCAGTCAGGGGTTATCAACTTTTGAATTTTTATTTTATTTTTCCATATATCTCAGAAACCATAAACGCTAGAACGCTGAAAATTGGTAAAAACATAGACAAATACAAAATCTCAATTTTGTTTTTTCAAAAAAATTCCAGGGTTTCTCAAACATTTTTTATTAAGAAAAATATTTTTTTTATGATAAATTTATGAGTTTAACTGCCTATATTTCCAAAACTTTTACAATTATCGAAAAAAGCCGAAACACCCCAACTAGATAATTTAATTTTCTATAAAAAATATTAACATTGTAGTAGAAGATCTCAATTTTTTTTAACAATTTTTTTAAAAATTGAATTTAGTGACGACATCGCTTCATACATTTTGTATGGTAGTCACCTATACACAATATCAAAGAAGACTTAATAGTTTGATACTTCATCTCTAAACATACAATATACATATACCATCATGCTGTTTTCATATTCCGGGTAGGAAAAAAAGACTGACCTCCATACTATCCTATCTTGACTACCTAGGTACATGTGTTGTATAGAAAACTAAATATCATAAAATAATAAATAATTTGTATTTATGGGTTTATAGTTTGGTACATATTCTTCAACTATACATACTATCGCTATCGACAGTTGGATCTCATGTATTACATGCAACTAGTATTATGAAAATGATATTTCTTCAATGCTATTTTATGAAAGTGACGTGCCTTTTTACCGATTTGAAAATGAAAATTTCAAATTTTAAGTTTCCTGAGCTTGGGGACACTTTGAAATATTTGACAGTTAAAAAATTGAGAAGGACTGATCAGATATTCTTCAAAATCTAATGGGGTCTAAGTGAGTATTAGATATATAAATTTTCAAAATTTTAAAAGAATCGAATGAGTAGGTACTTAAGTCTATAATAGGCGTGATGACAGTAAGAAAAAATCATTGAAATTATGATTTTATAAAATAAAATATGTTATAAAGATTTGAAAAAATATATTTATTTTCATTTTAAAAGAGCGAATAATATTAATATTATTAAAATAAAAATACAAAATATGTTTGTCCGCCATTTTATGTGAAACACCAATCAGAGCGCATGACGTCACCATATTGTTACTGTCAATTGTGTTTGTTACTGTCAACTGTAGTGTTGTTCGAAATGGCTATTTTTTTCATAACAAGCTATATGGAATATGCTGCTTATTTTTAACATGCTATTTTTATTTATTGATTTATTTGGTTTATTTGGGACGATAAACCAAATAATATCGCTATCCGCTCTATTGAATCGTTGACGCATCTGTTATAACACGCACCGAGTATTGTAACGTGGTGGAGAATATTTAACGTTTCAGAAATAAATAACTTGGTGGCTTTCATTCCTTGATTATAAAATAAAATGATGTTATTATATTGTTTGTGGGAGTTGTACAGTGTTACATGAGGTTGAAATAGAAATACACAATGTATTATGATGAATCTAATATACATATGGGATAATTGTTATGATTCATATACATATTATGATTAATATATTAAAAAAAAAAATAGAATGTTATGTAATAGGTGTGATGACTGTAAGAAAAAATCATTGAAATTATGATTTTAAAAAATAAAATAGGTTATAAAGATTTAAAAAATGTACTTATTTTCATTTTAAAGGAGTGAATAATAATATTTTAAATATAAAAATACAAAATGTGTTAGTCCGCCATTTTATGAGAAAAAACAATCAGAGCGCACGACGTCATAGTATGGTCGCGTCAATTCTTCTGATAGTCTTCAATACAATATACGCATTAATTGTCGGTCTGGACAATGTTTATTTTGGTGTTTTTGATATATTAATATTTTAATTAGGTACTTAAAACTAAAACAAAACAATAAAATAGCAATGGAACAAGGATTCATCAAAGCAAATAGTTTCAATTTACCTAGATACTCGCCTACCTATCGGGGGATACTATGGGCCGGTATTACAGTGTCAGTTTAAGAGCTAAACTCAAGTTTCACAAAAATATAGCGTATTACAGTGTCCGTTTAGGCCTAATCTTCCCTCAAATATGTCACTAAAACGACAAATATTTAACTCAACGTTTCTGGCAGATTAAGTACTTAACTGTGAGTCAACTGTCATTTGCTAGGCAACTCGTGTAGTTTCAGTTTCTATCACTAGAGGCGTTAGGCAACGTGTGTAGTTTCAGTGTTGTATTACTAAAGGCGTTAGTTGTATCGACGGTGGCGCCACACAACAAAACAAACTGACAGCCGTATTGAACATGGGCATTTAAAAGCATTATTTTGGTGAAAAAAATTAAATTTACCATGTTGGATAATAAAACAATGGTATTTAAAGTCGTAGCGTCCCGTTTTGTATTTCGTATTATTTGAGGTTATTTAAATTTGACAGATAATAACCACAGAAAAAGTGAAATATGTCTATAATTGAAGATTTAGTAACTGACATGTTATATTGCACTGTAATACGGAAATGGATTCAATCTCCCCTTAACATTAATCTTGAGTTTAACAAACTCAATGAGTTGAGGGCCGACTGTAATATCGGGCCTAAGTTTATTGTATTTTGTATGTAACTTAGTTCTTATTGAATAAATAAATAAATAATGAACGCTCGCAACGTATGGTAAACTAATTTAGTTTTAGTATTCTACAATTTTGTCACGCGATGGTGAGCTGACGAACGTTCGACATGTTATGATGCTGGTCACTGCCAAACTAAACTAGCAAGCTATATTTTTTTCATGCAACGAAGCGATTCGCGAAACGACGGCGATTACGCGAAGCATGCGTTTTAAAACATCGTTACAATTTTAGCAGCATACGAATTATTACATAGCGCTCGTTATTTGTATTGTGTTAATAACAAGCTATATTTACCTGCTATCGTTATTTTTAGCAATAGCAGCCATAGTAGTTATTTTTCTGCCTGTCTTAACTACTCTTAACTAGAATGGAACTTTTGATGGTCGGATATTTCTTTGCGTCGAACAAAGACATCAGAATTTGGAAACGTAAAAACTTAATAATAAGTACATATAAGTACTTTATTTATCTGTAATTTAAATACAACTTACATCTCGAAAATCGATAAAATATGCTCCTTCTTCTCTCTACATTATGTGTTCATAAGCTAAAAACATACGCGGGAAACGTATGATGGCCTATTTTGACGTTTGGACATTAATGAAGTTCTTTATATGCTTATTGCCTAAATAATGGTAAATATTATATTATTGAGAGCTAAAAGTGGGGGAACAAATACTGTACTTCATTGTAAACGCGTACTTAATAAAATACACTTATGTCTCGCCGTGCGAAATTTAATCACTTATTTCTCTTTTTTTTCGCGTGGGACGAAAACATATACCTCAGTAGGTGTTTTTTTCGTCGTGTTTGTACATTTAGGGACCGCACAACACTTATGCACTTTTGAATTGATTATAAATACACAAATCGTCCTAGAATACATATATTACATATAGTAGTGATATGCAGTTTACAATATCGTGACGTCACCGTCAGGGTCGGCAGCCGCCATGATACTACAAGCGTTTTTTGGCGTAAATGTCAAATTTGATTTTAAAATGGCGATTTTTGCTACTAAACCTTTATTTTATGTAGAAATGTATATATATATTTGAAAACAGTGAATGCGTAAAAACATCGTGAGATAGTTTTTCAAAATTAGTCATCATGCCTATTGATAAACTCCACTGTTATTTTCCGTATTTATTAACTCTATCACTACAAACCTCAGATGTAAATATCATCTTTTTGCAGACGATCTTCAATTATATTTCAATTTTAATATCTCTGATATTAACAATGCAGTCCTTCACATGAATGAAGATCTTAAATTTATCTCTTCTTGGTCATCGGATCATGGTCTTCTTATTAATCAATTATAATCGGTAGTCCTCGTCTGCTGTCATCTATAAGGAATTTACAACTCCCACTGATGTATATCAATAACCAATGCATTCCTTATACCAGGGTTGTAAAAGATCTTGGAATCTTCATCGATGATGACCTTTCGTGGCATGAACAGGTATCGCATGTTAGTAAATCTATTTTCTTTGTCCTACATTCACTTAATAAACTTAAAAATTTCCTTCCATTCCGTTGTAAAATAACTCTTGCTCAATCACTTCTTCTTCCATTGCTTGATTATGCTGATGTATGCTATTTGGATGCAAATGAAGTGCATCTCAATAAACTTGAACGTCTTCAGAATATATGTATCAGATTCATCTTTGGGTTGAAAAAATTTGATCGCATATCACCTTACCGCAATCTCCTTTGTTGGCCCAGGATACGCCAGCGGCGCAATATACACATTTTGTCACTATTGTACAATATTCTCTCGAACCCAAACCTACCACAGTACCTAAAAAGCAAATTCACTTATTTATCCAATCATGGACTTCCACTCCGATCTGCTGAACGTACAACACTATCCATACCTATCCATAATACAGAATTTCTCAGCTCTTCGTTCGAAGTACAATCAGCAAGATTATGGAATAGCCTTAGTCCGGATATTGCGTCGTCTAACTCATTTAGTATTTTCAAGAAAAAACTAAAGAAGGAATATTTATCCTTTAACACCTGATCCCGTTTTCCTCTCCTGTCCTTGCCATATCCTTTTTATTGCTATGAATTATAATTTTTTTTTGTTTAATAGTATTTAAGTGTTATACTTATTTTATTTGATTTCTTTTACTCTTTTTTATTTGCTGTTGTACATACACAATGTTGTCATACTTTGTAATCTGGTTGGTTGGAAGAAATTGCCTAATGGCAATAAGCCCGCCAGTGTACAATTATATTTGTTTATATTATGTACAAGAAGATGTATAAATAAATAAATAAATAAATAAAGTAACATAAACATTTTTATTGAATATGGTAGTCACCTCTGGAGTGGCACCCCCCAATACCTACAGAATACCCTCGACGCTGTCCAAAGACGTGCTATACGTCTGATTGATGATCCATCACTGACTGATGGATTGCAATCACTAGAACACAGACGCAGAGTCGGTATTTTAAGTTTATTCTATAGATACTACCACGGGAATTGCTCAGAAGAACTTGCATCTTTGGTCCCTCCTCCACCCATTCGCAACAGAGTCACTCGCTTCACTCAATCGCAGCACCCATTCACAGTGGACCTTCAACATATACGAACAAGTCGCTTCTCGAACTCCTTTATTAATACAGCAGCCCGACTGTGGAACGATCTTCCGAATTCTGTGTTTCCACCTTCGTACAACCCGGGTCTTTTTAAAATCCGAATTAATAAACTCTTTTCTAGATTGCAAACCCCTCCCAACGCTACGTAGTGCGCTTCTTCGGAAGAGTAAAATGGACCCAAATCCTAATAGCTGGCGTCCCCTACGTGGACATGTTAAAAAAAAACACGCCGTACATAGCACACAGCACATAGTACACATCACACACACACGGATACATTGTGATGAAACTTTCAAAATACAATCTCAGCATGACACTATTTGATAATCTGCAATAAAAAATAGCCGTAAAACTTGCGAAATCATAACTCCCCACTTCTGTCTTCAAAATGTGGTATTGGCAAGGAATGTTGCAAATTCAATCGATTGCATGTGTCCATATTAAATATACTACAAATATAGGATCGTCTGTCAGCAATTTGCTTACAATGCAATGGCAAGGTATGAAACTTAATAAAAATTAAGAAGTGATGTTCCTTTATAAAAATGGTTGTAGGTTTATGTAGTATCTACTTATGTATAAAATGGCTGTAGGTTTATGTAGTATCTACTTATGTATAAAATGGCTGTAGGTTTATGTAGTATCTACTTATGTATAAAATGGTTGTAGGTTTATGTAGTATCTACTTATGTATAAAATGGCTGTAGGTTTATGTAGTATCTACTTATGTATAAAATGGCTGTAGGTTTATGTAGTATCTACTTATGTATAAAATGGCTGTAGGTTTATGTAGTATCTACTTATGTATAAAATGGTTGTAGGTTTATGTAGTATCTACTTATGTATAAAATGGCTGTTGGTTTATGTAGTATCTACTTATGTATAAAATGGCTGTAGGTTTATGTAGTATCTACTTATGTATAAAATGGCTGTAGGTTTATGTAGTATCTACTTATGTATAAAATGGTTGTAGGTTTATGTAGTATCTACTTATGTATAAAATGGCTGTAGGTTTATGTAGTATCTACTTATGTATAAAATGGCTGTAGGTTTATGTAGTATCTACTTATGTATAAAATGGCTGTAGGTTTATGTAGTATCTACTTATGTATAAAATGGTTGTAGGTTTATGTAGTATCTACTTATGTATAAAATGTCTGTAGGTTTATGTAGTATCTACTTATGTATAAAATGGCTGTAGGTTTATGTAGTATCTACTTATGTATAAAATGGCTGTAGGTTTATGTAGTATCTACTTATGTATAAAATGGTTGTAGGTTTATGTAGTATCTACTTATGTATAAAATGGCTGTAGGTTTATGTAGTATCTACTTATGTATAAAATGGCTGTAGGTTTATGTAGTATCTACTTATGTATAAAATGGCTGTAGGTTTATGTAGTATCTACTTATGTATAAAATGGCTGTAGGTTTATGTAGTATCTACTTATGTATAAAATGGTTGTAGGTTTATGTAGTATCTACTTATGTATAAAATGGCTGTAGGTTTATGTAGTATCTACTTATGTATAAAATGGCTGTAGGTTTATGTAGTATCTACTTATGTATAAAATGGCTGTAGGTTTATGTTGTATCTACTTATGTATAAAATGGTTGTAGGTTTATGTAGTATCTACTTATGTATAAAATGGCTGTAGGTTTATGTAGTATCTACTTATGTATAAAATGGCTGTAGGTTTATGTAGTATCTACTTATGTATAAAATGGCTGTAGGTTTATGTAGTATCTACTTATGTATAAAATGGCTGTAGGTTTATGTAGTATCTACTTATGTATAAAATGGCTGTAGGTTTATGTAGTATCTACTTATGTATAAAATGGCTGTAGGTTTATGTAGCATCTACTTATGTATAAAATGGTTGTAGGTTTATGTAGTATCTACTTATGTATAAAATGGCTGTAGGTTTATGTAGTACCTACTTATGTATAAAATGGTTGTAGGTTTATGTAGTATCTACTTATGTATAAAATGGCTGTAGGTTTATGTAGTATCTACTTATGTATAAAATGGCTGTAGGTTTATGTAGTATCTACTTATGTATAAAATGGTTGTAGGTTTATGTAGTATCTACTTATGTATAAAATGATTGTAGGTTTATGTAGTATCTAATTAAGTCTAAAATGATTGTAGGTTTATGTAGTATCTACTAATGTATAAAATGGTTGTAGGTTTATGTAGTATCTAGGTACTTAAGTATTAAATGATTGTAGGTTTATGTAGTATCTACTTATGTGTAAAATTATTAGGTTGCTTTGGTTATATAGAGATTCAGTTGTTAATGCACATAAGGAGAGCGGGTTTGGCGTTCAAATTCCATTGGGGGCTTAAGTTAGCCACAAATTTCTGTTTCTCGTATGAACTCTGTGTTGGGTAGGTACCAACCGGGTGCTGTGTGGCCTGGCGCATCCCTCATCCTTCTAACTGGCTTGTCTATGACGCCCGCGGGATGTATAATCGTAGTCTACGGGTATTCCTACACAACAGAAGCATTGAAATGCTAAACACGACGGTTCGCTTTGAATTGCATCCAGCTATAAATTATCGCGGAACATGTCTGGAACAAATTAATTTTTGCATTCATTCTACTCGTCTCTACGTGGAGAAAGTGAAATGTGTTTGAACTAATGATACGAGAATTCATAAAGAGTCTTTACCTATAGATAACTAATGGACCAAGAGTCAGCGACACCCAAATTTACGTCATAGTATAAAGGCTGATTTTTTTCTGTAAAGGATACCAAAGCAGGTAACAACGATTTGATAATGATATGAACCCTGAGTAGTGGTGGCTTTAACAGCCTTTAATGTGTTAAAAATGACTATTTACACACTTCATTTTATAGTATACCTCAACCTTTTTTTATATTTGCTACGGAAGACTAAAGAAATCATGCCTTCATTTGACAGACATATTGGTCGGTGGAAACCTCTCGACAGACACCTTTAAAGTTTAAACAGCTGTTATGAATATTTAAAAGTGTCTGTCGAGGGGTTTCCACCAACCATTGTCTGTCAATAGAAGGCAGATTTCTTATAGTCTCCCGTTGTAAATAAAAAAAAATGTGCTTATACTATAACGCTTCATACTGACGTGTAAAAATAGCAATTTTCAACACTTTGAAGACTGTAATCTCCGAAATTCGCCACTACTAAGGGTATATACAATCCAATTGTTATTATCATCTATGGTATCCTTTTACAGACAAAAAATTAGCCTTCATACTATAACGTAAGTATAAATATGAATTTTGTATGGGCCACTACACAAAATGACGTAAGTATCGCGGGCTCTTAAGCTACTTATATAATTTTAATACGCGTAAAAAAAACTATGATCGAGAAAAATATATCCAAAAAAAATAAAAATTTATTCTTAAAATAACTCATGACAGAATAATAATAATAAAAATTTTATTCCAGTCTGTGAGCAGAGGGGTGCAATGCTACACAAACCATAATTATACATACTGACTTACATTAAATGTTACAGTAGAAGAAGAATATTTTACAGAATATAGATTATATACACAAATAAACAAGAATAATACTAGGTAAAACAGTGAATTTTTTTCTTTACAAAAAACATACATTGTGTTAGATAATTAATAGAATATTTTAGTAGGTAGGTACGTGAACTATTTACGGAGCTATTTTACGGAAAACCTGTGCCTGTTACTTAAAAATAAATGTTATTGAAACCGATATGTTTAAAACATAAACGGTATATTTTTTCATTTTCATGTCTTAAAATACAATACATCGTTTTCGTGTTATTTGAATGAAATAAAAAAAAGTTTCTTTGATATTTCATGAGATAACTTATGTCTCAATAAAAATGGTCAGCAAGATGAAAACAGAATACAATGTAATGGTTGAAAAACCCTGTTTGAAACTTTCACTGAAAATGTTTTGGAAATGAAAATGAAACGAGGAATTTTAGTTAGACTGGCTGGCAGTATTTGTAGGGAGGCAGGAAGGTACCTATTATGTATTACTTCTTCTGTATCTCCACTAGGAACTGGAGTACCTACCTACACTACATACCTCTCAATAGTCCATAGAGCATAAGTTCCAAGTCAATATTCGACATCTGCCCCCTTCTAAATAGCCATTATAGCCAGAATTATTATTTAAAAGTGAAAAGCAAAATTAGACTACATAGAACATAGATGGTATTCATGAAATTTAGTACTATATCAAACACATTTGATTTTTTAATAAAATCGACAAAAGGATCGTAATAAAATTTAGATCGACAAAAATCGAAGATTATTTTTTTGAAAATTTCATGACATACATCAACATCAGTGGCTCCATAGCCCCGGATGGGCCTTGGCCTCCTCAAGGAATTGTCTCCATTGAACCCTATCCATGGTATTTTCTCTCCAATTTCGCACACCAGCTAACAAAAAGACCCTCTCGATTCCATCCATCCATCGTATTCTCGGCCTTCCCACACCTCTTCTTCCCTCCGGATATGTTGTAATGATTCTTTTCGGTGTCTGGTCATCGTCCATGCGATGCACGTGTCCTATCCAGCGGAGCCTCCCTATTTTTATCGTTTGGACAATATTTTTTTTATATATTTTCATGATATATGTACATACGTAGGTAAATCTTCGATTTTGATGAACAAATTTTTGAATGTTTTTCACCGGAATTCAGAAAGGCAAACGAAATATTTTTACTAACTTCAACAAGGCCTCTGATAATTAAAAAAGAAACTAATAATATAAATAAAACAAATATTATCATTTCTGTTCTTCATTTCAGATTCATATAAATAATTATTATTCCTTCTTAGTACCCTGTTCATTGAATCAACATGGCTATCACAGTAGCATCCCATCTATTCATAATCACAATCATAACACAGTAAATCTAATTTGCAAATACAATCCTTTGTCTTCCTGAATTCCTTTGTTCCATTTACCAGAATCCAGATGATTGCTTCGTAGAAATTTTATTGTTGGTACATCCTACGCGCCCAACCCCTAAATTCTGCCTTATCAAAAGTTAACCATCAAATTTTCACAGAGGCGATTTTTCTATGCAAATAGGGAGCACTCGAAAAAGAAAAGTCTAGTATGAAAATGAGCGAAAAAGTCACTTAGCGTAATACAATCTAAAACGATATTAAAATAAGATGGTTGTCTATTCAATAAAAAAATGTTCAATGACTAATATAATATGAAATACACACAAGAGGTTATTGAGGAGTCTTCCGTATCTTTTAATAAAATTTAAATTTTTTTATAGATGAAACCTTGTACAAAATACAATGCTAAGGAAAAAAAAATAAATGAAGAACAAAATTAACCCATAATTACCCTATGCTAATAATAATAAACTTATGTTCCTAGTGTCATAATTTATAGAAGACAACTAAACAAAACAAAGAATTAAAATACATTTTTGGGCCGACAAAAATGAAAAAAAAAATCATATAAAACGTAAGAAATATGGCATTTTGTTTAGGTTATAATGAAGTTAAAGTCCTGTCTGAAAAAAAACAGAACACTCTGAAAACATAACATTGTATGAACAATAACGACATAAGATTTTATATAAAAAAAAAATAAAAATATAAATAGTATGTGATATAATAATGATGATGAATAAAAAATAGGGCACACTTAAAGCTCAAAAATGCGAAAGAATAAGATAATCTTGTGTGTATAAAAGATCGATTTGTGTGTAAATTATACGGCGGTTGGGAAATACATGAATTTTACAAATCTTCCCCTAGCACCTTACAAATTGTATATTCCACCCCTCTTATGTTTTCCCACCTTCAATCATTATTCCTTTACATCTATCTGCGTGTGGCGGGTCCCTTGTCAATCGTATAATCTGCATTCTGCATTCCATACTAGAGCTTCATACTTTATTATGTACCGACACGGCAATCCGTGCAAAAAGCAAACGTTATTTTTTCTCGAAGGAAATCACGTATGAGATTTTTCGTATGACAATATATTGTGTATCTACCTATATACGTAAAGAGACGAGAAAAATGCGTTGAATCAACATAGGATTCAAACTCATCTTTCTGTCAATAATATAACATAAAGACGGTAATGCTGTCATATACCTAACTAATCTTATACAAAATCTCGACAAACAAAGATATTTTTTTACATGTTTTGGTTATCTAAACTAAAAATCAAAAACAATATAATTAGAAAATTCATGGTCACTTTATGGTATCCTATAATTAAACATAATTTTTATTTTTAATATTGTTGTTATTTGCTCGTCGATGGGAATTCAGATTTCCCGAAACTAGTCGTGTATAACTCAAAATTAAGTTGTTGTGGAAATATAATAAATTTAATTGGACATACATAACATATTTAGCAAATATCTATAGCCTACAATTAAAACTTTTAAAAATCAAAATAAATAATAAAATAAAAAGTACGTATCAGAATAATGAAAAGGGTCTATTGAAACACTGCAATGTAATAGCTATCATAAAGTAAAAATTTCCACATAATATTAATCAATTAAAAATAAACTCACATACAAAAAACCTTCGACAGTTAAACTGAAATATATTTTACCTGAGTACAATAATGCATATGGCATGAGAACATGGGAATAACTTAATGATATGAATGATGAGCTCTTGCATATATATAGGTACTACATGCCCAAAATATTTTACCCGCAAAAAAAGGTACATGATGAGGTACGATGACAACAGCTATGTGCTCGAAGAGCATACTCATTGAGTTGCTCGGCTGTCATAGGTCGGAACCTCGTATTATATATATATTATATTAAAATTACCAACTATTGAACTCGTCAACCGCAGATAAACCCTGAAGGTTTCGATGCTTGACTATATGTTATATTAAAAATGTCATTATATAAAAAAATGAGTTCACATATTTATTGATAACATGTGATAGAATGTAATAGTTAGAAAGCTTTTCATAGTGGGAAAATAATAATGTGCTATAATTATTCTACCGTAAATAAATAGTCGAAGATGTTAGCACTCATATTAATCTTAATCTATCAAACAATATTATGTGCCTTTCAATAATTTTATTGATCAAAAAATATATTTTTCAATTGAAATAATTTATATTTCCTACTTAACAATCTTTTCTTCGACCATGTTTCCTATTTCACGATCTTTTCCTTGAAAATATTCCCTATTCAACGAACGTTAATGCACAATTTGATACAACATATCTAAAAAATCATTATTATATTCGTATCGCACTACTATTCCAGCGTTTCAAAATTACTGATTTTCTCTTTATACAGGTTATTTGCAGAATCTTTTTTTGTTAATTTTTAATAAATTATAGAATTAAATAACTTTAAAAACATTATTTTTTTATTTAATCTATTAAATTATACATTTCATAATATCATTGTCATCATAAAACGTATTAATGTATCGAGTACACGTCTTTGGATATAAAAAAATCTAATAAATTTTTCATCGACATAAAATGATGTTCGTTTGAAATTCCTTTTTGTATATGGAAATCCTCAATTCGGTGAAACACTTTCATCAATATTCAACTCATCTTTTCAATCAATACGAAGTAAGAGGCTGGAGCTCTTCAATTATAATAAACCAACCAACGAAAGGTTGTAAGAAAAACAAGGACGAGGTACAATTTTGAGATATTCAAAGTAAAATGTGACTCAAGAGTTTCTTAAAACAAATTAGGGTTGAGGCAAAAGTATAGGTACGTACAATGTACAACATTACATTTACGACATTATGTAGTAAAAAAATCCCTATTATTATTTTCTAATTCCGAATACAGTAATAATAACATGCATCAATTAAAACACACGAATAACAATAAAAAATTTAAATAAATTTCGTCGGTTAAATGTTTATATGAAAATATATTTGATACAATATTAGATGGGAAGTAAGCGCGCTGGATAAGTCATCCAGTGGACGGGGATTCAAACCTCGCTTTTACTTGAATAAGTAAAGATTTTCTTTACAAATAGTAAGTGTTTTACATAACAAAATGAACTGAATAATCTATATTTTTATTGTAATATAAACAAATTGGATATCAACATATCGAAACGTGCTTTATTATGTATAACGCGCAAAAAAAATACTATAAACTTAACCATATTCTATAAAAAACTCCATGCTGAAGAAAATCGAACACACATAAGATATTTGGGATTGACAATTGATGCCAAATTAATCTACGAACAACAGATACAAACCATTACAAAAAAAGCCGATATAATTCTTGGTCTGCAGCTGTAAACAATTAAAAAAATAATACTCTTAAAGCACTATACGCTATATACATTCGTCCTCATCTGCAATTCTGTACAACAACATGGAACCCATTTTTGAAAAAACCAACGAAGATAGAATTTTTGGCTCAACTTTCTTATAAATAATGTAATGTAAAATACATTATTTAAAGCTGTAGTTTTCTGAGATATAAATAAATAAACAACAATAATAATAATAATAAGGACAATTTATAAAGCGCCGTTTAGTGACAACCGTGGTCACCTCAAGGGCGCTTTCAGTTTGCAAAAAATAATTTAAAATTAGTCCTATAGCTTACACATTGAAAATGGTGAAACATAAAACTTAAAAAAAATACAATCAGTTAAAATTAAGTTAAAATTAGTCCTATAGCTAACACATTGAAAATGGTGAAATATAAAACTTAAAAAAAAATATCTAGAAATCACAAATTAATCTTGTTACATAATCCAGATGAAATTAATTATAAAAAATAGTCGATTCAAAGTAAACTGGCATAATATTTAGTACACATCATAATATTATTGAACGGATGAAGGACAATCTGGATACGACTTGCGGAAAAGATGAGTTTTTAATTTCTTCTTGAATTCATTGATATTTTCGGCACATCTTATATCCATTGGAAGATTGTTCCATGACTTTGGTCCAGAAACGCCAAAAGATCGATATAGGTATTTTGGCTTATTTGTGAGATTGGTTTCTACTAGTTTTTTATTGGATTGGGTCATTGATCTAAACAAGTAGGTATTTATGTTTAGTTTAGGCAGAGGATTTACATGTTATAACTTCAAATAAATATATTTTTTTCTTTAAAAAAATCACTAATCATCAAAGGATAAATAGATTAAACAAAATCAAATAAAATCACGTACGTATTAGACAAAATCGCTTTACTATTGAATATTTCGGTATGTTCTAAGTAAAAGCATAAAGTATGTAGTGAGGTCGAATGTTAGCGGGAGATAGGAACTTTTATTTGGTGTATCTGTCAGGATTATTTATTTACTGCACGACGCACATTTAGGGGTTGTATATTTTTATTTACATAGATAAGAAAATATTACGTTAGCGATAAATATAATATAAAAACCCGTTCGGGGTAAAAAATGGCGATTGAAATGAGTCGCCTCCGTGCATTTCGATGTTTCAAAATGGGAAATATGTTACATTTGATAGCGTATAAATCCTGTACAAAGAAACGATGAAAACGTTTTCTAAAATATTGAAAAATACGAAAAATATATTATTAAAAAAATATTCTGCGGTATTTATTTTGTTGAACTCCAACGATTATGTAAGAATAAAAAAAAACTCATTGTTAATAATCAAAATAAATTAATAGAACGAAATCAAGGAATATTTTACTCAAAAAAATGAAGTTCTATGTAGAATCATAGATCGACAAACTAAAGAAGGGTAATGAGCCCTCCAAAATTATCCAGACGCAACAGAAATCAGACTTATATATGAAATTATAATATTAAATATCAGTGGCCAACATTTGTGTTTCTTCATGAGTATTAAAAAGTTATTTTTCGAATATTTTTTTAATTGCGTATACGCAAACATTGGATTTTCTTCAATGTCGGGAGTCAGGTGATATTTTTATTGACAAACTTTTTATCATCTCAATAGAGAAGAAGTTGGGATATTATAAAAGAACTAGGAACGCAGTTCAGTTTTTTTGGACATTTGCGTATATGAAATTAAAAAAATATTCGATTTACATACACATTGGTACAAATAGGTAAACAAGCCAAAAATGAAATAATATTTCAGGCGCAGTTCAGGGGTGACATCTTGTCGAGACACCGTCACCTCATTTATAAGGACTGATGTTTTCATTGTTTACAAATAAACCAATTTCTCAATAGATATGTTTCTTCGTTACTTCATAGATGGCAATAGTAAAAATGTTTATTTTTAAGTGAATTGTTACACAGTATTCAAATATAAAGAACTTTCAAAAATTACATTGACAAGGGAACTCAATAATATTGCATAATTGGTGAACGTTGCGCAAGCGCATAAAGTGATCACGTAAACCAGCTGATGACAGGTCGTAAGCCCTTCGTCTCTATTGAGATGTTAAAAAGTTTGTCAATAAAAAAAAAGTTATTTTTGTTGCATACATTCAAAATTGTTTATTATCACAAAATCCCTCAAAAATTCTTTTATTTTTGATGAGGTATTGTAAATTTTATCATTGTAAGTTTTCATTTACTGCATACTATGAAATTTTGTATACACAGAAAAATCTTGAATAAACAAAAGCAAAATCTTTTAGCCTGATCTAGAAATCCAAGAAAGTAATAATATTAATAAAAAATCAGATATCTTAAGCACTTGAAGAATAATTAAAGTCTTTTTAAACATACACAGGAATCTAAAGGATTTAAAGCTTGTATATGCATATGAATCCCTCAGAGTTAGTATCATAATAATAATAATAATAATAATAAGTAATTTATATAGCGCCGTTTAATGATTTAAAATCATTCCAAAGGCGCTACATTTATTATTAAAATTACGATATTGACACGGACTAGTCGCTTTAATCTTGATTTTCTTTATTTCTTACGAGTGTAAGAAAACAAAAGGGTTGGTTGTATCCGTATATATTCATGATTCATGGATTCCTCGTCTTTCTTCTGAACAAAACAAACCCTTGATTCACAGACAATAAAGGCACAATGGCCAAATGCGACACATTTTGTCCAGAGGACATAAACGAAGATGTGAAAGGGGTTGTTTAGTGAAAGGCACACGAATAAAGAAAATATCAGACCATCAAAAAAGGGCAAATAAATGAAATATAAAAAAGACCGTGACTTTTCTCTTTTGAAAGTTAAACGTGAAAGTATAAGGATTATGTGAAACAATATGGAATGTATGCGTATTATTTTATTTAATTTGTATATTTTTAAAGCAAATGAAAACTGCAAAGTAAAGTTTTCGTTAAAATAAAAACGAGTGGGTTGCGGCCAACACTAAACTCTCCACTTTTTTTCATGAATGGTTGACAATCCCTAAATACATTTTTATGAGGTACATTTCTATTAGATTCCTGGATAAGTAGTATTTTTGACATTTTTTTTCATAACATACACACAAAAACATTGTATCGAAACATATGACAATTAGAAATTGATGTAAAAAAATGCACTCCCTACATGACGATGAGAAATTGATGTAAAAAAAATGCACTCCCTACATGACGATGAGAAATTGATGTAAAAAAAATGCACTCCCTACATGACGATAAGAAATTGATGTAAAAAATGCACTCCCTACACGACGATGAGAAATTGATGTAAAAAAATGCACTCCCTACATGACGATGAGAAATTGATGTAAAAAATGCACTCCCTACATGACGATGAGAAATTGATGTAAAAAAATGCACTCCCTACATGACGATGAGAAATTGATGCAAAAAAATGCACTCCCTACATGACGATGAGAAATTGATGTAAAAAATGCACTCCCTACATGACGATGAGAAATTGATGTAAAAAAATGCACTCTCTACATGACGATGAGAAATTGATGTAAAAAAAAATCCATAGTAGTGGAGAGTAAAAATGTTTTCCAAATATATAGATGTGTGGGTATATTTTAAACGAAAAATAAATTAATACATTTTTATATAACGTACATAGTGTTACGTAACGTACCAAAAAATTTTTTTGTAAGAAACTCATTTCGTTAAGAAGCTTACACTAGACGCTAACAAATGTTATAAGGTCAAAACAGAACTACTATACTTAATAGCGTCATAAAATATAGGGTTTAATTATTTTTAATTTGTATGTAGGCGGAAAAAAGCAACTATTTTTTTTAATTTTGTAATAATTCTTCAATGCCATTTTATGAACGTGATGTGCATTTTTACCAATTTTATAAAATGAAATTTTCAAATTATAAGTTTCCTGAGTTTGAGGTCACTTTGAAATATTTGACAGTTAAAAAAATTGAGAAGCACGTACTATTCAGATATCCTTCAAAATCTAATGGGGTCTAAGTGAGTATCAGATTTACAAATGTGCTAAATTTGAAAAGAATCGAATGAGTACTTTAGTCTATAATCGATAAAGTAAAATAAACACGGCATACATAGCACACAAAAACAGACACATTGTGATACGAGCATGATACGAGTTGATAATCTGCAATAAAAAATAGCCTTAAAAATTGTGAAACCATAACTTCCCACTATATCCCATTGGGTTAATGAGGAGTAAAAAATACGTTTCTTATGAATATATCTTCACATAAACTATCATTCACAAACCAATGTATATTTTAAAATGGAATCAAAAGTTTTTCTTTCAACATTTAGTTCCTATGTTTCGGAGTGAACAATGATATATGATTTTTCTCACATACAAAATAAGCATTAGATTACGGTATATTAGATGTAAATATACCGTACCTACTTGTTTAATTAAATATATCATTATATTTTTTGTTTGTGAAAAAAAACATATTTCACAATCTCATTTCTAAGGAAGAAGAATTCATAATTGTTCCATAGGTTCATTTGCACTGGAGAAAATAATAAATACTAGACAGATTTTCACAACTTGTTAAGTCTAATGTTGAAATACTTTCCAGCTGTAAATCTTTATAGATGAGAAACGATAATTTAGCGTAGTGTGATGTGTAATTTAAATAACTCAGTTGATAATTCAATAAGCACAATGGGAACAAATTCTCAGCTGTATCTTAAAACAATAGTCACTTTGCCTAAGCAACACCATCGTTTGCTTAAAATATTAGCTGCCAAAACACCAAGTATGTAAAGTGGCACACAGAAGAAGTGTATCTACTGACAAGAGTTCCTATGTAGTCAGAGTCGGCTCTGAATCGATATTTAATAATTTATTTATAGCTAAATAATATAACCCCAGTTACTTTTAGAAAAGTAACTTTTCTACTAATCGTGCTATGCATTTTTTTGTCTCTGTGAAAGGGCCGTTTATAGTCCCCATATGCAGAACGGGTGATGGTGTAAGTTAGGATAATAAAATCCAAGTTGAAAAGGCCTTCACCCAGCCAAATGGTTGTATGTTAAAAAAACTATTAAATATTATCAAAGTATAGTTGTCGCCAAATAACTTGAACTTATAGCCGAGAAGGGGGGCGATTTGCACGTAAACCAACAAAGCAAAAAGACACAACCGGAAGCTCGTTCAAGATGTTTGGTGAAAATTATAACACAGTATTTTTTTTTTCATAAAACGAGTAGGTTGTGTCCAACGCTACAATCCTTGCTACCAAGGCACTCCACAAAGTATTCATATTTTGTATGGAAAAATTTTCAGCATTTTCATGAAATGATTTTGTTAAATTATTTTTGATTTAAATATTTTATTTTTGAAAAATTGATAATTTTTCAATGCCATTTTATGAAAGTGATGTGCCTTTTTACCAATTCAAAAATTCAAATTTTAAGTTTCCTGAGCTTGAGGTCACTTTGAAATATTTGACAGTTAAAAAAATTGGGAAGTACTACTCAGATATCCTTCAAAATTGAATGGTGTCTAAGTGAGTATTAGATATACCATACCATACCATCACGCCATTTCCCTATTTGGGGTAGGCAGAGAGAACCGAACGCCAGACTCCTATCTCTTGACATACATTCCTCGCTTCATTCACGTCCATACATCGTCTCATACACGCTCTTCTATTATTCTTACTTCTAACATCTCCATCTTTCAAAATCCCATTTATGTGATCGTGCCAACTCTTTCTTGGCCGACCTCTACTTTTCATTCCTCTTTTATCAGCCTTGTATACTTTTTTTGTCAGACGGTCATCACTCATTCTTTCTATGTGGCCGAACCACCTTAGGGCATTTATTTTCATCTTACTTACGATATTTCTTTCAATCATACATTCTCGTCTAATATCCTCATTTCTTATTCTATCATACATCGTTTTACCACACATTCGTCTTAGTGACCTCATTTCAACCGCGTTAATTCTACTTTCATGCGTCTTCTGCCATGTCCATGTCTCACTAGCATACATTAGAGTCGGTGCGACGATACCATTGTGTACCGCGAGCTTTGCTTGCCTCGAAATAATTGGGTCAGCCATTACCGGTCTTAATGCACCATTCACTCTATTACCTGCCGTTACTCTCCTTTCAATATCTTTTTCCAATCTTCCATCACGCTGAAACATGCTTCCTAAGTATAAATATTCATCCACTTGTTCTAATTGTACATTCTCCACTCGTATCTCGCATTTTGTTCGTCTTTCGCTCTTCTCAAATACCATTACTTTAGATTTAGTTGCATTCATTCTCAATCCATTTTGCATGCATCCATCGAATACTATTTTAACCAAACATTCCAAGTCTTCCACGCTTTCAGCCATTAATACTTTGTCATCCGCATACATTAGATCACATACAGTCACACCTTCCAGTTTCAGCCCAATGTTCTCATTCTTTAGTGCTCTCACACAGTAGTCAATGTATAGATTAAAGAGCCACGGTGATAGTACGCACCCTTGCTTCACTCCCATATTAATGGAGAACCATCCTGTGAGAGAGTTTTCAATTCTCACAAATTTGCAAAATTTAACAAGAATCGAATCACAAAGTACACAGCACACACACATAGATATCTTGATGAAACTTTCAGAATACAATCTCAGCATGATACTAGTTGAAAATCTGCAATATAAAAAATAACCTTAAAAATTACGAATTCATTCCTCCCCAATGTACCCTTGGCGTAGTGAGGAGTAAAAACTTAATTAAAACTAAGGTAGATATTTGCTATTGTACATAACGTTTTAGTCTCTGCCATATTGTAATTAAGTTTATAATTATGGATTGGGCCTTTTTGTTCAAATTACGAATATTGTGTCGAACGTGCATACTATGAGTTTCGTCGTGATGGTTTTGTATGGTATGGTGTATAGTAAAATTTTGTGGTCTCTCTTCAGTACAAATTACAAGTTCTATCGACTTCATATTTCAAAAGGTATTTATTAATTTGACAATGCCTCTTTCTCTGCCTCAAATATGTGAATAATTTGTAAGGAAAAGAACAAGTACAAAACGTACATAGAAGATAAAACTATATAAATTTAACTCATGATCCTCATACTGGCCCTGATTTGTCGTGGTTAGCAAAACATATGGCTAAGTTAGTGAAGAAAGTTGGGAAACAGGCGGAAGCTTGCAACCAGATTTATAGCGAGACCTTACTTATGAAGATGGGGTTGAATTATTGCTTCCGAGGAATATATGTATGTATGTATCCCACTCGTACAAGGACCTCATAAGGATATGTGGTACTGCTCAAATAACAGTCCAACAGCGGTCTGGTCGCAAAACATTAATATATCATATTATGCTAACAGATACATAGGATGGTGGATTTTTGATATTCAAAGCCGAGCAGATATCTTAATTAGTAACCTATATGTAAAAATAAATTTTACTTAATAATTTATAAAGCGTCGTTTAGTGATACGAAATCAGCGTTGGCTCTGTCCAACAAAGTAGTCTTAAGTAATTTACTGAAATAGTCAATTCTCTGAGCTCCACGTATGTCAAGGGCCAATTTGTTCCACTTAAAAGCCATGTTTACACCGAAACTGCGTTCATAGTAAGCCGCCTTATTAATCTGTCTAAAGAGTTTTTACTCCGGACGATCTCAATATAAGATACCTTCTCGATAATACATTATTTTGACAAATTTATTAAATATAGGTACTTATTTATTTATTTATTTATTTATTTATTTAGGGACAAATACAGTCTTAAAATACTAAAATGGAATAATACACTATAAAATAAAAACAAACAGACCAATTACATATGTCCACAGATATTAAATATAAAACATTTCAAACATCATAAATTTAAATATAACTAAGATGTATGTTTGCCTGTGACGGGAAAGGAAAAGGATGGGAAAAGGATTATGACAGTTAAATTGTTATATTTTTGTTACAAACAACAACTCAAAATGTAAATAAAAGTATACAAAAGATAATATTAGAAAAAACAAAAATAACTAACAAAAAAAAAAAAATTCAACATACAAAAAATAACAATAAATACTTATGTCATTCAAAGTGTTAAAGACCAACAAAAATACATTTTGGACATTTCAACTAGTGTAGTTCATAAAAGAGGGGTTATGCGATATCTTTTATCAGATAAGTTTATCAAATTCTCATCTGCGTTATATACCATTAATTTTCTATCAATCAAGCTGATATTTGGGCAACTAGCGTATTTTTTTTTCATTTATTAAACGAAAGGAAATGCGTAATCACAAAAGGGATTGTTGGCATATTGACGATTTTAAAACCAGCATTTTAATCAAATACATAATTTCGACAGTTATCAACACCTGAATCGATTATCCCAAAGATACCCTCGTATGTATGTACTAAGTTCAAGGTATGTACATATTCGCTAGTGAAGTAATAATTGTGCTTAAGCTAAGCGATATTAAGTTTCCTGCGAGTTTCTGGAAAATTCCACGTACGTACAAAGCAATATACGCAGTAACTTTAATTTAGAAAATACGTGAGGCAAGGAATATACCTGGATACCGTAATGAAATAACTAATGTTTCATCGAAAACAAATAATATATCGTATGTACAAATTTTGCAAAATATACGATTACTACGTTGTTTTGATTAATGATATACATGGTTAAACTTTCGTTGTATTAATTAATGGTAGAAGCCATGCTTTTAAATGACAAGAATAAAATAAAAAAAGAAAGCAAGAGTACAAATTGATTTGTTACAAATATGAATGTTGGATTTTTTGAGCAATATAATAGGGGTTTTAATATGAAATTGTCAATTTAACCTACTGGCAAAAGTGAATTAAATTTAAATCTGCATAATGTCAGATTTCAGAATGAAACTTTTATTACACGAAACCTTTCTTTTTTTTTTAATTTGACGTTTGTTTGTTCAACTTTGATTTGTTTTTGCATTCAACTTATAAATTCAAGATGGATAAGAGAAATTTTCGAATACGAGATTCGAAGTAGAACTAACTCAGAAAAACTGCTCGTAATGGCTGTGTTTGGGGAGGATACTGCTAACGAACGCACAGTGCGTTTTTGTATTTACCGCTTTAGCAGTGAAAACTTCGACTCGAAGAATGAATCACGAGGAAGACCAGCCACTAAGATAAATAACTATGAATTTGAAGGTGATGAAGGAAGCCGATGCGTGCCAAACTAACTAGGAATTAGTGGCATGGATTGACGTTAGCGTACCCACTATATTGGTCCATCGCCAGCGGAATAGCTGACCCTAGGTCAAACGCCACAACAACGGAGCAAGCTTAACCATAGAAAGGTGATGGTAATTGTTTTATAAAGTAACAATACCAGATGTCTACGGTGCAGAACTACGAAGAATGATGACAAAACTCGGAGCAAAAGAGCCCAGATTCGTCAATCGATCTTCACAATTATTGTTCCATGATAACGTAAAACCCCACACTGCTTAAGAAATAGTTTTGACATTACAAGACCTGCAGTTAGAAATCAACCTCCATCCTCCTTAATCATCGGACCTCGCCCCAATCGATTTTTTTGCAAGGAATAAAATTTTCTTCCCAGGAAGCAGTACAACATGCCTTCACATAGTTTGTGGAGTCCAGGTCTCCAGAGTTCTATGACAAAGGTTCAAATGATATTCCAAATTTTTTTTTCTCGCCAAACTGCATATCAGTTTTTTTGGCAGAAATGTATGGACTAATAGATTGACATAAATGTTTGACCAACGAGGGTAAATAGTTTGGATTAAGTAAATATATTTAACCTACAAAAAAAAATGTTTTAATTTTTATCAGTACGAAACGACAATTCATACTTTAACCCTTATGTAATTGTTTCTATACATGTGCTATGAATATAAAATAATTATTATAAATACCTAATAATTCTGACTTTCGTTGAATTTCCATACAAATTTATAGTTAATTATATGTGGTTCCTGTATCAAATTATTTCAGTTCGTGAAATAATACAAAAAGAAAATACTGTTTACGGATGTTATCTTAAAAGTTTTGAAGCTAAATATAAACAAGGATTAATAATTTTAGAGCTGAAAGAGAAAGGAGAGTTATAAAACATCGAGAACATGTAAACATTGGCACGAGTATGTGAACAATATTATGAAACAAGGAAAAGTTACAAGTGTAGATAACAGATGAGCATGTATGCAAATATTACATTGTATGGCGCTCGGTTCTCTCTAACTGTCCCAATAACAGAGACGTCGCGTGATGGGATGCTATGTATGTTACACCCGATAAGTATTAAGAAGAACAACCTTTGACTTTTTATCACTTAGTGCCAAGAAATAGAGAGTGAATGAATGGATTTGTCGATGTTTTGGATAATTCAGTAGATGACACGTGAGGAGAGAATGTATGTGAGGGTAGCCACAACGGCAGACGAGGGGAGTGAATGGATAAACGAATTATACAGATAGAATGGTTGGGGTTTCACATACTGAGTGCTGCCATTTCCATTTCGTTTCATTCCACATAGCATATAGCACCATAGGTAAGGATGGAATACTTCAAACAAAAAAAGCAAAAAAGCACATTTTACCGCTTGCTGTTATGCAGGGAAAATATCCCATTTTTCTTTATGATTCATTTCCACTAATGGTCGGTTATAAATATACATACAAATAGATATTAAATATTTCAAAACGTTGGAAATAATATAACAGTCGTTATAAATCTGGAACCAGTTTTATACGAGTTCGTAATTTTACATTATATTTATTTATTTGTCATATGCCATAATAAATAATAAAAGATATTCAGGAAAATAATAAATAATAAAACCAAATATAGTACTAACTATATACCACTTGTGGTATATACTTTTAGCTACATACCACTATAGCTAATAATAAAGTCAAAAATAGTAAATAAAACTACCACAAAATATCCGCCAAAACAATAAATGGTACTAAATATAACTTATTTATCTCGCTGTGGATGAAATATAAAAAAAAAAGGTACTAATTAATTGGGGTGGTGAAGAAGTGGTTACGGAGAGTTACGGAAGTTTGAATCCTGCCTCGACCTATTATGTCCTTCAATAATGCAAGCATATTGCTTGATCGAGAAACTGCAAAAGAACATTATCAATTCTATAAATACACGCAAAAAAGTTTTTTTCGATAATCAAGGAAAAATAAAATACTATCAAATTGTTCAAATGGTAGATATTACTTATGTTGAAAACTAAATTTATAGTGACATGGTAAATGCAACATGGATTTGTTAGAAAGTCAAGGAATTTAGATTTTAGACCAGAGAGAAATATAGATTTTTTTTATTTAATATTTTTTTTAGTTTTATCAATATTATGATGTAACGTAAAATTACATGAAATGGTACCATGACAATTATCTTGTGTAAATTAAAATAACTAAAAATAAATATTAAATTTAAATTAATACAATGATAATTTATTAAAATGTTACAGTGTAGTTACGTAAAGTTTTTGTTGTAATAAAGCAATAGGTACGTAGATAATATTTATCAAACATTAGTTAACAATCTGGTTTTCTTTGCGATATAGGGGTTGTTTTTGTTTGTTCTCATTTGGCAACATTCTCCCCGAGGGCCGGAGCGTTGTAGCAATACTCGTGGGGGTTGGTTTCGGCAGTTAGTGCTAATAACATGTTTCACCCCTAAAAGCCGAAATGCGAATTACCCAAAATTCACCCGCGAGATTCCATGAATCGCGTATAGATGTATGTACATATATGTGTGTGTCTATAATGATAAACGCTATTGTTCAGTGCTTCTTCCGCCACGACGCGTCGCGACGCCCGAAGCATTTTCTTTTGTATTTTTTCCTTAATCATCATACTCTATACGTAATATCCAGACGTTACCTTTTCACCCGTTTTGCTTGAAAAATTCTCAAATACATCTTAAGTGAAAAAATATTAACTTTTTAAAATACAAAATGAGATTATTAGCATTTTTTATTAGTAAAATAAATATTGGTTGTTTGAGGTATCTGAATGAATTAGAAATGTTTCGCTAAATTCAACCGATGTATCAGGGAGTATCATACAGGGATAAGTGACGAATATTACGCTTGTTTGGATTAGTTTAGATTGTACGTAATTGATTTAATGTTATTAAATGATTGAATTACAATAATGTACATACTGTGAAATGAAGTTGGCTGCAAGTAGCTGATCAATTTATTCTTAATTTGGCTTACTTAAAGGAACAAACGGGGATGTACATAAATGTATTTGTTCCAATGATATTATCTCTGATACTTAAAATACATATAATACTTGTTTAGTTTGCTCTATTGATACATGCTTACTCTATTAGGATAAAACTCTTATACCTGTGTCGATAAATTTATCTGTATCAATTACATAAAAAAAAACGAAACAATCCTTACCATTTATTTATTTTTTCATTACTTCTCGGTAATGAAAAACAGGTACTATGTAGGTTGTTTTTATTAATACTCTAAGTATTGTAATTTTTTTTCTGTTTTGTTTTATTTTTATATTAATTACATTAATACTCTATTTATTGTTTATTTTTTTCAATTCTGTTTTATTTTTCTGTTGTTTATATTTTGTTTTTGTTTCTTTGTTTTCTCTTTGTAATGGTTGGATTTTTTGGACCAATGTTGTGTATTTGTATTATGTTTGCATTCTATGTGTTATGCCATGTCATCTTTAAATATATTTATCACACGTGCATCGTCAAAAACTGTTTGCATGTAGATAGCACACAACCAACATTTTTTAATTATAATTCTATTATGTAAAGTATACCCACAAACAGGCTAAGCCTTGTGGAATTTTTGGTATATATAATGGATGCATGTAGGTGTATGTATGTATGTATATGTATGATACAATTAATATGTATTTTATACTCTGTACCAAAATTTGTTAAAATAAATAAATAAATAAATAGATAAATAAATAAATAAATAAATAAATAAATAAATAAATAAATAAATAAATAAATAAATAAAAAAAAAAAAAATAAATAAATAAATAAATAAAAGAATAAATAAATATATAAATGAATAAGTAAAGAAATAAATATCAAATATTAATTTAACACGCAACCAGTAACAAGTTGCCACATTTGGAGACTTAAAAGGATATTTATCGTCTCACAGATTCAGACAGAAAACACAATTTAAAACTGTGTCTCCACTTTATGAAACATATACAGGTAGAAATTGAATGTAACCATCACAAGGATGAAACTACACATTAACCGGTAGGAATCGGAGTTTTGATATAAAATATTTTTTAACATATCGTTATTTAAGACTTGATGCACCTAAACATAACAATTTGATATAATCTCGACGAAAAGCAATACACCTCACCATAAAATTTCAAGGTAGGTACGACATACTACAACTATATACAATGTTTGTATGTAGTGTCAGTGTTTATTTTGTTATCTGCTTATAGGGGTTGAAATCCCCGCTGTTAGTGTTATCTGTTAAGAGTGAGGGAAGGGAGGTAGGTAAGGGATGGGATGTAAGGGTAGGTTGGTTGTCTAGTGGAGTTTGTTGGAATATTTGTTACATACAATTATATTTAGGCTCGTACATACTAACATTATCATTATTAGTTTGCCTCTACGACCTGGACAACTGTGCGATAATTAAATGAATATATTCCAGAGCGCCAAGTGCCTACCAACAATTGTTTGAAATAAATTGAGAAACGGCTTAATTACGGTATAATTAGAACTTAATTATCTTGTAAAAAAATACAAAATACAAATATGAAATGAAAATGATAATAAATGATTTATTTAACATATACTACAACAAAAAGTGGAAAAAAAGGTTTAATAATATAACTAAACTAGTGGGTTGTGGCCAACGCTACACAGTCATACCATAAAGTTTTCAAATTTTGTATGGAAAATATTTAGCATTTTCATAAAATGAGTTTGCTTAAAATAAAATGAATTATTTTTGATTTAAATATTTTATTATGAAAACTTGACAATTCTTCAATACCATTTTATGAACGTTATAATCATAATAATAATAAACACTTCCTTGCAACCTGCGCAAGTGGCGATTTTATTGCTATATGGCAGTTTCTTTCAACTTACCAGTGTTTCCAACCCAGAGAAGCAATATTAGCATGAGAAATTAATTTAAATAAATTTCTCCTCTGTTGGGAATCGAACCCAGGACGCCCGCATAGAAACCAAACTAATTTCAAATATAAAGTTTTCTGAGTTTGGGGTCATTTTGAAATATTTAGCAGTTAAAAATATTTAAAGAAGCACTATTCAGATATCCTTCATAGTCTAATGGGGTCCAAGCGAGTAATAGATATACAAATTTGCAAAATTTGAAAAGAATAGAATGAGCACTTTAGTCTATAATCGATAAAGTGAAATAAAAACGCCGTACATATCACACAGCACATAGTTCACATCACACACACACACACACACACACACAGATACATTGTGATGAAATTTTCAGAATACAATTTCAGCATGACACTAGTTGATAATCTGCAATAAAAAATATCCTTAAAAATTGCGAAATCATAACTCCCCTCTATATCCCCATGGATTAGTGAGGAGTAAATGTATGTTGATCAAAGTCGAACAAACGTCACAATTACTCATATGGACAATAAATACTATAGAATATAGATCATGAGATGAGGTAGTTGTACTGTACATACAATGTTGAAAAGTTACCAAAAAGGAGTACCTAACTTAAGACTAACTACAAGATGAAAAAAATAAATCCAGTTTTAGTTGCTTACTTTCCTGGATAGTAGTCGTACCGGAAAATAAGTACATAGCAACCAATCTTTTAGAAATAAGCTCATTCAAAATTTGCGTACAAAACATACCATCTTGCTGTGTCCCCCATGGAGTATACTGAAAAAATGGTTTAGAATAGGCGTCGTAGATGCTAAATAACGAGAAATAAATATACATTCCCTAAATTAAGCAAATGCTTGTGTTACGGGTAAACGAAAACGGTCGTGACAGGATTCGAACTCGTGACCATTGAATTACTAACCCAGCGCGTTAACTGTTCTGCCACCAACCATTGTATTTTTACTCTGCATAACTAGCTATTTGATTAAATATTTTTAATTAAATTCAAGTAAACATATTTAAAAAAAAATAAAATAAATACTCTACATGTATCATGTTGAGAGTGTATACTGAGTATTGTCATGAGAATTTGGCGTATATTGTATATGCCAGTTAGCATAGAGTGATATATAGAGATGGAATGTAAACATCATTTACATTCAATATATAGTGTAAATTGAATATTTTTATTGTTGCATACACGCAAACACTGGATTTTATCTGTGTCGGGAGTCAATAATATTATATGACAATTTTTTTCCTGGTTCTCCTTAATATTATTCCGTATACGTCTCAATTGAGATGTTAAAAATTGTGTGAGTGTAAATTATATACAGTTTTCATCAATGTCTTGATAGTATAAAATAATTAGAACCCATCCATTTATCATACAGTTGTGGAGAGTAAAAATTTGTAATAACACTGCATATGAAATATAGTGTAATTGCATACACTCAATATGTTTCTGAAGTTATTAATTTCAGAATTCGTTACACGTTCAGAGGTCTGTTCCAGGCATTACTGGGGCAAGAATATGAAGATAAAATAAAATCACAACATGCGTGCAAATGGTGCACGCGTGCAAACGATCCCGCTCTGATTGCAACACGCGCTAGGAGTGTGTTAGAATTTAATAGATAAACTCAACCTCACCTCTCTCCACCCCACTCCTCTCTCTCATACCAGACCCCTTCATGTTTCATCCCCAGTTCTGCAGCCTCCCGTCTTAATACTTTTATCTCTGTGTTTGCAAATACGGCGACAGTATTAAGTAGCGGTACCCTCCCATACCACCCTCGCGACTAGAGGGTTGATTTTATTTTATTATTTGCAATATCCCTTTGCCAAGGCGGGGACCCGACCGTAGTCAAGAATCATCTAGGGTTACAAATATTATATTCATACGTTTATTGATTAACAAATTTATTCAAAGCTTTACATGATCGACGTGAAATAGTGAACTTTTCAAAGAATGCGATATTTACAATTAAAAAATCCTATGAAATGATAGTAGGTAGACATCCATAATCGAATCAAGTAAAAAATCTTGCTTTGTAGAATTTCGGCCTTTGCCGCTCAGTTGGTAAGGTATCTGACTGCTGATCTAAGGGTTCGATACTCGACGGGGCACAGTTTTTAATTGTGTGTTCAGTCTGGATCTGTTGATATCGCAAGTCTTCAGAATGTGGCAACTTGTTATCGGGAGCGTGTTCAATTAATATTTGACATAGTACCTTTTAGTTGCCCGAGAAGTAATAGGTATAAGAAAAAATAAAAATTTAATTAGTTGAGATTGGATTTAAAATCAAATGTGTAAAAAAAATACTTGTTATAAATAAAGAACCTGTGAGCTCAACAAGGCTTAAGGAAACAAAAAGTCTTTAATAATAATAATAAATCTAATTTGTTTATTATGTAAAATAGATATTTTAGAAGGCGGGATAATCTTTCATAATATTCGTTAATAATATAAATAAATTTAACATTATATTGTAAACTCAAACACCAAAATCCATTAGGGCTTTCAGATGAATGTAGGATAAAAACTCTTCCCTAACCTAACATAACAAAATTAAATATTTTAGCATTGTGGATAAAATTGAAGAAACATAACGCGTAGTTTTAATATTTCGCTTTAATGAGCATTTTCGGTATATAAGCCTTAGATTATATACGTAAAGCTCACCACACTCCGAGAAAAAATCATACAAAAGCAGATTTTTGTTAATAAAACCATTATTTTTAAATCAGTGCATGATATATATTTGGTTAAATAAAAATTCATATCAGTAATATATATTTGTAAGTTATTCTACGTAAAAATATTCTTTTTCATTCAGAGTGGTTTTCAGAGTAAAATATCCATCATAATTATAAATATTTTCAGGAAAAAAAGAGACGAAAAATTTAAACACGAATCGGAAATTTTCCTAAATTAATAAAACATGTCGTGTGCCAGGATAAATATGAGATTCTCATAATAAAATATTATTTACGGAAACGTTAAATGAGAGAATAAAAGTTTGATCTTCAGTAAGAAATGAAATGAATGCAGATTAATAATAGACCCCCAGCTATGTGAGATAAATGGGAAAAGTGTCTGTTTTGAGTCACGTGGTGATATGGTTTGGATACAAATTAGGTTTCCTATAAAATAATGGTGGATTGGGAGACCATAACACTATAGTAGTAAATCCACACACAACTGACTCAGCATAGGGCAGACACCCACAGACATGTGAGGGGAGGCAGATAAGGTTGAGACACTCTTTCTTTACGTTTATTTATTTAACAGATATAAGGGGAAAGTATTTGGACGTGGTAACCAAGGGTTTAAAGGAAAATTCAACAAGTAACAAAAACGGTTGTCAAATGTTTACGATTATAAAAATTCGAAATCAATCATACATACATACCATCACAGCATATCCCTTACGGGGTAAGCAGAGAGAACCAAGCGCCATACTCCTCTATTTTTGCACACATTCATAGCTTCCTTTACATCCATGCATCGTATCATACATGCCGTCCATTTTTCAAGCTTCGTATATTTTCTTCTTTCAAAATATCATTCACATGGTCATACCATATTATGAAAGCGATGTGCCTTTTTATCAATTTAAAATAAAAATATCAAATATAAAGTTTCCTGAGCTTGGGGTAGCTTTGAAATATTTGACATATAAAAAAAATGAGAAGCACCACTCAGATATCTTTCAAAATCTAATGAGGTTTAAGCGAGTTGGTATTTGATATACAAATTTGTATAATTTGAAAATAATCGAATGACAACTACAGTCTTTAATCGATGAAGTAGAAAAAACACGCCGTACATAGCACATAGCACACAGCTCATAGCACATAGTACCCAGCACAAACAGAGATACATTTTAATGAAACTTTCAGAATACAATGTCAGCATGATACTAGTTGATAATCTCAAATAAAAAAAATAGCTTCATAACGCGAATTCATAACTCCCCACCATATCCCTTCATTGTCGACCTCCGTGGCTCAGTGGGTTGGGTATCTGACTGCTGATTCAAGGGTCCCAGGTTCGATTCCCGGTGGAGACACAGTTTTTAATTGTGTTTTCAGTCTGGATCTGTGAGACGATTAATGTCATAAGTCTCCAGAATGTGTTATTGGGTGCGTGTTAAATTAATATTTGACATAGAACCTGTTAGTTGCCCGAGAAGTAGTAAATAATAAATAATATTCCCTTGGGTTAGTGAGGAGTAAAATTTTTAACCTCTGTTGAACGTGTGTGAATTCTTCAATATTGACACATATTGTAATAATATAGCTTATTAGATATGCACTGAGATTAAGAGACGCTGAGATAAACTTACTGTTAAGAGACGCAAAGCCGCATATATTTTTTTTTATAAAATTTACATTTTGTTATATTTTTTTACACTAAATTGTATTAACATTTTGACAGTGCATGTTTGTACTTTTGGCCACATATTTCGTGTTGATAAATATGCTTTTCTACAACTCATAATGGAGCGAAAGCTAGAGTGTGAAGACGGAGTATGGAGCGCAAAAAACATCTTGAAAATTAAAAATCTCATCATCAAAAATTTTAGGCAACTGTTTGGGATTCCGGATGCTGCGTTATCCATTAGGTTTGAGCAGGATTGTGATGAGAAGGTTGCCAAACTCCGTTTGAAGCGGCACTACAAGAAGATGAAAACTTATTCATAATACAATGCCCCCAAGTCAAATTGAAAACGCTGTTCGTTTTCGCCAAGCGCTAATTTTTTTTGTATGGGATTTGACGTTTGTTGTTTGTTATTGTAGAAAAAATTTCTACAACAAACGTCAAATCCCATACAAAAAAAATTAGCGCTTGGCGAAAACGAACAGCGTTTTCAATTTGACTTGGGGGCATTGTTTTTTTTAGTAAATGCGTTACCAAAATATGTGAGCAATATTTTATAGAATGATATAAAATATTGCTCACATATTTTGGTTCTAATCATAAACAAAATATTATTCTATTCTAAAGATTTTTTCGTTTTCTTTTTAAATCCACAAAAGTCGTTTTGAAATTTACAATTATCCTTTCAATTTTGACGTGTGTATATGTATAATCATGTTTCACGAAATAATAATAATAAAATTATTCAATGCCTGATGAAATATTTATGTTTGCTTTACCACTAATGCCTTAATTTGCCATACATGGAGGGTGGACATTATGTTTAATTCACCCTCAAACTCAACAGGGAATCGCTGGTCAGGAAAGCATAATATGTATCTACAAGATGAAAAGAAAATTTCGTGGTGAACGTTATCAAAAATATAGTAATGGAATTAGTACGCACATTGATAAAAAAAATAAAACAAAACACAAATTATTCTGGAAATAAAAACTGTTGGTGATAATTATTCCTGGCCCGGGAATACGTTGTTCTACCACAGGCCACTTTCATTTTATGTATTTAACCAAAAAATCTAACATCTGAGTTTCTCTATATGCGTAATATAGATGTCAATAGATTTGTGCAGATCGCCATCTATTAAAAGTTAACACAACTTTAAAATGAGTTACAATAATATTTTCCTAAAAAAAATCCTTGGGGGAAGAAGGAAAGTTCAATTTAGTGGCTGTAAGAACGTATTTTTGGATGAAAGATCTGAAAAAAATTTTTTTTTGATTTTTGAACCAACCATAGACGTTGGTTCTAACTTTAAATTTAAAGTGATAGATAAATTTCATTGAAATCGGTTTAGCAGTTTTTGAGAAAATGCAATACACCTATAGAATACATTTGCATTTGATATGGTTTCATTTGAAAGAAAAAAACATCTCTGTATAGAATATAATTATACATATTTATCACGGCGACATTTTCGAAACAAGATATTTTATTTCTGATACATAACGTGGAGAAAATTCTATGGATTTAAGACAATAAGGCTTTTTTATAATTCTTTTTTTATATTATTGTCTCACTGAAAATAAAGTTGATATATTTTTTTACCAATATTGTAATATGCATTCTGTAAGGCCAGGATAAATTATAGGAAGTGAGTAGAAGAATTATGATGTAATACTGATAAAGTAGTCAAAAGAAATCTGCTCAGTGAATAAATATAATATGTGAGGGGTAGGGGAGAATTATCCCCTTATGAAGTGAAACGCAATGGAAACAGGTGGATGAATAATGCAATTATCTAATCGAATTATAGGAAAATGAAATAAAATTTTGAGGAACTACTTTCGATCGTCATTTGTGGGGTGACAAAATAATAATTGTCATATATAGTAATTTTATAGAGAATTTGATGCCTTATGCATAACAATCTGAAAACAAAGACAGCCCACGTATGAGAATTTATTTGTAATTGTGATATGACAATGGAAAATTAAAATGATGAAAAGGATTATGTTCTGTATTTTAATTCCTTCAATATGTTTAAGATGAATTGGACCCACTTATGGTAGGATAAACTTCACAAAGTAAATTTTAAATTTAAACGAAGGTTACATAATCATATAATTTATTCTTGGTAACGGATATGTATGTATATCTAATTTAATCCTCCTAGTTACGTTATAATTTAGCTGGATATTCCACTAATATTAGGAACAGGTATAACAAGTCACAATTTACGAAGGGTAGGTTTTGTAACAAAGTTAACTAGAACAGGCTGAAACATGAATATTTATCACGTAAAACATACTTGCATGATATACGGTTTGATGAAAGAGAAAGGGAGGAATGTTTATTATAAACCTCAACAGTAAAAATTGTAATAAATTAATATTTAAATACGCTTGATACTTCTATAACATGAGATAAAAAATGCTGGAAAGATAAGGCAATAAATGGAACAAGGACTGAACATCCTTCATTTATTTCATTTTCGATTGCTTCAGAATATCTTTCTTTACGTCACATACTGTATTTGCGGAGAAAATAAAAAAGGTACTTGAGTACATGTAGAGAACTTCAGAGCCTATAGTAGACTATAAAGTATACATATTTTGAAAAAAAAAATCCCTAATACCCTCAAAAGATACGTCTTTGAAATAAGGAACAGTTTGTATGTACATCTTTATTCTATTGCATGAGTTTTTTGAATTTTGAATTTGTTTAATAGTTTTATTTTTTATTATTTTTATTTTTTTTGTTTTATTTAAAATACTAGAGCTGTTTACAATTATTGATATACAGTAAATAATTTCCTTATTTATATCGCCAATTACAGTATTTCCTAGTTATATATTGACATTTCATTTTACAATTTATTTATTTTTTGGTGCTTACAAATACAGTTTGAGTAAAACCCTTTTTTATTTTTTTGTTGTTAGTAAATAAAAACTACAAAGCCTATGAAGTAGATTTTTACTTCTATCGAATGAAAATGTGAAAATCTACCGGCTGAGTTTTTTAGTATCATAATATTAATAACTATCCCTGGTATTTAAAAAAAATCTAAATTTTACCTTTTTTGCACGATAAAATGTTGTATATCACCTATCACGTGATATCCAGTATTTTTTCGTGTTTCATACATTAGAAGGCAATTTAGTGTGCATTTTTGCGTACATCCGTATACCAAGGGTATACAAGGGCCTTAAGTCATCCTTAATATGTATTTAAAAATACTTTTCTTCAAGTATATTTCTAATTAAAAAATAACTAATTAAAAAATACCATCAACAAATGGTATTTTTTAATTAGTTTCATCATTTCAAATCATTTTTGGCGATATTGCTTTATTGATTAGTAATTTTAATAAAAAAATGACACTAAGCATTGAATTTTATTCAAATGTGTAGTAGAAAATGTGCAAAGCAAATGATTAGCATTCAATTTAGGTAATGTAGAAAATATAAATATGATTTTGTATTTATGTATTAATACTATACAGAAAAATCTAAATTAATGAAAGTACAAGAATCTTTAAATTTAGACGGGTAAACATGTTGTTCTAACTAAACTAGCAAGGATCCCCTGAGAGTTGAACCTGCTACCTACACCTAAAGCCAGGCGTACAGGAACGTGACTAGAGAATTGAAATTCACAGTGGCTATCCGCAAACTGACATAAAGATGGTAACAGAACTTGAGCATCAAATGAAAATGGGGTATGATGACTACAGAAAGATCACAATGATATCTTTTATCTCATGGAAAATAAAATTCTATGTCTGGTTCTTAGAATATTTTTTAATAAAAATGAACATTATTGAAATATCTGAATACATAGGAACTTAATTATTTCTGCCCATATTATTATTGAATCTTTGATTATTAAAACAACATACCATCACGCCATGTCCCTCACGGGGTAGGCACAGAGAACCGAACGCTACATTTTCTATCTTGACACACATTCATCGCCTCATCAACATTCATACATCGTCTTATACAGGTTCGTCTGTTGTTCACGCTTCTTACATTTCCATCTTTCAGAATATCGTTTACATGGTCGTGCCATCCTTTTCTTGGGCGCCCTCAACCTCTTATTCCATTCCTGTCAGCTTTGTATATTTTCTTCGACAGGCGTTCTTCATTCATTCTCCCCAAGTGGCCAAACCATCTAAATGTGTTAACTTTCATTCTGTTAATTACATCTTTCTTCATCTTACATTCTTTCCTTGTATCTTCATTTCGAACTTTGTCATACATCGTTCTGTTACAAATTCTTGAATTGAATTTGTTGAATATTATATTGGATTGAAATCTGAAAACGCACTGAAATTTTAATAAAATATCAAATTATTTTTATGTATTTTTTGCCATTTTGAAGATTGAATATAATAATGGAGATTTAAAAAGATGACAAAAGAACATCACTCGTATATTATGGAATGGAAATGAACCCATTATATTTTTGTGTCTAAATAAATATATTTCCGTAGATATATTTGATCGGTGCAGTCGTTTGAATACAATTTGTTTGATATAATGTAATTACTTCGATCGATACATTATTAATTAAATCTGAGCGTATTAATCGAAAGTGAATATAATTAAACAATTTCGTTCTCTAATTATGTGCGATTTTAAATTAAGTTATTGTAAATTCTGCGCGTTAAAATAAAAATAAGTGTCAGCTCGCTAAGCAGAAAGTGAAGCGAAAGCAGCTCAACAGAAATTCACATCACATAACCTTTTTGACAGTTGGGGCGAGTTCACCACACACCGCATATAGCGAATATATTTATTTATGTTTACCGAATGGTGGAAAATAATTGAGTTACACGATTTCATTATTTGACCACCATGAATATTGCAATCGGAATATATAACAAAGGCTTGGTTGTCCAAGTTAAGTTTAACAGGGCAAATTGGACTCAAAATACTTGTCATTTCCATTAAATCACATTTTAGGCAGAAAAATTATTCGAAAATCACATTTGAATGACTAGTTCCTGGTTAAGGGGCAGGGTAAGGCAATGTAGGCGAGTCATATGCGAAATTTGTAACTATTGTATGATAATGTACGTCCTTAAAGATTACAATCGTGTGCGCCCAAGTTAGTGAATTTGAATCGAGCGTTACATAAAATACTATGGTTTATTTGATTTTACAAAAAAGTGAGAACATTGTGTGAAAACGTATCGAGCCAATGTTTAGATTTATAAATGAGCTATCATTTAACGAAACATTCATGTTTCTAAGCCTTATAAGTTTTGAGTTATGGTTAAAAAATCTGATAAAACAGGTATTATTAAAAAAAATACTATGAACAAAGTACACAAAATAAAGAAAAGTGTATCGGGCCAATGTATAGACAAATAATGAGAAAATAATATATATTTTTGTTAAAGACGTAACTTTTGAGAGTAAGGCGTAATGAACTTCCAAAAAGTACCTTGGAGCCTATCCCGTCACCTTGATTGGTTTCTTCCTAATGGTTTCATGATGTTTATAAATTCATGTTTCTGTTTTCGTTTTTTTTTAGTTTTAGCAACTTAAGAAAAAACAAGAAAAGATAATTCAATGTATGGAAGTGACAGTTGTCACGTGACTGGCAACTGTTACTTCCATACATTGAGTAATCATTTCTTTTCTTTTCTTGAGCTATATGACACGTTGTCTAGGGGGGCAGGGCACGAAAAATAAGTTTGTATTGAAAACCTTCAAGCCACTATTTGAAATTTCATGATGACAATATCATATAAATCTATTTATAATAATGAATTTAAAAATATTTATTATACACAGATTAACTTAATGCGTTATCAGTTTTTTTAATGAAATTTTATTTAAAATTTCTTGTCAACTATAAAAATGATAACCATTTTTTTCCATTCTTTTAATTTTTCTATAATATATGTCATCCAAAAATGACAAGAATACCAGAATATAATACACAAATGATACCATAATACTAACAGAAATTGGTATAGTATTATACAATGAGAGTTATATTTTAAAAATTTATATTTGACTTAAAAAGTAATGAATATGTTCTCTCTAGGTCGAGCACTATTTCTTACTCGATATTATATGTATACCTACATATATTCAAAAACTTTTGGCATACTTATTTACATCCGTAGTGAAATGTGGCATCAAAATAGATATTGTAGAATGTAAAATTTTCTTTATTCTAGTATCCTGAACACAAACACAAACAAACTTTTTCTTTTCAGTTTTGTGATAAATGAAAATACAATTTAATTCATTCAGCAATTCTACGTAATTTGAAAAGTTTTGATATTGTTTACCATTTTGTATTGATATTTCCGAAACAAAATGAAATTTTCTTTTAATATTGACACAAAATTCCTATTTGAGGAAAATAATTTTAATTTAGTAAATACGTAAGCACGACGAAACTATATGTAAAAAAAAATATTATTCCGAATAACACAGACATAAAATCATTTGATTAAAAATTAAAATAGAATTTATTTTAAAATTACATTTAAATTTATTTAGTAGCATTACTAATAGTTAAAAAATCAAATTACGTAAGAAGTAACAAAAAATGTGTCAGTACCTACAGCAATTAATTTTACGTAGCATGAAAAACAAACAAATAATTACCTAATATATCATGTAAAAACCGACTTCAAAACGAATATGTAGGTATGTATGTCAACATAGTAAAATGAGGTGTTCGATTCTATCTGCCTACCCCATGAGGGACATTGCGTGATGGTATGTATGTATGTAGTAATTTTATCTTTCATACAATTCGCCTACCTATATAATAATAAGCAAATACTTCGTAAATTAATGAGTTTTAAGATTTCTCATGATTCAATAAAAAAAATTCTGGTCTTAATTCAGATGGACTCACCCCAGAAGTAACCCCTTTCTAACGAAAAATGGATTGTTGTATTCGGAAGACGTGATAAGATTTATAGTTAATTATTCATTTTTTTTTATTTTGATGATATCGTCATGGATCCATCATCAGATCTCGACCACATTAAAATGGGACCAATCGGAAGATACCCTTTTCAACGTGGTAAAAAGTTGTCGCTGAACACATAAAAAAGAAAAAAAAATCGAAGTCGGTTAGAAAACATACGACTTCATTTTTATTTATAATTTTATTTTATTCTACATAACTTCTCGGGCAACTAACAGGCACCATGTTAAATATTAATTCAACATGCACCCAATAACATGTTGCCACATTATGGAGAGTTACAATATCAATCGTCTCACAGATCTTGATTGAAAACACAATTAAAAAATTGTGTCTGCACCGGGAATCGAAACCGGGACCTTTGGATGAGCATCAGATACCTAACCAACTGAGCCACGAAGGCCGACAATATATTTTCTCATACACATTCAATTTATTCATGAGTGATTTTAAAGCAAATCATACCAATATCTATGCACAAATTTATTTATAACGAAACACAACGAAAAACGTTAGTTATAATTAACGAATAGAAAGAAATACGAGATTTTGTGTATCAGTATTATATAGTTAAATACCCAGTTATTGAATGCATCTCACAATAATTACAGGGTTTTCTTATTTTTCTTTGTGAGATGTAAAATAACTAAGATTAATAAATAAACATTTTTCAATAAAGATATATTTTCTAACATTAGGTGTACGTTGTACCTTTGTTATTCGTTGCAAAAATTAAGCAATAAATTTTGTGGTTTACTCTGGCGTTCGCCATCAATACGCCCCCATCGATGTGATCCTCTAAAAGCTTGAATGAAAAACACCAAAAGAAAACCATGACTCGTTTGAAATGGGGGATAATACCCTTAACTTTAAGTCAGGGGTATATAAAAATAACAAAGAGATACTATTCATTATTAAGTATATATGTCCTGAAAAAGAATAGCGTCTCAGTTTTGAGTCCAAATTTTCTCAATTATTTCAAAGCTTTTTTTGGTAAATCTGTGATATCTTAAAACAATTTATAACAATTATAAGATTGAAATTTTTAAAAATAAAAGATTTCACATTCAAACGTAAAATATTTCAATTATATACTTTCAGCATAGAATTATAATCATATATAATCTAAGACTTTCAATCTTCTTTTTCGCACAAGCCGTTGTCTCATTTACTTGGGGTCGGTTCTCTTATCCTGCAAGTCACTCTGTTCTCCGCGTCAATCTAACGAAGCCCTGCCTCCTTGAGATCTCTGGTTATTATGGATATCCAAGAGGCCAATGTTCTACCTCGTCTTCTGGGCCTCATCCATATGTCCATCCTTCTTTTTATCATATTATCCTTTGGCAGTCTCACAATGTGTCCATACCATCTCAATCTGTTCGTTTCGTTGATTGGCGTGACTTTTAAACTGCCGCGGATATGGACGTTCTTCACCCTGTCCAAACTTGTGATATCACAAGCCCATCTGAGCATTCACATCTCATTGGAACGAAAAGTCTGGACTGGAGGGCTACTCATGACACGTTCTTAATACTTTCTTAGCTTGCCTTTATCTTAAAAATGTATAAATCAGTACTAGATTATGATTCAATCTTAATATTTTTCTACATTTAATCATAAAAATTTCTTAGTTGAACTTTTAGTATGAAATTGTCATGAATCGTATAAATAAATATGGTTATTCAATTAATTAAACCTGGGGGGACAAGTCTGGTCCAACCGGCGAAACAAAAACCCTCGTGATTATCCATATCATGGATATAATTATCATATGGAGTTCTATGACATCTAAAGATATTATAGAACTCCATATAATAATTTTATCCATGATATGGGTAATCGTGAGGGTTTTGACTTGCCCCCCTGGGGTATTCATTGAATATAATATTGGTAATATAATTTTATGTTTATTAAATTAATAAATTAAATTAAATTAAGTCTGGTAAAACAGTGAAATCAAAACTCTTTGACTAAACATATCATGGATATAATTTTCATATGGAGTTCTTTATTATCTAGAGAAATTATGGATATAATTTTCATATGGAGTTCGTTATTATCTTGAGAAATTATAGAACTCCATATGAAAATTATATCCATGATATGCGTAATCAATAGGGTTTTGATTTCACTGTTTGACGGGAGTTGCCCTCCAGATTGCTAAAGTCTGAAGTTGATCTTAATCTTACTTTAATCAATTTCATGTGTAGCCATGCAGGTTATCAGATGAGTAGGTCATTGTTGTTATATAGGTACTTTCAGTACACCAATAATTCACAAAATCAAAATTAAGTCATTAAACAAATTATGAATGTATGTTATTTAAGAAACATCGACTTCATTTAAAATCTCTTAAATATTTTCTTAAATCATACGTTAATTAAAATAAAAATAATGTCGGGAACATTTGAAGATACTCGAAAAACTCCTGGCGGTGCATTAAAACCCCACGAGTTGATACGTCTCTAATGATATAATAGGAACCTTGTATGGAACGGTGAACTTGGCGGGGTGGACTATCTCAGGGGACAATGTCACTGCGGGGATTCGAACCGCACAAACCCCCCTGGGACGTATTACTTGCAAATGGACTTGCGTTACGCCACTAAGCCACGGTTTTTCTGCGTCTATTAGACGCTGCATGCGACGGTAATTGGGGATGAATGATAGATGGTCCATTGATGGGTCTCTCTATGTCTGGAATAGACTATAGTGTCTAGGAAGCCACGCCCCGCATGCATTGTTGTATACTTCTTATACCTATAAACTATTTATCATATCATTTGCAGCAATAATATATTTAAGTAACACATGTATTATAAATGTAAGTATAAATATGGTATTTGTACCTTTCTCAATGCAATACAGTCATACTCGTACCACAAGGTGGCATATTTGTTGAATTCTTCTAAGGATGACATATCAAGAACATTAATTTGATACGGACAACGATAAAAAATAAAAGATAATATAAATTTTAAGTACCTGATAACTATAGAAGACGTTATCAACTGTTTTATAACATAAATCCTCAAAACAAACATAAATACCTCACCTCGAAAAAGATTAACGAATTGAAGAGGAAAATATGAAATCATTTAATATAAATTATAGTTAAGACCATTGGTCGCGAGTTCGAATCCTGCCATGACCGATTTCGTTCGCCTATTAAGTACAAGTATTTATGCTTAGTTTTAGGAATGTATATGGATTTATATGTTCTTGTATCAAGGAGATATTCATTTTTTTTTCGAAAGAAAAAAACTCAAATACAATACTAAAGGGACACTATTTTGAAAGCGAATTTTTATTTTCGAAATCGACAGTATATTATATCCACAAAAATTCCTCGAGTGGCATTATCCTGAATTTCGTAAGTATAAAAAAAAAAATTAAATGAATTAATTAAATGGTAACTTTATAAAATATTTAATATAGAATTTTGTATTCGTAACGTAAAGATTTTGTAAACATAATTTTATTTATGAATAAAATAAAATTGTAAAACTTTTAGAGCGCTAACAAAAGAATTTGACAAAGATTGGCTTTGTTAGCAGGTGATAATGCGACACAATATGTGAACAAATTACGTTACTTATAAAATTAAAGTTTGATGTTTAAAAGCGGCTTCAGTCTCTCTCGCTCTTTCACTTCCATACAAAAACAACGTTTAATTAAAACACAAAGTTGGTCTGTGACCATTACAAACACAGAGCAGAACTAATGAAATGCCTAATAAATTTCCAAGTCCCCCTCGTCCATAGACAAAGGACTAAACAGCTATCGGAAACGCCGGCAGAGCAACGCTTGTTTAAAATTTTCCCGCTTTTATTATCGTCCTCAAAATGGTGGCGGTTTGAAAGGTCCCCGGGGAGGGATGCAAAGGAAACAAATAATGGACAAATAGTTTTAGAAAAATACATACTGAGCGAGTGTTTAGTTATTTAAATTTGGAACAAGCCTCAAAATGTTGAAAACATTATGGCAACTAGGGACGTACAACTAAAACAAGTTAAGACAACGCATACAGACAAGAAGGAATAAATAATACACTCAAATATAAAATGCAAATTAACGTTTCTATATAGATATGAACCCTAAAATATTTGAATTTCAATTGTTTGGATTGTAGACATTTTAGTTTCAATTGTCAACAGGGGAAGAAATTAAACTTTCCTCTTTCAAAAAGCGAGTATATTTATCAACTATGAATATATTATAGGTGATAAATATTCCCTAAATTTACCTAAGTTATGTCTGCGTTGGAGATTTTTGGTGAGAATTGGTATCAAAGTAAGTCACAGATTTTGAACATATTTTACAAATTTTATCACACTACATGATTTATGTTCAGAATTCGATGTCAAAAAATAATATAGTAAAAATTGCAAAACCAGGTAATTGAAAGGTTGAATAACATCTGGGTTCATCTTTTTTTCTTCATTTCTTATTTTATTTTTATAATTTTTGTTTCTTTTTTTTTTGCTAATGCTTTGTTTCATGTTTTTTTCGTTATTTATCTACGTATTAATTTTATAAATATGTAAAAACCCATTTAGGGTGTTTTAGATAAAAAATAAATATCATAATATAGTAATGAATAAAATGGGTTATTTAGGAATCAAATATTGTGACGTTGACTTTTTCAGACCCTTTTCTTTAACTTCACTTGTCAATCTGTAACTACTGGAATTTTACTAACGATTTTTAACTAACTTGCCGACCAGTTAGAACTATGAAAATTTCAGAATTTGTGTATCCCCGATGACATTGCATGTTGAAAGCTGATTAATTTGATATTTAGATAAAACTGAACATTTTTGTATTTCTGTAGGTACCTACTTAAATTGTGACTGCTATACATGTTGCATAATTTTCAGGCGTTATTGATATCGTTATTAGATCGATTTTGAAACTTTATAAAGGGAATCCTCATGTCATTTTTTTACTTATTTCACGTTTTATATATTTATTTGCACTTACTGATATTTTTTCTCATTCAAGATCAACTCAAAAGAGTTCACACAGATCAACAGAGGTATACATAATTCCCTTGTGTCGGAAGTGTCAAAATATTCTTGTATTGTTACGCGAGACATTGACGTTGAAAAAAATGATAAGGTAGGTACCTACTGCTTATCCCCCATTAAAATAACGATTTCGACTAAAAAGGTACTGAAAATAAAATACAATACATACCAACCCATATATTTTCGTACATTTATTATGATACAAATTTTATGTCACGACTTCATAAAACTTTCACGACATCAACTTTAATACCCATAAAAGTAATAAAAAATATCATGGTAGACCCAATTTCATAAGTTATTTGTATTTGACTTGATAATCTAATTTTATTTTTTTGTTCATTTTAAAACAAAAACTTTAACGAATGTATGCCATAATAACTATTAAGAAAGTTTTTTTTTTCGAAAAGTTGATTATGTTTAGTATAATTGTGTTAATGTGTAGTTTTGTAATACGAGTACCACATCGCATTAAAAATACATTAAAATTTCTAAATAACTTATTTGTAGAAATAATGGGCATTTGCTCATTATGTAATATGATTATGGGAAAAAAGTGGTCAAAATTTATCCACATCTTATCAAAAGTAAAGTTGAATCGAACCATTTTGCCAAAAAGGGGGGAGATTTGCACGTATACCTACGAAACGAAAAGACACAATTTTGCGCTCTGCGCACCCGGAAGCTTGGTTCAAGATATTTGGCAAAAACTTTATCATCTTATCTATAAAAACCTATACTATATTTCTATACACTTTGCCGACATCTTTTAAAATATTATATTATTTTTTTTTTATTTTTCGTACGTTAGTGATAAATTAATACTAAGTTCAGCAAACTGCAATTGTGGTTGGAATTAAACTTTGGGTAAGTAATATTTGTTAACATCCAACTAGTATTATTATAGTTGTATCAATCTCTGGTTCAATTAAGTTAACTCTTCTAAGTACACACCAATATTCCAGTCAGTTACGCGGATATATCAGAAGGCACCTACAAGTACCAATAGGTACATTTCCAATTCAAAATGATATTGACATACCCGCATCCCATAAGGTTACCGTGGTGTTGACTTGGTAAAGGTTTGGAATAAATTAAGTATGTGTATTGTATTACCAAGAGTTGAGGTGCAATTAGAGCCCCCCGTCTACTGGGTATAAAAACTCGACACATGTCATACAACAACAAAATAAGAATAAAAGAATTATTATCATTTCCATAATGTCCTAAACAAAGACGCCTAAACTCGTCTCAGATGAGTCGTGAGTTTACGTTTTAAAAATGTAAAATGTAAATATGTCTCGTAAACAAAGGGATAAGATTTTTTGAAACACAAACTGACCTCCCGAATTCAAAATAATGACAGCAAATTGTTGAAACAGAAAACAAAACTAAATATTGATAAGACCATACTCTGATAGTGGAATTTTTTTGTGGTCAATATAAAATAATGTAGGTTGGAAAATACAGCAATATCAAAATGATAAGCTATCATCATAATTATTACCTAAAAATCTCAAGTTTGTAAAATATAAAAGAGTGTTTCTAATTTAAATATATCGCACTATGTTCATCACCTCATCAAACTCATTACGATTTTGCGATAACCTATTAATCATCCGGAATCCCGTAGCACTGCCTAAATTTTAGACACGCGTTTTTTTATGCCCCATATACCGTCTTCCCTCTATTTTTCCCATTACTATGAGCACACTTGAATTTGATTTATATAGGTACTCAACTACATACAATATTTTTTGCATATATAGTATAGTTTATCTACAATTTAAAATAAAATTCATTTGACTTATACTATTAACGACATTCAAATAAGATTGAGCGAGTAAAGCAGCAGCCATTCAAATGTTAGTCAAATGAGTTAGTTAAACAGGGGTCGAGTCATATTCATAATCATTGAGTCGATTACTGAGTTCGATAAATGCGGCTTTTATTCTAGATAGTTTAGTGTGATATTAAACAGGTTCGAACAAAACAATAGTTGAGTTTCAGTTGTCAAATATTGTATTTCGGTATACTACATATCTTGTAAAGAAATTTGTATGGGACACATTGTAGACGGCTGACTGTAAATATTTACACTGCTGGTGACAACTCGCGGGGCATGTGTGCATTTGGGAGTTCAACAACAGATTGTTTGGTTTGGGAGAGGATAAGAAAATCACTGACTGCTTGTATTGAACGAACTGATTTTTGTATAAACCAAGGGTTGGACGTTTGAGACGGAAGAAACCGATACGTCTATGTATACCTACATAACCCGTAGGTCATGAATACAAAACATACTCTGTGACAAACTACTGCCTCCATATTGTGGTCTGTGTTTTCTTACGTAATATAACCAGACCACTGGGAATACTAAAACAGTGTTTGATGGGAAATATTTTCTCGCTGACCTACGCACATTGAGAAAAGGTGAGAAATAAAAACGGACGACCATGTAAAGCGGAAAAGTATTATCACAGAGTGGAGAAAAAAAGTTTAATTCCCAACACGTTTGTTTAAGTAAAATATTACAACTTTAATTCAATTTGACATTAAAAAAATAGGCCTTGTAGTTAGAAGAGCAACATTAGAGCTTTAAAGACTGTGTCGAAAATACGATACATTCGGTACATTCTAATGCCTATACACTAACGTTGGCTTTGGTATGTTTTTTGTAACTCCTACTGTATTACTTCAATTGAATTCATATAATTATTTTATAAATGGACTATGATTATCAATGTCACGCATGCTGTTTTCAATTCAGATAGAAAATAGAAAATTCAGATAGATAGACAGAAAGATCTCTCTGGGAGGCATCTCACACTCAGGTTATCTGGATCACAGAGTAACAACTCCCTAAAAGAGTTGGACAAAGTCAACAAAGCGGCTTACTATGACCGATGCTTTAGTGTTGTTAGCGATCCAATTAAGTGGCCTTTAGATGTCCGCAATGCTCAAACCATGAGCTCTTTCACCAAAGGACTGAAAACAGCTTTATTTCGTAGAGCGGCACATAACTATCAGCACCCTTGGAATGATCTTGAATCATTGAACGGCAATATATTAAATCCTCTTTTATTAGGTATTTTATACTTTTCCTTGTTTTTTTACATAGTTAGGCAAATGTAAGGTTTGAGAGTTCTCCAGACCCTTTTTTATTTGTACGGAGTTTAACAGGGAGCTGTTTACAATACTCATGAACAGAATGCACTGTGGTTGGGGAGGGGTTGTAAAGAATGAATGGCTATGATATGCAACGTAATCTTAATTCCTTTTGTCACATTTGGCGCTTTCGTCATACCCCGCCACCGGAAAATGATTGTACAAAAGTAAATTTCTGTGACATAGTTACTTAAATATTAATGTATATTAAATTATTTTATTTTAATAAGAATTAAAAATACACTGACCTGCAACTGTTAATGTAGCATTTCTACTTGCTGCCTTTCCTGCTACGTTTTGCGCCACACACCAGTATACTCCTCCATCTTGTTCTTTTTTTCCGTGCACAACCCTATAAATGATAAAAATATTTAATTAGAAAAGTACATAAAATATTACAAATTGTGAATAAAATATGTGTCTGTTGATCATTTTTTAAAGAATTTACTGCTGTAAGGTACCGGCTTAGAATAGTGCTTCTTTTTCATTGTCATTGTTTCGGGTGTCCCGTAAGAGCCAGGGAGTCGAAAATACAAGAGGAAAAATAACATCCAACGTAGTTCAGCAATGACGTTCACCACCCAATCTGGATGATGGTTTTTAGGTGTGACGAGGCTCGTGTGTAGGCATACATGCACGTGTCGTGATAATAAGGTAATCCTTTTATAACGTTATTCTGCCCGTTGGTCTCGGATAGAGGTATGTACGGAGAAGTGGTGAAAATAGAAAGACCCTTTAATATGGAGCATCTGTTGGCGATTGGCTCACGACATGTAATATTAGAGATAAGCTAAATTCATCTCCACCACCGGTATAAAGATATAGCTGATTGTAGGAAGCCTTTCACTCGACCATTAGAAAGTGACTGACGCATTTAATTATTTATTGGAAATTCTTTAATTGCTTGTAGGTACATATGCTTCCCTTTTGCAATCATTTAATGTAAACCCCTATTTCTCTGAGATCTAATGGAATTCTGTTTTTACTCTTCTTTTCAACAGTAAATAAATTATGATCTAAATAGTACCTCTAAATATATTATGATCTAAATAGTGGTGGGTGTGTCTTATTAAAAAATAAAAATATATAAAAGATTTCTAAATATGAAATATTATTGACTGTAAGAATTCTGAAAAAAATAGAATAATATACCGATTGAATTACATTAAAATGAAGGAATTTTGCCGGAACATAATATTAATGGTTTGTTAAAATCATTCAATCTTGGCGCAGTGAAAAAATAACATAAAAACTTTCATGTAACAAATGACGAATTCTATGAATGGCAGTTTGCAGTTCCAGACTAGCGCGCCTGCTACATTATGTGCCATGAGTAATAACACATAGGTACTCCTACCAAGGTAAAAACATCAATTTGACATGATGAATATTGGCGTCACCGTATGCACCAGAAAATAAATACCTCTGCCCTGCCGTTTCTCAACTTATTTATTTCGAGAGCCCCTTTTCCAATCAGATCGAGGTCACGGACCACTTTTCATAATTTGGGCCATAAAATCACAAATTTACAAAAAATCATTTGATAAACTTTAAATACGTATGTAGGTGACTAGACTACAAAAGAATGGATGGATTACATTTTGTGACGAATTCAAAGAAAATACATTTTTCTGTCTTATCTCCTCAAAATAATATAGAATGCATAATTTCTATGTCAAACCTCATAATTCTACTTCGTCACTTAAAATAATACCAAATAATCAACGTTACTGATTATTTATGAAGTATTTAAAATCGAAAATATATAATAGCGAAATAGGTCTCCTATGAAATATGCCTTGAATATGTGAATGAAATTTTAAAGAAGAAAATATAGAAAAATTTAATTGATAGAAAATTGAGACATTATTTGGTCTGAACGTGTGAGGCGGGGTATAAAAATTAATGATATGAAACAGCGAGAATCTGTATAGAAATATGTATTGAAATTCTATTTGTATATCCCGTTAGAAAAAATGATTATTATCAAAGAGACTAACTACCAGTTTATGTTACATCATTAACTCTACTGATTATTCATTTTCACAAATAAAATACCTTATAAAATTAATGAACATATACCCAAGTATTTTTCCACTAAAATTATAATGACTGAACCTTTACGCCGAGGTGGCTCTGCATTATCAAGGTCTAAAATAAAACTAACCAATTTAAATATATTTGGCAACATTGTAAAATCACTGTAACTCCACACACACAGGTTGACAGATGACAACGTTGTTAATGTTGTAGTGTAGGATGATTTAAAAAAAACGTAACATTAAATTCAGAAATTGTAGAACACTGTAGAAATACCGGCCACACATTAAATTTAAAAAATGTCGAGGTGCTTCACTTTGAGAAAAAAGGAAAAAAAAACTCGATCTACTTGAAGCAATAGAAATCAATGAAAGAAAATTTTCAAATCTGTTAAATATTCAAATTCCCCCAGTACACTCACCTATCCTTAACATTATTAAAAAAAACTTCAAAGAAACACTACCCAGATATACCCCGCCCACAACCACCACAGCTACCCCCACCATACACGATACGCTCTCACTCACCAATGTAGGATGACATTTGTCGAATCAGTCACATTTATAGTTGTTACTGAAGACGGATTGAAAAATCCGAAAACGTCTTAACGAAAAATAAATGTGAGGTGGATTATAAAAAGTTTTTTGCTATTCATGTTTTAGTAAAAATTACTAAAATATTTTGCTATTAATATGGAATTCCAGAAAGTTTGCAAAAATAATTTTGAATACACCTTGATAATGCCTATCTACCTCGGTTCGGTCATTGTAATCGAATTAATGGGGAAAAATACTCGATTAATGTTCATGAATTTAAAAAATGGATTTCCACTCTAATTTAAGAATCATTGAAATGCATTATGAATATAATGTTTGAAATTTCGGTAACAACCTTTTGTGTTCTGTTGGAATATGCCAAAAGACCTTCAGATCCCCTGAAATGATTTGCATGATTCACCGATTGAGAGACTGCTGTAGCCGATCGTAAACCAGTAGGTAGACGAGGCACAAACGACAAATCATCAGTTTCCGGGAATTGATCCGTAACTCGCGGCATAGCCCGAACATAAAACTAATGACGCGTGGATTGGCGCATATTCTACGCGTGCAACAAGAAACTTAGCATGGTTAAGTGTGCCATGAAAAAAATTACAGGCGGATGAATTTGACAAGTACAAAACAAGGAGAAAACAAGACCATACATGCTTATGTATTTATTGTGCAGAAGTGATGAGGGAGTCCAATCATGTTTTTTTTTACATCTAAATATTTTTTATATCTGTATTATGTTCCATAAATCATTTGATATTATCATAAAAACTGTTTTATAGTACATACATTGTATTGTCTTATAAACAACTCATTAGAATAGCGAAATATTTATTTATCAATTAAAAATTAATATCAATTATATATAACTTAATTCTGGAAAACTCAGATGTTTTGAGAACTTGGGAGGATTACATAAAAAGTCTATCTAAGACTCTCGCGCTGATATAAATATGTTACAACTCAATGAGGGTCCAGCAATACTAAAATCAGAATTATTGTATGCAATTTCAAATTCGAAAACTAGAAAAGCCTGTGGACCTGATGAAATTCCTATGGAGGTTGTAAAATTAATTAATGAAGATAATATACACTCTCTACTTGATTTGTTTAATAACATTTATGACACAGGGATTATCTCCCAAGACTGGCTGACATCATTGTTTATTACTTTACCGAAAAAGCAACACCCGAAAAAATGTAATGACTATCGCCTTATTAGCCTTATGAGCCACATTCTGAAGTTATTTCTGAAGATTATACATGCTAGGATAAGGCTTAAATGTGAACGTGACCTGGATGGCACACAGTTTGGGTTTAGGAATGGCTTTGGAACCCGTGAAGCGCTGACAACAATAAATATATTACTACAAAAATGTTATGACCAAAGGAAAGACATATATGCCTGTTTTATTGATTACGAAAAGGCTTTTGTTCGCGTAAAACATACAGAATTGATTAAAATGCTTCAAAGGTGTGGCGTAGATGACAAGGACATTAGAATAATTAAAAACCTGTACTGGGATCAAAATGCTGTTATCCGACTTGGAAATGGAGTCACTTCTCAGTGTATTCCCATACAGCGGGGAGTGCGGCAGGGATGTGTATTGTCACCTACGCTGTTCAATATGTACTCTGATTTGGTCTTCAAACAGGCACTTGCCGATGTGGATATAGGAGTTAAGGTTAACGGTGTAGCCATCAGCAACATAAGATATGCAGATGATACTGTTTTACTTGCAGATAGTGCTGAGGACCTCCAACAACTCCTAAATAAAATCAACTCCGCTGGCGAACGCTACGGTTTGAATATGAATATCAGCAAGACCAAAATGATGATTTATAGTCGGGAGAGCCACTCAAACGTACGCCTCAATTTGGGCGGTGTTGACATTGAAAGGGTTAAACAATTTAAATACCTGGGCAGTATTATTACCGAAAACCTAGGCCCTGATATTGAAATAAAATGCAGGATAGAAGCGGCCCGTAATTCTTTTAATAAAATGAGAAATCTCCTCTGTAACGACGACATCAATCTAAAACTACGCCAAAGGATGATCAAATGCTATGTATGGTCGGTCCTGCTCTACGGTGTTGAGGCATGGACCCTCAAGGTTGGTATCATAAACCGCCTGGAAGCGTTCGAAATGTGGATTCATCGTAGAATGCTAAGGATATCCTGGACCGACATGGTGAGCAACGTTGAAGTCTTGCGTAGAGCTAAGACAGTTGTTCACGACAGTCAAGCTCCGTAAGACTTCATATTTTGGTCACATAATGAGAGGCGAAAAATACTCGATCGTACAGTTGATCATAAAAGGAAAGATTGAGGGCCGTAGAGGGGTCGGCAGGAAGCAGCTATCCTGGCTCCGAAACATTCGGGAGTGGACTGGAATGAGGAGTGTGGAGGACTTGTTCCGCACCGCACAGGACAGGGAAAGTTTCTTCCGAGTGATCGTCAACGTCGGGGGGACCCGACAGGACACATAGAGAAGAAGAAGATCAATTATATCTTCCTTTTACCGACCTTATAGCCTATTTTTTCTTTTTATTTTAATTCCAAATAAAATACTAATTATTTGTTAAATAAAATTTTATATTAAATTTATGAATTGTCACTGAATTACAATTTAAGCCAGTAACATATTTATTATTAATAGTAAATCACGTCACAATTGTACTAAAATAATGACTTCATTTGAGCGGTACAAGGATAGCTTTTAATAGTTTGAAGAAAATCTATAAAACGTCAGACTCAGGAGGATTTTCAAACAATACAATGGTCTTGTTTTAGAGAACCTATTTGAATTTTGAAAGGAAATACGCCTTTGGTGAAAAATGACTCATAAATTAGCTTCCACAGCACTTGAATAGAAATGTTGTATTTTCTTTGAATGTTAAGTTGTATCTGTGTAGGTACACTGGCCCATAACAAAACAATTCACTATAAGGGTATGTGTAAATATTGTTATATGCCCTATGAGTTAAATAGGCTGAAATGAGCACATATTTAAGATTTATATGCCAGACTATAATGAGCAGTTAAAACATATAATGAGCAGTATGATTTTAATTGAATCCCAGGAAAAATAATAAATGCTAAAAATAGTAGTTGAGTAATTTAATGGTTTTATTTTTTGATTCATAGAAACACTGCCTATTAAAACAATGCATTTTCCTTAACTTATACCATTTGTTCGTTTATTTTTTTGTTATAAAAGTAGTCTTTGTAATAAAACATTGAAATACAAGGTTAAAGAGATAAAAGAGGAATATCTAAGTGTTAACGAAAAATGACAATATGAAGCAAGTGAAAGAAAATAACAATAAATTTGACAAGTAGAGTAAGAAGAAACTTCAACACTCTAAAGATAGTCACTTGCTGACCATCTTAGTGAGAATATAAGGCAAAATAAAAGTGAAACTCAGCAAATTTTGTATCAAAAAAATATTGACATGCTATGTAATTTCATCAACAATTGTTCGTTGGGAATTTTCGATATTGTAAAATTGTGCAATAAGGTATTTTTAAAATACCTAAATTGATTAATTCTATCAGGTACCTGAAAGATACGCAGCCATTAAACTGGTTAATTCAAGTTAAGTACAGGTAACATATACATACATAATACAAAACGATCTAATTTGGTGTAGTGATAGTGATATGGGTTTCCAGTTTCCAGCCAATAGCTAACACAGCGTATTGTCAAATGACCCAGCATTAACCTTCCGATAATGGATGGGAAATTAAGCCCCCAATTCACCCACGAATGCAACAGAACCGTTTCATATAATTAATTTCAGCTTAAAAACATATTACAACGGTTTACATTGGAATATTGTTAATATTTTACATACGTAAATAGTAAATTGGTCTAATAATAAAGTAGAGAGCGTTGAACTCTCATAATATAACAGGATAGCAAAGCCTATTGTTATAAAATGATTCTAGCTATAGATGAAGAGACAGTCAAAAACATTGTAGGTATTAATAAGATAAGTTTTTAAGGAGTAAAGAGTACTAAACAGCGTAATATAATTTTGGCGTTACTGCTAGTATGGCAAAAAATATAAACATAGGAACTGTTTACATGTACACTTTTTCTTTGTAATGACGACTGTTTCGGATGACAAGGCCCTTACCAACTGGTAAATATAAAATGTTGTTTTATTCTGTTATACTAAATTTCAGTACAAATAACCAGGATACCAGGTATATACCCAAGCTTTTTTGAACATTTTAGTTTTTGTATGCCCCGTTTATCTTACAATTGCATCTATTTGTATAGTCATGATGTTTATAATATTTGTACTCACTATTTTCATTTATTGAATTTTATAAAAACAGTTTTTTAGCCATGAAATAAAATATAAAATACATTAATAAAAGATCCACAAATACACAAGTACCACTCTGTAGATGCTCTTTGACCAAAACGCGTCAGTGGAATAATTTAAAAGTAGAAAAATGTTGAAAATTGAGTTATTTATTTATTTTAAGTAATGTAATACAATGGTTCCTGGCCAGTGTGATTAGGAAACTCTTAATGAACGAGCCCACCTGGAGGACGACGCAATGGAGTTTGTGGCTTTTTGGGTCCGGATGGTCATTTAGTCACATATGTGTTTACCGACACGACAAGAAGAAGAATATAATTAATTACAATATTGTGATAATACTAAACAGTTTTAGTATAGCTGATGTTGGAAATTAAGTTATTAGGAATCAATTGAATAATAAATATTGGTATAGAAAGGGTGAGTTTATCAATTTTGCTTGATTTAAAAATACCTGGTCAAATGGAGTTCTACACCTTAAATACAGTCTTTAGATTGACAGTTTAAAAACATTACATATTGAAATAAAAGTTTTTTCAATGCAAAGACAACGTATTTTGTCAATTATCTATTTTGACAGAGTTGTTTCAAAAAATAATTGTTTTTTATTGTGTTTTCAGTCTGGATCTGTAAGATGATAAATATTTATTTATTTATTTGTACATAATATAAACAAATACAATGCACACTAGCGGGCTTATTGCCATTAGGCAATTTCTCTCAACAAACCAAATATCCCAAGTCTCCAGAATGTGGCATCTTATTATTGGGTGCGTGTTCAAATATTTGACATAGTACCTATTAGTTGTCCGAGAAGCAACATAAAAAATAAATAATGTGTAATATTTAGAAAAATTAGAGAGATAAAATAATATAAATGTTATACGTTAGAATTTATTTATTAACTTTAAATAATATGTTCAAATATAAAATCAGTGTACCTACTTCATTTTAAAAATCCTACAAATTTTAAGTGTAGGTACCTACATACATGTTTATTTTTACAAATAAGGTATTTTTCTATCGAAACGTAGACGAAGAAGTCAATGCCATAAACGAAAAGTTTAAAATTCTATACAGTAAAATAAAAATACTGAATATTGTTGTAATAAATGGAATCTGCAAGGCCGTATTCCCATTGAAACATTCAACAAGAATTAAATTGATATAAAATAGTTTTTAGATTGTAGTTATGAATCGATTCGAGGAAATAATCGGTCGAACGCTGAAAGTCATGATAGCTAAACCATCTGATTCGTCAGGATGGCAGTTAATTAAAACGTCCAATGTTGAACCTATGCTTCTATTTCAACTGCTGGACAAGTGGAGTCCTAGAAGCTAGATGTGGATGGTCGGTTCACATGTTAACCGTACACCACAATGCTTGCCTGATTAACTATGTACCTATATGCACTTGTGTGTGAAACAAGATAAATATAAATAATAAATAAATAAATTTAATTTTATTTCAGTTCGTGAGCAGGGGGGTGCAATGCAACACAAACCATATAATATATACAACATTTAAAAATAATAAAAAAAAAAAAAAAATAATAATAATAATAATAATAAGGTATAAGTACATATCAATATATATTAACACAAACATTAAATAATATAACCGGAAGCAAAAACAATATCACCGTATAAAAAAAAAAAAAATAAAAAAAAAAAAAAACATCCATTGAAATCACTTCAGTCACTGCAAAATTGATGCCCATCTTCTGTGAATTGGAGAATCAAGCCACATACTAGCCTCTCGAACAATAGAATTGCTAGATCTCCACATCCTCATTCTTGCAGCAGCTATCTTGCGTCTTTGGAGAGTGGCAAAGTCATGGACCCCGCGCTCTACAAACATTTGAGATGCACTGCTGAATCTGGGTAACCCGAACATTATCCGAAAGCCATTATTATATTGTACTCTCATAGAATTATAGGACTGACATGTGTGTCTACACCACAGCTCACTTGTATACAGATTAGTACAGTATGTGATAAATAGATATTTCTTTACATTGTCACTGCATCTAGTGAACTTCCTGGCAAGCATATTAGACCTTACACTAATGGCCCTCCTCTGCCTTTCAATGTCTTTATTATCATTTAAGTCGTCACACATAACATGCCCAAGATATTTGATGCTACTACTGGCCTCTAAAATTTGACCGTTCAATGTTACTGGGAGGACATTGTCAGGAGGTGAGTCCCCGCGAAAAATCATGAGCGCTGATTTCTTGGCATTGTATAAAAGATTATGCTTACCTGCATAGTCTTCGCAAATCTTCAGCAATTTACGCAAAGCTTTGATGGAGGGGGCCAGCAACACCATGTCGTCCGCGTAACTTACGTGGTTGACACAGATTCCGGCCATCCGACAGCCAACTTGACAACTAAGCAGGGTCTCACTCAACTTATCCATATATACATTAAAAAGAACTGGAGACATAGATCCTCCCTGTCTCACGCCGCTAGTCAGCGCGAATGGCTCGGAGCTTTCTCCATTCCATTTCACCACGTTATCTTGTTGTCTGTACCAGGTTTCCAGAATTCTGATGAAAGGGGCAGGAACTCCTCTGGCATGCAGCTTTAACCAAAGGGTACTATGCACCACTCTATCAAATGCCTTACTCAGGTCCAGAAAACAGGCATAGACGGTCGTTCTCCCATCGATAAACTCCCATCAAAGTGACGCAGTCATGCTGCAATGACCTCTGATGATTCAATTTAAAAAAAGCACAGATAAGTTTTCATACTCATTTTAAATCCGTAGATAACACAAAAAATCAAGAAAATAACACAAAAACTCAAGGTTCGTGTTTCTACGTTCAGATTGAAGAAAAAGAGAAATATGGGTATGGGTTGGATGGAAATGTCTAGGCTGAGATATTTCAGATAACTTAGGACAGAGGTGCCTATGCCAGGGTAATAGCAGGGGGATCTTACATGTCACGGATAGAAGAACTACAAGATCAAAAAAAAAATCGATCGCAATAGTATTGACGAAAGGCTATGTCATCATTCTTGGTTCGATTCCCAATAGAAAAGATATTTTGATGTTTGATATTTGTTCCCACACAAATCATGCTTCTCTGGACTGGAAACACAGGTTAGTTCGGAGAAATTGTCATTATACAATAATATCACAACTTGCAGCTAATATTTTATTTTTATTTTATTTCATATTAGAGTATATTATACGATAAATTAGACAGTTAACTACATATCATTTTAGAAATCAAGAATATATTTTTATACTTATGATATTGGTATATAATGTATAGAATGATATTTAAAAAATGGTATCGTTATACCGACCCCAATTTATACTAGAAAGATCATGGCAGAAGACGCATGAAAGTAGAATTAATGCGCATGAAATAAGGTCACAAAGACGAATGTGTGGTAAAACGATGTAAGATAGAATAAGAATTAAGGATATTAGACGATAATGCATTATTGAAAGAGATATCGTAATATGCCCTAAGGTGGTTTGACCACGTAGAAAGAATGAGTGATGAACGTCTGATTAAAAAGTATATAAGGCTGATGAGAGGGGAACAAAAAGTAGAAGTCAGCCAAGGAAAACTTGGCACGATCACATAAATGGAATATTTAAACCTGACTAAAAAACCTGATAAAAGTGAACTAAAAAACCTGATTTGACAAATTGTTCCTGATATTCCTTCTGCATCCTTCCAATCCTATTTTCCATGATCAGTGTTAGAATAATGATTTTTTAATTCTTTCTCTTTTAAATATACTAAATTAACTACACTGACTTCAAGTTGCTCTGCGTTGGTTGGAAGAAATTTTCATATGGCAATAAATCCGCATTTGATGTACACGAAGAAGATAAATAAATGGAATTTTGAAAATTGAAATGAAAATTTGATAAATAAATGGTTAGATGAATAACAGAATAGCGTGTATGAGACGATTCATGGACAATGAGCGTGAATGAAGCGAGAAATATATGTCAAGAGAGGAGTTTGGCATTCGGTTCTCTCTGCCTTCTCCAAATAGAGAAACGGCGTGATGGTATGGTATATTTAAAAAAATTCATATACCTAATAATAAATAGCAAATAAATAACTATGCTTGTTTTGGTATTAATAGAAACAGAGGTAGATAGATCGATGCTAAGAGTAACAGACTTGTGTCTAAATTAAATTTATCATTTAATTTCGCTGTGGAATATCCAGCGACAGAATATGTATTAGTCGGGTCACTTGGCAGCGAGTATATAATATGACATTAAATAGTATTTATGTGAACCCTACGACCCAAATGACTATACTTAACGCTAAGCGGTACTAAATTATTCATAAATTAAATTAATCCTATCTACTAAAAATATAGTGGAGCATTCATTTTTCATATTTGGCCGTCTATATTCATATTATGATACAAACTCATCGTTTTTTACAAGTGACGAATGAAATATTAAAATTTATTCAAAAAATAAACTTTTTTTGAAAGAAATATTTAGTAATTTCATGTTTTTCAAAATGAAGACAGACACTACCCCCTATTCAGTAACTATTGTAACTAAAATAAGAACGTTCTAAAATTGTAGATTTTAGATTTACGGTCTTATTTCAGCGTTATAAAATATCAACTTGGACTAAATGGAATAGAAACGTACCTATTTTGGCCGGAACGTTCTTAAAAAGTTCCTGAATTAGACGTTTTATGAATAATTGTGAAAATTATGAAATTTTCATTATTTTCATAATTATTCAAAATACGTCTAATCCAGGAACGTTTCAAGAACGTTCCAGCCAATATAGGTACGTTCCTATTCCATTTAGTCCAAGTTAATATTTTATAACGCTGAAATAAGATCGTAAATCTAAAATCTACAATTTTAGAACGTTCCTATTTTAGTTACAATAGTTACTGAATAGGGGGTACTGTTTTGCGACGATAGCTTAGTTATCTGGCTGCTGATCCAAAGGTTCCGGGTTAGATTCCCGGCGGTGACACAGTTTTTAATTGTGTTTTCAGTCTGGGACTGTGAGACGATTAATATCGCGAGTCTCCAGAATGTGGCAACTTGTTATTGGGTGCGTGTTAAATAGATATTTGACAAAATACCTGTTATATTTTATAACAGATTTTTAATTATCTCAATAGAGACGAAGTTGGAATATTTATTGTAGGAGAACCACACAGAAGAACCACATGACAGGTCGTAAGCCCTGTAGGTGCCTTGATTTCCCGGTTCTCCTACAATAAATATTCCAACTTCGTCTCTATTGAGATAATTAAAAATCTGTTAAAAAATATCTTTGATTCCCGACAGGGAAAAAAATCCAATGTTTGCGCATATGCAATAATAAAAATATTCGATTACTTACACATTGGTACAAGTAGGTAAATAAGACAAAAATGACCTTATAAGTCTGGCGCAATTCAAGGGTGACTTCTATGCGAAAAATGCATTGTCACCTCAGATATAAGAATTGTAGCTTTCATTATTTACAAAAAAAAAAAAAAACCAATTCTCTCAATAGATGGCGTTACAACAAAATAAATAAAAAATAATAAGATTGTTGTTCATAATTTCACCCATAGATGGCTGTAGTAAAAATTCCTTATTTTCAAGCGAAAAGAATTTCAGTATTACAATATATAGAACTTTCAAAATTGAATTGATAGGGATCTCATTAAAAAGGCATAATTGGTGAACGTTGCGCAAGCGCATAAAGTGATCACGTAAACCAGCCGATGACAGGTCGTAAGCCCTGTAGGTGCCTTGATTTCCCGGTTCTCCTACAATAAATATTCCAACTTCGTCTCTATTGAGATAATTAAAAATCTGTTAAAAAATATCTTTGATTCCCGACAGGGAAAAAAATCCAATGTTTGCGCATATGCAATAATAAAAATATTCGATTACTTACACATTGGTACAAGTAGGTAAATAAGACAAAAATGACCTTATAAGTCTGGCGCAATTCAAGGGTGACTTCTATGCGAAAAATGCATTGTCACCTCAGATATAAGAATTGTAGCTTTCATTATTTACAAAAAAAAAAAAACCAATTCTCTCAATAGATGGCGTTACAACAAAATAAATAAAAAATAATAAGATTTTTGTTCATAATTTCACCCATAGATGGCTGTAGTAAAAATTCCTTATTTTCAAGCGAAAAGAATTTCAGTATTACAATATATAGAACTTTCAAAATTGAATTGATAGGGATCTCATTAAAAAGGCATAATTGGTGAACGTTGCGCAAGCGCATAAAGTGATCACGTAAACCAGCCGATGACAGGTCGTAAGCCCTGTAGGTGCCTTGATTTCCCGGTTCTCCTACAATAAATATTCCAACTTCGTCTCTATTGAGATAATTAAAAATCTGTTAAAAAATATCTTTGATTCCCGACAGGGAAAAAAATCCAATGTTTGCGCATATGCAATAATAAAAATATTCGATTACCTGTTATATGTCTGAGAAGTAATACATAAAAAAAGTCTATTTATTTATTAAACAATTTTACAATAAATTGTAAAGATTCAGTATTTTTATTACAGAAATTAAAATGTTTTGAAGGGTCAAAGACAAGCTCCATAGATGACTTTATTGAAAATGTGCAATTTTTGAAAGAAGTAAACAGAATTGATTTTTATTTCTTCAGCGTAGTCGCAAAGCCTGGTAAATTAAAATGTTGGCAAAATATGAAATATTGCAAAAGAAAACTTTGGAACATGCACCGCGGAACACAATAGAAAGGAACTTATCCAAGTTTGTATTCCAAAATAGAAAAATGTGAAAGAAAAGTTCTTTGAGGGGAAAAATAGTAGTGATAAAGTAAAAAGGTTTCTAAAAGTGCGGCCAAGATGGAAAAGTTTAATGCGAATGAAAAGTTGCATCAGAGAGTAGGATGAGACGTGCTTATACCGACTTGGGAATGGTAGATGTTTTTTTTTATTTAAATAGAACCTTTAAATCCCTTTAAATCCCAAGTTATTCATATGAAAATAATAAACAGTTTAAAAAATGGTAATAATTGTCTTTACTTTGGGAGAAGGTATACTAGAGAAGAAAAATTCACATTGGAATTCATATGAATATTAAATAAAAAAAAATCACCATCAAGATTTTACAAAGAACAACACCAACAAAATCATCTCGAAATATGAGTTTCCATTTCCATATTCGTGTGGGATTAAGTCTTCCGACAATTTTCGGCTTTGAATGTTTCCGAACTTTGCCGAGTCGCTCCGAAGATACGATCGTCACAATAATAACGTTGGTTATAATGAATGAAAACAAAAGGTGATTTAAAGGCATTCATCATCGCTAGAATGTGATGAAAAATATAAAGTATGATTTTAATGTCACGAAAACATGACATCGCAGAGTTACGATTCCATGATAGATGTTTCCGTATTAATTTTCTAAACTGCGATTATTCAAAGGAATATATCATTTCTAGTGCCTATATCCGCACAAAAATTGGTCCCCGAGAGTAATTGCTTCGAGGAAAAAGTTGAGATTTCCGCGAAATGAAAAAGTATTGAAAATGATTAAATTCAAAACTCGTTCGGAATTCTAGAGAAATATGGAGTCGAAGTTTTCTTTTGAATTATATTCTCTTCCATTGTAGTAGATTTGATTATAAGGCGGGACACGTAACTAAGATTACATGCGGAGTGAAGGAATTGATAGAAGAACATTTTCTCAACTGTCAAAACTTTTTCCCCTGTGCCAACTCAACACCCTTCGAACGTAGGGCATAGAAAAATATACCCCGTGAACACAAGCCAGACACTTTTGTGAAATGCTAAATTATCCCGTCTATTTTAACACTGAGAGTGTAGTTTTTCGTCAATGAAATACGACTTCACAGAAACCGATATGTTTACGTAACTTAGAAGTAAATTAATTTATGATGTTTTTTCGTAAAACAATCACGTCAGTTAAGTCAAATACTATTCAAATATGTATTTATAAGTAACAAAAATGTTGTTTTCGGTACATTTTTATTAAATGCTTGTAACATTATTCACATGTACCATACTCGAACAAAAATATTCAGGGTTTCTTGTTTATTAAAGTTTTAATGCTTTTGTATCTGGCTTGTTGTAATGAGTATTTAAAGAAAAAGTTAAATGCACTGGAATAACCCTTTTTTATGTGGTTATTAAAACTTATAAGGCGTCATTTTAATATAAGCTATTTTGGTCAAAATAATGCTGGTGTTTTATTGCCATTTTAATAAAGCTTCTAAAATACTGAACTATATAAACCTCATTCAAAAAGTGAGAATTTATTGCAATGTTCGAAATGTGTTAAGTCAGACAACCTATAGTAAATACCCGTAAAAAATAACACCACATTATTTCGTTCATAAAAAGTCATAAAGCTGACAAAAGGAAAATAACTGTAACTTGCACTTAAAAGACAAGAAACCGATACTTCTGGGGTGTTACAAGTAAGACTTCGTATAGGGGGAAACAAGAACAAATGAAAGAGAAAATAAAGGAAGAAGATACTGCGCAAAGTTTTAAACAAACGTAAAAGAACCATATGGGGATGCATCGCGTTTTCAATAAAAATATATCAAAAGTTCGTAAATAAACGGTTGTTGGAATTCTTTTGTGTTGAATATGGCACATTTTCAGGTCCATTTAAGATGGAAATCGGGCGAAAAATTATTGGTAGCATACGAAGAAAATAAAAGGATAAAGAAATATGATCTGTGACGTCGGAAAAAGCTGTTATGGCAGTACCAACCAATGAAACAAACGTAATATGATATTAAAGAAACGTAACATAAATATGACGAGAGATTCAAAAACACTATCAACAACATGTCCGTTGAAACAAAATACAATAATATGAATATGAAAATATTAACTATTTCATTTCATTGTTATTTCTTCAGATGTTATCTTGAGACGTTAATCTGGGATAGACATTAGATGACAAAAAATGGACGGTGTAATGCAATGTTTTATAAAAGTGATTGAATAAATAAGACAAATGAGTTTTGGCCAACGCTAAAACCTCCACTGCATAATAAGAAGTATCTTTAACTTGTAAAAATATATCGAAATTCCTGATTCATTCATAATTTACATATTAAAATGTTAAATAAAATGTACTACTTTGAAGTAGAAGCCAACGCAATTTATTGCTTCATATTAATTTAATAGAAATTGAAAAAACTCTATTTTAAAGTAAGTTTTGACAGAGAATCATAGAGAAGAAGTTTATTGTAATATTTAAATTCCCCAACTGACCAAATTCATAAATTATTTCAAGAATCATGCAACTAAACAAAAAAAAAACATAACACAGTGGTTTAGCTTATCAAAAATACGAGTTTTAACAAAGTAAAAAAAAACACATATAAGTTTGTTATTTACATAATAATATACATATAGGTCGAACACACTCACATCAAAAAAATCTTCCACGGTAATATTTTCACACAATAAACAAAACTTTAAGGAAACGTTCGAAGAAAAATAAAAGTACGTTTGGGTTGCACAAAGGTGTTTATTCGAAGCGTACTTTACCCACATTATGTCGGTTTACCTCAACCAGAAAGTATCTAAATTTAAAAATAACAACACATTACACCGAGCACTATTATTAAAACAATGGTGACTCCACATCTTCGGTGAATGTATGAAAGGTAAATTTCATAACATAAAATTGTGAAATTTATGAAGCGTTGTTAAAATACTGCCGTTATATGTGACAAGTTGCCGTCCGTAGCCCCAATGTAAACATATTATAATAATAAATATCAATAGATGGCATTAAAATATACTCCTTTTATAGCCTGTTTCTGGTAAATTATAATACTCCAGAGTCATAATATCATTTTCACAATCCAACAGATAAATGTGACGGTTCCATGTTTACAGGAATAACAATGTTGTTTGTATCACACATATAATATAGAGGAAGTGAATTGATTCAATAACAAATAATAATACTGTAACAAAGAACCAGAGAAAGGGATTCCTTGACATCATTTTAGTTGAACAAAAGAACGAAGAGAAATCAACCAAGTATCATGTATACTGAAACAATATATAACGTGACATATTCAAAAACTTAAAAATAAATTGTGGTTTTCAATAAAATATAATACGGTTTTAAATGAATTATTGTACAAATAACACATATAATGTTTATGATTTCAATACCTTATATTTTTAATACGAATTATGAATAACATATAGAATACAAAAAGTAATAGACAATAGACATGGGTTATGAAATGGTCAAATGTATCGATTACGCTAGTATACATTTTTTTGGGAAAAATGCATTTCTGTTAACAAACACCTTCGTCGCTGGTTACTTATTAAACGTAGTATTGTGTACTGGGGATCAAATTTTAAAGAAAATATTATGAATAATCAAATTCTAACAAAAAGTCCGCTCAACGATATGTTCCCTCTAGAAAAATTGACACCATCAGTTTCACCGACCGTAAATACAAACACAGGGAGTTAATTAACAAATGACCTGACAAGGAAACGGTACGCTTCGAAACCGATCTATAAAAAAAACAATTAGTGGTTACAAGTATGACATTATTTGTGTTTTAAAAAACAGTAAAAACATGCTAATTTGTAAAAAAAAAAACATGTTCATAAATCAATAAGAATACATTCAATTAATAAAGACGAATGATTTATATATTGGAATGTAATTAACAAATTAGATATAAAATATTGATCTCATAAAAGTAGACAACTATTTAACATAATATTATGTAGCGCGTGGTAGTACGTAACAACGTTATTAATTAATAGCACAGATATGCAAAGAGTTTAGTAAATAATATGTATATTTATTTCACATTATTTTAACAAACAGATCAATTTCACATCATAATGTAAAACAATATACATATATCTATACTTCAGCTCGAGCGGTCTAATGTCATTTTATTGCGAGCATAAATCAATACAGCCTACATACATCAACTTTCAGAGTATCGACTCTTTCTCTTGTGTTTATCTAATACTATACTGATTTATTATATTGACATTAGAAATACAGATTCACATTAGTTTAAATACGATTTTATTACGATTGAAAATTACACAAATGAATGATCTATATAGTTGTCAAGAAATAGGTTTCGAAACGATATACTTTTTATACATCTTATAGAAAGAGTTATCTTAATTCAAGGCACTAAATGTTAATCAATAATATTACATAAAATATTCACATTAAACAAAATGTGTAAAAACAAAGGTAAAATCCACGTTATGAGTTTATGATAAAAGTTACCCTATCATTTTCGGGGGCGAATAATAAACAAAAAATACAACAGCCAATTTTAAGCGCGCTTATAATAATAAAAAATTTGGATGATTTATATAGCGCCGTTTTCGTGAATATCTCACCTCAAGGGCGCTGAAAATTGATTAAGATGTATCATTATGGCTTTGGTAAGATTTGTGAAAAAGGTGTGTTTTGAGATTTTTTCTGAAGGTAGATATATTTTCAGTTTGTCTGACGGTATTTGGGAGCTTACTCCATGCATTTGGTCCTGCCACAGCAAACGCACGATCGCCGAAATTAGTGGTATGCACCCTGTTTATTTCAAATAATTTTCCAACCATGGATGAAGATGCAGAACGAAGTGATGATTGTCTGTCGTTAATTGAAAGAGGAATGCAAAGTTCGGAGAGGTAAGTAGGAGCCATACCATGAAGTGCTTTGAAGATCATGAGACAGAGTTTATATTCAATCCTTTCAGGAACTATAAGCCAATGGAGATTGCGGAGATGGTGAGAGATGTGAGAAAACCTGGAGGCTCTGGTGATGAGCCTGGCTGCAGCATTGAAAACTGACTGAATTTTATTAATTTCTTTTTTTGGTAGATTCGCATATATACCGTTACAGTAATCCAAACGGGAGACAACAAAAGCGCTTACCAAAGATTTCATGGCTTCAGATGGGATACTCCTTCGGATTGACTTTTAACGTCTTAATTCAAAGAAAGCAGAAGATGAAACTGTGTTTATTTGGTTTGTAAAGCTTATATTAGAATCTATTTTGACTCCGAGAAGTTTGACACAGGATTTGGGAATAATATCTGAGTCTTCGAAGGTTAGTGGGGAGGTGTCTATTAAATGATGACGTTTTCGCGTTGCTGTTCAAAGTAGTTCTGTTTTATTTGGGTTAAGCTTAAGTTTGTTTGCTGACATCCAAAGATCGATATCTTCGATACATTTACGAATTACGATTTTAAGATGGTGAGCATTTTCTGGTGTGCAATAAAAGTAAAGTTGCCAATCGTCCGCATAACAGTGTGCTAATAGTCCATGGGAGTCAATGATTGAAAATATGTCTTTTGTGTATAAAATAAAGAGTAACGGGCCTAACACAGAACCCTGGGGAACACCGAATTTTATAAGAGCGGGACATGATTTTAGATTATTGAATTTGATCGTTTGGTGCCGTCCTGTGAGATAAGATTGAAACCATTTATGTGTGTTTTCTCGAATACCGTAGGTTGATTTGAGTCTTTCAGTAAGAATAGTGTGATCAATCGTATCAAAAGCAGCACTCATGTCGAGGAATGCTATTAGAACATGGTTTCCGGTTTCGGTAGCTAGAATCGTGTCAGATAGTATTCGAAGGAGTCCAGTCTCAGTTGAGTGATATTTTCTATATGCACATTGAAATTTGGTAAGCATCCCGTTTGTCTCTATGAAATTATTTAATCTTGCACTTATAATTTTCTCCAGTATTTTAGCGATAAACGGTAAGTTGGATATGGGTCTGTAGTTGTTTAAGTCATCGGGGTCAAGATTTGGCTTTTTTAGTAGCGGTGTTAATATTGCTTCTTTGAGACTTATCGGCACTTCACCAGAGCACAATGATAAATTAAATAATTTACAGAGATAGGGTGCTATTAAAACAATACATTTTTTAAGGAACCATGTTGGAATGGGATCTAAGGTACAGTTTTTGTTGGGTGAGTTATTGATGAGTGTGATAATTTCTTTTTCATTTGTTTCGGTAAAGTAATCTAGGTAACTATTGCTTAAGTTGGTTGAATAAGAAGGAGAAGATGACTTAGCTGTGGTAGAGCGATTTTTTATAATCTTTTTTTGCATAAAATCGGAAATGGCATCTGGAGAGATATCTGCAGTAGTGGGGAGTATATTTGTGGTTCCTAAGACTTTATTTATTGATTTCCACATTTGTCTCGGGTTATCACGTTCTTGTTGGATTTTATCTTTCCAATAACTATTCTTCTTAGCCGTAAGTGTTTTCTTGTGGTCTGTTTGTGCTGCAATCCAATCAGTACGTTGCAAAGTTGAATGCTGGTGTTTATATGCTCTTTCTATTTTACGCATTTTTTTCTTCTTTTCCCTGCACTCTTCGTCGAACCAGTTGTCAGATTTTCGGTTTTGGCGTCGTTTTGTTTTTTCCGGTGCATGTTTTCCAATAAGATTACGTAACGTTGTGTTGTAGGTAGATTTTCTTGAGGTGAGATTTTCACGAAAATGGCGCTATATAAAATTTCCAAATTATTATAGTACACTGCAATAACGCTTCGAAAGGGAGTATAATTTTTAAATGGGAAAAAAACAGAGAACAAAGTTTATAATAATCGTAATTTGTATTAATTTTAATAGTTCAAATGTCGCTTCTAAAGATGAATCATTGAAAGCGTTCAGACTTTCTGAACGTACCGCGGAAAATAGTCACAGCGATTGTTTATAATTTAATATTGTACATTATGAACTTCCACTTTGTGAATGAAACCACATTAGAGACGTAGTGATTGCTTTGCTTAATTTATATCCGTATATGAGGAAAAACATAAGGGAGGTGGCTCATTTTTGACGTTCAAGATAAGTGTGTGGGGCTCGGTTCTTACTGTCGACTCTTACAATAGATAGGTGATTGTGTAGAGAGATTATCTTTATTTGTGTGTATGTAAAATATTTTCTTCAATTTCCTGAATATGTATTTAATTATCCATAAAAAAAACTCTAGTAAAATTAACCAACGTTTTCTTGTGCAACAAAAATATTACAATGTACGCGCGAGAACATCTCTCATGGCACAGCAATGAGGTTCACCAACCATTCTGAATGTATTGACAAATTGTTTATATAGTTTAATGAAAAAATTATATATTCTAATGCAAAATTAAAAAAAATCAACAGATAAAACCTTTAAAAGTTAACCTTTTCCCACCAAAATTTATATTATTGGTTTAAATAATAAATATCATATGGAAATATGTTCTAATATCATTTGAAAATATTTAAGTGAAAAAAAACCATGGGCCTGAAAGGGTCATAAATGTAATATATGCAATAATAAAAATATTCGATATAAATAACACTTTTTAGGCTGATTTATTCAATAATACTCCAAAAAACTATATGCTATCATAAATTTGAAATAAAATGTAAAAACAATACTTATTTACATTACAATATTCCTTCGAAACAACCAAATAAATCAACACCCTTTAAAATCGCACATGTGTTCCGTTTATTGACATTTATCTGTGAAACCATGCCAAAAACTTAGCAAAACAAAATAAGAGTTAGCAGAGAACATTATAATGTATTACCATAAAATGTATTGCCATAAACGAGAATATAAGTGTTTTATACGCTCAGTAATAAATGATAAAGATTATGTCGTTTTTAATCGACAAAAGGGTTTAATAATAACAATAATCAAATTTTAATAGCGTCGTTTTATGGTAAAAGACCTTTCCAAGGGCGTTTTTGCAAACCCATATACCTATAACTAGTTACCCTACATTGGGGGATATGCCGTGATGGTATGATTTCAAATATTTGGCTTAAGAAATCATTTCACTTTATATTTCAAGATATATTTTTGTACTGATTTGACTTACCTAAGAAAGAAAAGTGACCCTTCCAGCAGCACACGATGGCTTTTGGGATCGGTGTCAGATGTAACGACCAGTTCTCCGTCCTTGAACCATTCCACAGTAGGTTTGGGTTTGCCTTCCGCTTTGCAGTTCAACGTCACGGGCTCATTCTTTGCAACGACAATGTCTGATGGATGCTCCGTTATCCTTGGAGAACGGTATTGTCCTGAAAAAGAAAAACGAGTTATTAGAACAGACTCGTCTAGTGAGGTAGTAAATTTCCAAATAAGAACAATAATTTAGCAAAACGACAAAAGTCGATTTTTGGGCAAAATTATTTTATTTAACATAATATTTTAAAATTAAGCAGACAACTAAAGAGAGCACGAATCCCATGTGCCAACATTTCAACATTTGTTTCATAATGTTGAATATTAAGATTGACAGACTATTTTGAGTTGCTATATTTATTAAAGTGTTTATGAAAAACATAGCAACTTCTGTACTATATTTTTTTTACTGCACAAATGGTTATTTGACTTATGTAGTTTTGCTTAACTACCGCAGATTGTACAATTTTTGTTATTAATAAGTAATTTTATATTAGTTAGGTACTTTTTGTTAGTGACAATAAGAAATGGAAAATACATCATTTCATTTCATTGAAATGTTATAAAGTGATTTTTTTTTCAAATTGTTATCATACCTTTTGACATGTTACGGTTAAACAGATTGTTTGACAGTAAAAAACGTCAACAAAATGATGTATTAAATAATGATTTTTTTGGTAATATTTTGAATGTACTTAAAATTTTAACTGATTTACACGTATCTTCGAGATGTGATTTTGCCAAATTTCAGCTCAACTGAGCATCGGGAAATAGGGAAAATTTCGATTCAATATTTCAAACACCGCAGTGAGTTGATTAAAATTCGTATACCTGAAAAACTCCAATCGAATTCATATTTCGTATCATGCAAAATTACTTGTGATAAATTGTTTTAAGAGTGAATTTTTCGAATTTATCATAATTTATTCAGAATCCCGTATTACATTTGAAATATAAAATATTTTTCTGATTAAAATCATACCAGATGATCTCACAATTTGTAATGTTCCTTAAATATCGAATGCGATGAAAAGACACATTTATTATCCTTTAGATTCGTAAGCTATAAAAATATTGGAAAAGGCGTAAAAAATAATAGAGGACACGATGAAATTGATGGGAAAAAATAGTAAAAGAATGAAATTAGCTTTCGGAATATTCAGTCGGATGATACTTTTTGAGAAAGATGAGAATTTTTGGTAATCATAGATCAAGCAGGTAATAAAATATAAAAAAAAGGATCAGAAAGAACTTTCAAAAGTCTTTATGAGTACATAAATAAAGAGTGTTATTTTTTTTGGCGTCTGTCATGTATGATTCTAAATAGAATTTGTAGTCGAGACTCAGAAAGATAAATAAATCTAAAATCATATGACCCAAAACGTGTATGATAGTCTGTTTATTTAAAAATAAAACTCTCAGAATGACAAAAGGGAATATAATTATTTTAAGAATAAACCACTTAATACTTAAGTATGTACTAAATATTGTAATTTTTCCTGTTTAAAATAAATCCCCATCAGCCCCATAAAGCCCCATCAGTGATTGTGGTCTCAGGAGACTCAGGGCCAAATATTTTTTTTTGTAATAACCAGTCTAATATCAGTATTTTGTATCAGTCCTTGATTGACACTGTTCATACATTTACAATCAATATCTCCCACCTGTTATCTCTTAATGATTCAAAAAAATTAAGTCTTAATGTTAAAATTTCTCAAAACACACAACATTGAAGTGTAGCGTAATTTTGGACTTGCTTATATTCTCCTAAAACAACTCCTAACCTTCCTTTTTGTATTAATATTTTAATTCAAGGCATATAGTACTCTAAATTGGGTGAATTGCCATATAAACCAAAAAAAAAATGGAATTTTAACGGGGAGAGTGCAAGAGGATAAAAGAAGAGGATGCAAGATAAAGGAGGATATTATAAGTAAAATGAAAGTGAATGACTTGAGATGGTTTGGGCATGTTGATGACGGTTGACCAAAAAAATATACATGGGTGTAAAAGATGGAGTGAATAGCATGGGCCTCCCCTGAAAGGGAAGGAAACCATATGAATGATATGTTGAAAGAAGAAGAAAACAGCTTGAGACGGTGCATGGATGTAAATGGTAGTCAGTAATCTGTGAAAAAATACAGGAGTATGGCGCTCGGTTCTCTCTACTACTCCCGTAGGGACAAAGCGTGATGTGTAAATTATAACATTTTCCGTTATGCATGCGACAGAAAGATTTTAATCTATTTGAAACACAGTCTGTGATTGGACCGTTGTCAATCGGTGGTGTAATTGTGTTGATTGAATATTTCCTGAAAAATTACCACTAGGTGTTCTCTTTTTCAGATTATATTCCACGTGAGGGTTGGCAGACCAACTGAGTGTGGGAAGATGGTGAGAAGAGGGACGCGGAACAGCTTCTCCAAGTGTAAGACGGCAACTGGTGACAGGGGATGTTGGAAGCGCTTGCTGGGGGAGGCCATTGCTCAATTTGGGCTATAGCGCAATCGAAAAAGAAGAAAATATTCCGCATGAGTTAGAATATTCATTTTATCAGAATATTTGTAGTGAAAGTATATTATTCTGTTAATATTACAAGAATGGAAAGTAAACAAATGTCCAGATTTGCTGATACAAATGCTCCGATGCAAACTGCAAATGTGCAACTATAAATTTGTCTGTGTTGAGTATGTGTCATGTAGTAGTAGAAGTAGTTCACCAAAAAGCGGAAAACATCCAAGAATATGAATGTGAGATTAGTTTGTATAAAGTGGTGTAATCCCAAGCGAAATGCATTTTATACTCGCTTCGGAAAAATTGCAGCGATTTGCGCCACGAAGGAAAATATCTTACATAATTAAATAGCATGTTATATCAAGTGAATGTAAGCAAATAAATTCATGAAACTTGAAAACAAAAAGAAGAAAATAAAAATCATCGGAAGAATATTTAAATAAAAATGCACAGTTATTCAGCAATAACTTGTTTTTTTGCCGTGTGGCAGCTAGTGATGAGCAAACAAAACTAATCTAAGATCAACACCAAGATTGCATGCGTCACAATATGCCAAAACTATACTTACATGTCCAAAATCATACACGAATTACAAGTGTTTTTTTTTAGGTCGTATACTTTGGTTTTGTACATTTATGTACTTGTCTAGAAATATAACTCAGAAAACATTATTTTTTAGTGATTACATCTCATTAAAATAAATACAGGCAGCCCAGCACTTTCGTTCATATTTTTTGGTACAGAATCTATTAAAAATAAATACATTTACAATGAATATCGAAGGATCCCTTATTCAAGACTTAATAGACATTAGTCATAGTCAATAGAAAGTAGAAGAATCCAGTCATTTCTACGAGAAGTGTCATCAAACGATAATATTGAGCTTATGAATAACGACCATAAAGTTTATGATTTTAATGGAGCTATCAAATTGAAAACACATTAGTTGACAAGTAGAATATAACGATTTCTGAAAGAAAATAAGGTTGATTAAAACAAACTTCCAGGTGTAGAAAACGAAGAAGAAATGTATTGTTTTGTCATGAAACATGTTCTGAAATCGCACACGGTCGGGGGATACATAAATAAAAAATATTTAAGTGAAAAAAGCTAACGTTCGTTCCGCATGAGAATTTCCGGATATGTACATTATACAATGTAGGAACGAGATGGATCCTGGACTGGGAATGATCTTGGGAATTCTCATCCCATGTAAGAGGAAAATATACACGGCGGCTGCGAATTCCCTCAGAACGGACTACACTCACACGACTTTCATTTTGATATTTTTAAAAACCGAGAGAGTTAAAAAAAATACACGTATAAATATATTTTTTAAGCTGATACTGTCGAAAAAATATAAATGATTTCATAATAATTGTTTACATCCATCCACATAACTAGAGTAAAGACTATTTTCTAAACAGATTTTATTTATGATACATAAATATTAGATAATTTAATAATGTTTTTTGACAAGCCTTATATCTCAATTGATACAAAGTTCTTGGTTTCTTTGAGATATAAAGCGTGTTAAAAAATATTTTCTATATATTTGCATGTATATTCAATAATCTTAATTATTCATATAATAATTATTTAAAAAATGATTTTGGGAAGTAAATATTCACTTTATAATATGTAGTTTTATTCCAAAGTTAATGTTAAGTTTATTAGATAGATTGTAGATATTGTGGCTCAGTTTTTCATTTTAACTGTTATATGAAACCTTTTTGAGTATAAAATTTAAATTAAACTACTAGATTAATAAATAAGATATTTTTCTATTATTTATTAATGAATTTTATATTATTTGAGGTTTCATAATTTTTAATGTTAAATGCTCTGTTTGATAAAACAATAAATTCAAGTGAATAAAAGGACAGAGAGTCTACTAAGATACCTACTTAAAAACGGCGATAAGAAAGAAAAACTTTCGAATGAAATGTGGTAGGTATTATACTAAAAACTACACTCGGTATTATACATACGAACACAAAAGAGTTTTGTAGGTGAGTATATTAATCAAAGCATCAAACCACTCTATTATACCTTTGTGTTTGAGAAATTGCTTGGTGAAATGGAAAAAGGCGTAAAACATCAACACAGAACGTGAAACGTGGAAGCACATTTTCGTTGCATTTCCCCCCATACTACTCTAAAGTAGATAGATGTATAGGACTAAGTATATAGCTATACTATAGGAATAGGACTAAGGGTAGACTGGGGTAAATGATAAGTGAGCCAACACGGAGATTAACTTGGGATAACGGACGGTGTTATTTCCCAGATGCATTAATGGAACAAAATAGTTATAATAAAAAAGGACGTGATTAGAATTAGATACTTTATTTAATAATTCTATAAATCGATCATAAAAAAATATGCCCCAAGGATATTTTAGGGACATTAGATATAAAATGTTATATTATCTTTTATATCAAAGGGAATTTGTAAGAAAACCAAGCATTTTTATAATATAAAATTGTTCATCATAAAGCTATTATTGCGTTATTTCTATGAGGATAAAAATTTACGTGAAAAATCATTGCTAATGAAATGATTTGTATATCACAGAACTTTTTAAATTATAATGTTGCCTGCATTTAACATTTAATATAATCTTTGTCAAAAATTTAAATAGTAAGACGTCAAGAATTGATGATCAAATAATATTTTAAGGAAAAAGAACGAATTAAAACATTTATATTCATTCTGGTGACACTTTAAGGAAAAATGCGCGATGAAAGTAACGTAGATTCTACAGACTTGTGTGCGTTTTAGTTTTAAATCTATGGAGTTATTTCGGCCCCAAGCATTCAAAGCGGTGATACATTGCTATGATGACAGCTAACCTCCGGTTAAAAAGAAATTACAACAAAAAACAGCATGAAGGTATGCGTGTACAGAGCATAGTCATTTTAACATCAAAACAAGAAGCATATTTAAAGTTGTATCAATTCAAAGCTTTTTTATTAATTTTGTATAATAAAAACATACAAAAATATTCAAAATAAACATGCAAAATAACGCAAGATAAACGTATATGTATATACTTTGTTCCTTGGAAATTAGTCAATTTAATAAAGTTACAAATGTCAAGTTGTAAAAGATGATACAAAAGACATAGCGGAAAGAATATGTAAATGCGAAGATTCAGCAAGATTGATAAGTAATATAAAAACATGAAATTTTCACAGAACACCACAATTGTTCATATTGATTGAATTCTTAAAATTATATTTGTTTTAGTTCATGTAAAAAGTGCATCATCTCTTGAAATCTGTGAAACAACAAGAATAAGTTTCTTTTGTTAAATTAATATTAATAATTCTCATTTAATATTATCCAGACACGAAAAGAGGAGAGCGTGGGACGCCTTTGGTATAGAACAGGTCCAAGTGAAAAGATTGGTCTCTGGAGTTCCAGAATGAATTTAGAGGCTATTTAATAGATTTATTATTATAAACACGGCAACTTTCGCACACCGTAATGGCAGCGGAGAGTTTAAAACTTTTAAAACCTTGGAAATTTGGGTTGAAGGTTCAAATAGTTAAATCCATGTCATAAATCACTTGTTTGCATCGAGACTATTAGACGTTTTATCGTACCGCTTATGGTTACTTTATTCTGTTAAGCCCAGATAAAGTGTTTTATAGCCTCAACCATATAATTAGTTAACTAGCAACATAGAATTATGGTTTAGATTATGTAAAGTTTATGATAATATCTATACTTAGTACTTAGCGAACAATGTAACAGATCAAATATTTATTTAATTTATCTTAAAGTGGATTCTTCCTAAAAAATGTCGTACAAAATGTTCATTAGAGTCACATTTTTTTATTGTATGACAGTGGACTTTATTTTTTATGTACATATTTACTTTCGGGGAAGTAGGTTATAATCTAAACAGATATGTGAAACAAAACTGTTAGGTTGGATGAACATAGAAACTAAGACATCTATTGGTTTTGTGATCGGGACAAATGATTTGGAAAAAATCTATCGTAGGTATTATTAGAAATTCCTTAAATAACTAAAAATAAGTTATGGGATTAAAGTACCAGCAGTAATACCCTCTTTGACGAAGTAAGAGAGCAAGCAAATAAGGCCGCCGTCGTGGTTGGATGCTTGAAAAATGCTGTATGGAGAAACAGATACATGCTGAAGGAGAGTAACGTAACAATCTATAAGACATGTGTAAGACCGATTATGACATACGGCATAGAAACAAGAGCTGACACCGCCAGAACAAAAATCCTTTTAAGAACCACTAAGATGAACACTCTACGACCCATCGTAGGCGTAACACTTCGTGACAGAGTAAAAAAACTCGGAAATAAAGAGAATCTGTGATGTCGAAGATGTTGTGCAATGGGGAAGAGCACGAAGACGATTCTGGAGTGATGATATGGGGAGAACAGGTTCGGATCGAGTGGTGAGTATAGCAGCGGATGAGGAGATAACAAATAGAAGACCCCCTGGAAGACCATCCAAGCGATGGAGGGATAGTCGGACGTCAACCTCACCAGAGCAGACTCCGAGAATAACAGGACACAGTCCTAACTAAAGCGGAAGAAGAAGAAGAACTAAGTTACTTAACAGACCACGAAACACACCCGATAACAAGATTTTGAAAACTTATGAACGATATCATACCATAAACACAGCGAAAAAGTATACCTACACCAATAATCGATCCCAGAACAATTCTGGGTTATCAGAATACATTATTAACAATCCCAAAACAATTAGGTAAAGATCTGATATAAGGGCTGATCTACGTACCATAGGTACCTTAAATATAAGACAACATCAAGTACTTGAATATTTTGACAATGTATTTTTATTTTATTAAATTTAGGGTTATCGCAAAGCTGACACGATGCCAAATCGCATGAGTGAATCAAAAAGATTTTGACTTAGTATATACATAGCTGTAAGTACCTACCTATCTATCTTAAATAATAAAACCTAAAAATAATAATACTTTTAAGTTATCCAGGTGAATATATTAGTCGAGGAAGTCATGGAGGGAGGAATGTGCAGAAAGTGTGGTATTCAAGTTTTATACAGGGTGTTATTTATGGGCTAACATCGCTTGCCACGTCAGAGCGCGCAGGACTATGTGTGTGGAAGGGTAGGACAAAGAGACGTGTGATGGAAACATTTTACAATTTATTGTACTTGAAGAAATATTACCCTACTTAGACGTGGCTCATGTTGTTAAATTCCGTTTGACTTGAAATATTTTAGTTCGTTGAAAAAAAATGCGAATAAAGTACAGCGAATCATGAAAACCGTAAAACATATAAAACTCTTAATTGACAATACGTCTCCTCCCATAATTTCTATCCCCTTTCTTTCGTGTTATAAACAGAGTGAATTAAAATAAATCAAAATTATTTTTAGAATTTAAATACCAAAAATCCTTTCAATCGAAAGAATTAAGAAAGTATAACGATATCTATTGAGAAATTGCGTGAACGATCAAAATAATATGATATGGAAGGATCATTATTATCAACTTTGATAATGCCTTTATGCTATAGGTTATGTCTGCTGACGGCAGGCTTTGGAAGTTTCAACAAAAAATAACAAAATGTGAGCAAGGCTTTTTTAAAGGTAACTACAGCAGGTGACTCTGGTCGAATGCATTTTTCATGAAATTTTCTCTGGCGTGAAATAGGGGCGTTGCTCGCAGCCAGGTGTGGTATCTTTATTGAGAAGCCAAGGTTTATGATTTTCATTTGGGGCCTTACAGATGTAATATAAAAGTCTAAAGCGGGGAAATTTATAGCTTCGGTCCAACACACATTTCATTACTTCTCTCTTTTTAAAGATGACGCAGAGTCGCACTGGAGACTAAATTATGGAACAATGTATCAAATTTTAAACTCCAATCATAAATCTTAATATTATTGAGATGTCTTTAACAATTTTCTTGTCAAATATGCAACTTGAGCAACAGAGTGGTGGATGCTTGGAACAAGCTGCCTCAGGATCTGGTTGTTACTGAGAGTGTTAACTCATTTAAGAACGGACTGGATGGATTGCTGTGACACTGGACTCATTCAAGCATATCAGCTTTTTGCTGCCTGCTTGACATCTCGATAATAATAATAATAATAATAATAATAATAATAAGCCCCTCAAAATCCAAACCCACGTCCAGTTAAAAACATCTAGAACTACGTGAGGGGCGGGGAGCTACACAACTACATCGAGTAGCTTGCCAACGGGTAAAGGGTACAAACACACAACACATACATGCATCACACAAAAAACACAAGCCTCGGACAAACACCGCTACCTGGGGAGCGCCAGGGCACGTCCGGAGTTAGCGCTGGGCGTAGCAGCATGAGAGCCGCTAATGACATGCTGTCGAACAGGCGGACACATGCCGGGACACCCGAAGAAACAACAGCCGAAACCCAACACACCCGACCTGCTGAAAGTGCTTTGCCGGCAAGTCAACCGACAACCACCAAAGCGGGAAAACCACGACAACGCATGAAATGGACAGATGACATGAACATAAACCTCATGCGTTGCTACTACACTATCACACAAGGAGACACACAAATAATTGGATACAGACAGGAGCTACATACACAATTCACCACAATTTATCCAGAACTCTCACACATCACAGAACAGCGACTGGCGGACCAGAAAAGAGTTATAATAAACAACAAAAGAATACAACTATCAATACTTGATCAAATAAAACAAGACGCAATCAGAATGAGTAATCAAAATAGAATAAGTACATTAACACAAGACATAACAAATACACAAATAAACCACAACAATCCACAGGAAATATCAATAATACCACAGCAAAATAACACTGAACAACCAAATATAAACATAACTAACGAATCCACCAATATGAACAATAATACAACAATAAGCCCTAACAACAATGACGAGACCAACGGAAGAACAGAACAAAACCCAGACACAAAAACACAAATCACAAACACACTAGAACACACAATCGAAATATATAAAGATAGCGACCCCACAACAAGACCACACCTACCAAAGCTCAAAATCAACAAACAAACCATTAACATGATCAATATTATCAACACAATTCTACATAACATGATTAACACTGAAACAACACTCGAAAAATTACATCTATTAGTTTACTGTAGTGCATACACCATTATTACACTAAACAAACAAAATATAAACAATAAAACAGAAAACTCCCATAGAACACATAGAAGCACTATACCAGCATGGCAACACAGAATACAAATCAAAATCAACTCATTAAGAAATGAAATAGGCAAAGTAACACAAAAAATTAAAGATAATCTAAAAAATCCAAGAAAACTACGGGAAATTGAAACGATTAAAGACAAATACAATGAACACAACCTAACTATACTCCTTGATACGCTAACACAAAAGTTATCAGCACAATCACATAGATTAAAACGCTACAAAAAATGCTATGACAGGAAAACACACAATCTCAATTTTCAAACAAGCCAAAAAAGCTTCTACAACAACCTAAAAAACAACAATATAGAAATTACAGACGCACCTAAATTAAATGAAATAGAATCATACTGGGAGAACATTTGGTCTGAAAACAAAAAACACAACGAAAATGCCACATGGATAACAGAGGAAGAAAATGACAATAACCAATTTCAAAACATGGCCACAATACAAATAAATATAACTGACTTCAAAACTGCTGTAAAGAAGACACACAACTGGAAGACACCAGGCATAGATAATATCCAAAATTACTGGTACAAATATCTCCCTGTAACACATGAAAAATTCTCCGAACTATTACACAAATGCGTAACGGAAAACCAAAACCTCCCATCTTTTTTCACTAAAGGTATCACATATCTCAAACCTAAATCAACAGACACAAAAAATCCATCTAAATATCGTCCAATCACATGTCTACCCACAATATACAAAATTCTTACCTCAATTATAACTACAAAAATAGATCTTTTCCTAACACAAAATAACATATTAACAGAAGAACAAAAAGGATGCAGAAAGCAAAGCAGAGGATGCAAAGAACAAATCATCATCGACCGGACAATAACAAATCAGGCGATAAAGAAGAAAAGGAACATGTACTGTGCATACATAGATTACCAAAAAGCCTTTGATAGTGTCCCCCACTCATGGTTAGTAAAAGTTCTAGAAATATACAAAATTGACATAAAACTTGTAGAATTTTTAAAACAAATAATGAACACCTGGAACACGACAATATACCTAAAACTAAACAACAAAATGATAAAATCAAAACAAATAAACATTAAAACCGGAATCTTTCAAGGTGACTCCCTAAGCGCACTATGGTTCTGTATCTCCCTCAACCCACTCTCCAAGATGCTTAACAAAAGCAAACTTGGCTACAAAATCACAACACACAACTTAAATACCAATCCTATAAAAATCAACCACCTTTTATACATGGACGATTTAAAACTATATGGCAAAAATAATGACGAACTAAAACAACTAATTTATAAAACTGAACGCTTTAGTAATGACATAAAAATGAAATTCGGTATTGATAAATGCAACACATGCTCAATAGTAAGAGGTAAACCCAAGGAACACACGGGAAGCACCTTGAAGGATACGAATGAAATAATACGCGCAATGGACGAAGATGAATTTTATAAATACTTGGGAATTCTCCAGAACCCAAGCATAAAAGATAAAAAGATAAAAGAAACCACCAAAAACGAATACCTTAAAAGACTAAATATCCTCCTCAAAACACAACTAAATGGAAAAAATATGACTAAAGCAATAAACACATACGCAATACCAGTACTAACATATACATTTGGAATAATTAAATGGACCAATACGGAACTTGACGATCTCAACATTAAACTTAGAACAACATCATCAAAACATAGAATTCACCACGAACATTCAGCAATAGAAAGATTCACACTGCCAAGAGAGGAAGGAGGAAGAGGACTCATAGACATTAAAAATCTACACCATACACAAATAAATAACTTAAGGCAATACTTCTACACAAAACGAAATAGCCCAATACATAATGAAATCATAAACATAGATCACACATACTCACCACTTACACTTAACGACAACGAACGCAATCTAGAAATAACAACACATGACGCAAAAATTGAAACATGGAAAAATAAAACATTACATGGAATACACCCAAGTCATCTACAACAACAACATATTGATAAAGCCCTTAGTAATAATTGGCTCAAACACTCAGACCTCTACGCAGAAACAGAAGGATTTATCATAGCTATTCAGGACAAAATAATAAAAACAAAAAACTACACGAAACATATTATAAAAGACAATACAATAACAAACGACACATGCAGAAAGTGCAAATTACAAAAAGAAACAATAGAACACATAACAGGTGGCTGCTCAACTCTTGCACCGACGGAATATACAATAAGACACGATAACATCTGCAAACACATATATTTGGAACTAGCCCACAAACATAAACTTATCGAAACACACCCCAAGTGGTATCAATACACACCCCCAGCTGTAACAGAAAATGATAACTACAAACTATACTGGAATAGAGACATAATCACAGACAGAACAAACCTACATAACCGACCAGACATTACATTAATCGACAAAATACATAAACACACATATCTAATAGAAATATCGATACCAAATACAGCAAATCTACAAAAGAAACATTTAGAAAAAATAGATAAATACATACCTTTAGCAGAACAGATAAAATCACAGTGGAAACAAGAAAAAGTTACAATAGTCCCAATAATATTATCGTCTACAGGCATCATACCAAAAACTCTCCAAAAAAATATAGACATACTAAAGTTACCCCCATACGTAATCACCAACATACAAAAAACTACAATTATCAACACATGCACAATAGTCAGAAAATTTCTACAGGTACCACTTTAAACAACTACACACAACCACACAGACACACAAACACATAGCCTCACAACTTGAGTACGCTCCGTTGTGAAGGAAATTACCGGATCATAACCGAGATCAATCTACATATAATAATAAAAAAGTAACAATAGTCCCAATAATATTATCGTCTACAGGCATCATACCAAAAACTCTCCAAAAAAATATAGACATACTAAAGTTACCCCCATACGTAATCACCAACATACAAAAAACTACAATTATCAACACATGCACAATAGTCAGAAAATTTCTACAGGTACCACTTTAAACAACTACACACAACCACACAGACACACAAACACATAGCCTCACAACTTGAGTACGCTCCGTTGTGAAGGAAATTACCGGATCATAACCGAGATCAATCTACATATAATAATAATAATAATAAACAAAAGAAAAAATAGAAACATTTAGAAAAAATAGATAAATACATACCTTTAGCAGAACAGATAAAATCACAGTGGAAACAAGAAAAAGTAACAATAGTCCCAATAATATTATCGTCTACAGGCATCATACCAAAAACTCTCCAAAAAAATATAGACATACTAAAGTTACCCCCATACGTAATCACCAACATACAAAAAACTACAATTATCAACACATGCACAATAGTCAGAAAATTTCTACAGGTACCACTTTAAACAACTACACACAGACACACAAACACATAGCCTCACAACTTGAGTACGCTCCGTTGTGAAGGAAATTACCGGATCATAACCGAGATCAATCTACGTATAATAATAATAATAATAAAAATATGTTGTACTGACTCGATTCGGTAGTAAATTAAAAAATTGAAGTTTATAAAGGCAAAAATCAAATCAGATTAATAGGTCTAAGATTTTTTTGTGAATGCGTTGAAATTTTTTGACTTTTTTACCATTTTGTATTAATCGCTAAAAGCAGATGTGTGGAAGTTTATTGTAAATGTACAATTATTTTCAGAAGAACATAGAAAACGAGTGGGTTGTAGCCAACACTAAACTCTCCACACCATAGCAATTGTTCATTTTTTCTTCTTGAAAGGTCAATCTCTAAATGCATTTTTATGAAGCACATTTCTATTAGATTCTTAAACAAATTTGAGATTCCCAGAGGATAAAAGTTTTCACATTACACTATACACACAAAAACATTGCCACGGAAATCATTGTATGCATTTTCTACATGATACCTGTTGAGAAATTTTAAGTAAAATTGCATTGCCAGCAAGATGAGCATGTATGATACAGAGTATCAATGTTGATGAGGCGATGCATGTGTCAAGAATGTGGTGTTCGGTTCTCACTGCCTACCCCTTGAGGAAGATAAAACAGGAATCTTCTTAGACATAGAAATGGAATATTAGTTCTTTTTTGGATATTTACGCGACGAGTTGAAGTGAATCTTTCAGTTTGGGCAAGAATATTTAAAAAAATAAGTCCTGAAAATTCAGAAGCCGGTCCTGTAAAAACAACTGATGCGTCGTAAATGAAAATGAGCCCCCATTGGATAGAAGAAAAATATTTTCTCGGATATTTATATTGAAATGAGGATTTCCTATCACTTCATATTCAGTCTCCTCCTATTCTAATACGATCGAGGAAATGTTTCTTTCGTCTTTTTGATACATTCAACTTATACCCACATTATCCATTCAACTCCAGACTTTATTTTTATCATACCTGACTGACTGAATATGTATGTACCTACCTTTAGTAACGTATATCTTATATTTAAATATTTTCTTTTCGATATTGTCTGGAATATTTTTACATAGCTTGGGGGATACATATATTTTCGTTATAAAAATATCATGGAGAGTTCATATAGGAAATTTAGCAGATAATATATTGGCATGCAAATGTATACAATAAAAAATAATAGCATAACTTTTACAGAAAAACATAGGATAATGAACATACATTCCACCACGGAATAGCCTACAATGCGGGATAACCAGCGACATGTGTGCGGGCGCACATTACCCTATAAAAGAAGCGCGAACATACGTGTATGCCCACACATTACTCCCGACTCACCTAAAAAGGCAAAATACAGAATGGGTGGTGAACTTCATTGCTGAACTTTGTGAGATGGTAATTTGCCTGTTGTATTTTCGATTAGGTACCCGGCTCTTACGAGTCACCCAAAAACGATGATAATAGAAAATAGTGGAAGCACTATTCTAAGCCGGTGCCTCACAGCTAAAAAAATATACCTATGCTATTGTTTTTCGGTCAACTTACGGATACTATGTCGAATATTGATTCAATTAAACGTTACCACATTTTGAAGACTTGTGATAATCGTCTCACAAATCCAGATTGAAATCAGAGAGAATTTAGTTCTGGAGTCATCTGTTCTGGTTTTGGAGTTGATAACTGAGCGACGATTTTTCGCCGACATAAGAGATAATACAAAAGTTAAAAATCTGCGGTACCTTTAGAATAATAAGGTAAATCAAGAGCCCTATTAAGTAGATCATTGCTTAATGGAATATCACGAAAAATACCATATAAAAAAGCAGGTATTGAATCTTCAGCGGCAGACAAGACGGAGACCAAATGCTAATCAATATACGAAATAACTTGGTGTTAGGGATATATGTACCGAGTAGCAAGGGTTGCTCTAGAAAGGATTTGATATGACCACGGGGTGAATGATACTTACTTTATAAGAAGCTTGAAGAATATTGTCGGCCATTTTGAGACGATGCATGAAATTAAATGTTTGCAAGAATAAAATTGTGTGGTCTATTGGTCCCGTCAGAAACATGGTGTGATTGTAAGTAGGTACAATGTGAAATCAAAACAATATTATCAATCATTGGTTCCGTTCAGTTCAGTCCATATGGTTATCATGCATGGCCATTTGCATTATCGCCTCAAACGGTAATCAAATTGTAAATATTAATTATTTATTTATAGTCGTTGGAGAAAGTATCATTAAATTGATTATTTGTTACAAAATAAAATATGAAACGTAACAATTATGTTTCATATAAAAAGACATATTGCATAGTAGACAGAATGTATATATTTAAACGGTTCATTATTAAACATTGCCTTGCAAGTATGCAAAGTAAAATTCCATACAAATGAGATCAAATTGTTGTGAAATAGCAATAAGAATGCCATAATTAACTGAAAATAAGCTGTAGAAAACATCAGGTGATGGGTATTAATGATGTTAGGTAGTGGACTGTATTATAAACGATCTCACCGATGCTTCTTTATTCCTGGTTCACTGATTATTTCCTTTCTGTTCACACATCCACACGCGGTGATCTTCAAACTTGTACTGAACTTTGTTAAATTGTCACTTATTATGTCCTATTCTGATTCGTTTCAGAATACGAAAACGTCTGTAACCAACAGGTGATCGTGGATAAAAGGATTTTATCCGCGTGGTGTGACGTAATAAGTCCCGTATAAATGCAGCCAATTTTTTGACATTTCTCATATACTAAAATTCAGACGGATAAATTAAGACAAATCAGAATAGGACATAATGTCACCCAAAATTATTGCGACCAACTTTCCAAGTAACAATTCTCAAACGCATCGGTGAGGGGACAATGGCAAAGAAAGGATTCAAAGGAAATATGCTTCTACACAAGCAATGTGGGGCAGATTTCTAAGAAGATCTAGGTTTGGTTACGTAGATAAAAATAAAATTATGAGAATGATTATTGATAGAAAAACACAACATTATGTAAGTATTAAAAAAATGTATAAAAGACAAGGATAAATTAATGTGACATAGATGGATTAATTTCTGACAACATTGCATTAGTTTGCTTTTTTCGCCAATAATTATTGTAATAATTAAAATAGTATAATTATTTTATGGTTTTTTAGTAAAATTAATTCTCAATCGTAATAATTTATTTTATATATTTTTAATGTTTTTAAATGAAACACAAAAAACTCCTACATTTATAACAATAAGAAATTATTATATTATTTAATCTAAAAAAAATTTACACTACGTACCTACTATTCATACCACGCAACTGATCAAATGAACACCTCGGCACAGGACTTCCTAGTGGGGTGTTTAGTGTTCATTGTACCAATGCAATATCAAATTTACCAGTAACACAAACAATATTTCAAGTATGTAATTGTAGTGTAATACCTACTTATATCATTTATGTAAATTGATAAATAAATTCTCATTATATTGACGTAAGAATATTTTAAACAATTTGAGAGACAAATACTGATTTATATAATACTGCATCTTTTAATTTGCAGATAAAATAACCAGCTCAACAATTAAACTAAGATTCGCTTAAGTTTTAACCGAGGAAGTAAAAAAAACTCTATTTAAATAAGTGTCAAAATACCGTCGGCACCTATTAGTATCAACGTGAATGGAATAAATTTTAGAGAAACTATTACCAACCACACTCCTAGGAATAAATTCAACTCGGGTGGATTTTGCTTCCATTTCGTGTCGACTGTTGAATAATTTTGTCTGTATAATGGAGATATCTTCTGTGGTGCACATTCAAACAAGGTTAGCGCCTGAAGGCGAACCGAACCGAACCTTGCCTCACACAGGGGTTACATTTACCCTCATGTGTCTATAAATCATTCCTTCCGGTTCGACTTTAGATAAGATAATGCATCCCACCTACTACAACCAATTTATTTAAAAGCATAAACTAACGGACGATCTTTTTCTGTGAAAAATGGTGATTACAGATGAAAATAAATCTACTTTTAGAAGTTACGAAGATTAACTAAATCGCAAGTTCTTTGTATAAAAAAAAGACACCAAACTAACAACTAAAATACCTCTGGTTTCATTGAATTTTTTTTTCATAATTTAAAATAAATAACACCCTTTTCTAAAATAAAACAATCAAATAATATAACATCGATTTCTTAAATATAACATAACTTTTCTGAAAAAATATTAAGTATTGTACAAATATTAGATAAGTATTTTAATATCTTTTTGTGTATTGCATCGAAGGAAATAATGAAGATTTAATTTCAATTTATGTTATTATGTGTTTTGGAGCAAGAAAAAGGTACATTGTCAATTTAATTAATACGCATCCAATGATAATTTTCGATATGCTGGAGATCAGTGAATGTGTATAAGGAGAAAAAATACGTTTTCCCTTAAAAGTAATATTACTATTCCAATTATTTTTATTTTTAAAACAAAATGGTTGGTAATGATTGTAAATAAAAAAGATCAAGGTAGGTTTTCTACTAAGATATACTTTATATAATATGGTTCGGCACCTAAATGTTGTTATCGACCCATTAAAAATATCTCGTAAAGTCTCGCATACTTCTTTCCTCTCGTTAAATATTCTTTGCATACCCAGTACATCTGATCCATTCCCTTTGTTCTTATTCAGAAGTTTGGCTGTGTAAATTTAGTATGTCATTAACCTTTGGTACATTCATGCTTATCAAACGATTCCCATCTCTCAGCTTATTCTTCATTATTTTACCCTCGCATTTTCCATATTTTCTGACATCCTCATACATAATCCGGCAACACTAAGTAATCCATGATATCCATCTTAAGTCACGTATTTCTGTTTCGTCATTCACACCTCATCAACACGAGTGAAACTTCACTAAGTAAGAAATAACATCGCAGGAAAAAATCGATTACAAACTTTTTGAACTGAATAAGAATAATATGATCAAGAGATAATGTTGTCCGCTAATAAATTAAAATATTTCTTCGAACTTGTCGTGGGTAACTTTGTATAAGTTTACTTTTAAAAATAAAAACACAAGCTTTGTTTATACTTCTACTTTATATAGGTACTTCTACTTCTACCTATAACGTTTTCGAGTTTGCGCTCATCATCAGAAACTACTTATTTCTACCTCAAAAACTATAGACAACTTAACTACAATAGAATAGATGGATGTGGAGGTCATGGTGACAGGGGGTGGGGCTAATAATTTTAAGGGGGGGGGGGGAGAATTCAGTGCAGGGTTTTGTATGTAAAGGATTTGATTTTTTGGTACTTTATTCATTTGAAATATTTCTTATCTATCCAACGTCTATCGCCAGCGTGAGCGCAAGGAAGCGCTGGAAAACGTTACAATTTATTTCTCAAGTAATTAAAATTAGAAGTTTATACAGAGTTTGGGTTTGTATTTTTTTTTTTCGTTTTTTAAAATTATTTTTTATATAAATTGTATAAAATATTCAATACATATTTGAAAAATACAAAATAATACATCGGTTGCATTGTATTAATAACACAGAAAACATTAATATATTTGAAACACAATTATTTTTTTTTTAAATCAATATTCCTCTTATCCTATCCTTCTAAATTGTAGTTTATTTCTTGGAATTTTTGTTAATAGCTGCAATAAAACAAAAAAATCAATTTGATATTTTTCAAAATAATTTCATGACGTATCTTGTTAAAATGTTTTGTAATAACATTTTTTCAAGGAATTGTTTAAAATACTGAATAATTAATTTAACCTACAAAAAAACCTTAATAAGTTAACGCAAATTGTAAACTGCTGGTTATGTGGGTATATCGATAAAATATAAAAATAAATATGTGAATATTTAAAAATAAAAAACAGTATTTTCGTATTTTTCCATTCGAAATCCGCAATATAATTAAAAGTGTGATATCTATAAAATAATAAACTTAAAACCTCAGAAGTGGAAGTAAAGTTACCTTAAGTTGAGCGAAATAGCCGAGTATTTTAAGTGACTGAATATAAAATAAACTTTTCAAACAAAAGACAGTGTTGAAGCAAAAGTAAAAAAAAAATCAGCGATTAGAAGCACTCTCGGAATAAATTTAGATAAGTAAAGAAGGTTTTTTTGGGAAAAAAAAAATGTAAGAACGTCCAACGTTCTTCCGAGAAAAGTCAGACTGTAAAAATAGTGCAGAATCCTTCACGGTAGTCTGTGAAACAAATTGTAATAATAAAAAAATAATTGATCGTAAAAATGAGACGGAAGAACGGTGCGCGGTAAAAGTTTTAACCGTCCCCGGAGGCTTGCTGGGAAGAATTTGCATAGAATTTTTATTTTAATCAAGTTAACTTGCTTAATACGAATCTATGGTAAATCGTTTAGCGGCGTGAAAAGATGTCTGATTGGTGGGTTCTAAAAAGTTGTGGAAAACTTTTTCGTTTGGGAATTAATTTAAATGTCGACGATATATTAACATATTTGGGACAAACTATATTATATTTCGTAGTTTGTGTTGACTTCCATATTTATCTTTTTTCTGCACAGGTTATTTTTTTTCAAAATATCAAATATTGAATATATTTTTTGTTTTTATTGAATTTTTAATATTGATCTTAACATAAACTTTAAACATATAGGTAGTTAATAATTATTTAAGAATGGTTGATATATAATTTTGATTATGATATTGAAATTTAAAAAAAATACATATTAAAAATGTGTAACGTTAAATGATAGGAAACATATGCTTATTTGGTTATAATTTTCTTGTATATTTAAAATTTTCATCGTGTAGGTACTAACTTTGGTTTCATAAATATTATTTTTAAAGTGATAAATATTAAAATTCTAACACACATGGTAATCAAATATTTGATCTTTATTATAAAATTTAAAGGAATTAAGAGAGTAATTACTAGATTAAGTAGGTACCTACCTATTGTATAGTTGAATTTTTCTTAATTACATATAAGAATCAAGAACTTCGAGATATCCAATATGATAGTGAATTTTCTTGTTTTTACCAAGTCTCCAACAGTGAGCAACTCTGTGGAAGTAAGTTTTTTTCTTTAAATTTAAATCGCAGATCTGATCTGAATATGAAAGCTTGCCTCGGGCGTCGAAACGTTGCGGCTGTAAAAACGATCGCTCAAGATACCTATTGTAGATATAGTAATAAAAGACAGACACGCGGGTAGCTTCAATATATAAACTAGGCCAGGATTTTCACTGAAATCTACATAAAATATTTTATCCTTTGTCCCTGGAAGACCATTATTTTTAATTCAAAAAGCTCATTGATTTTCTAGAATCAAGATTATTGATAATGGAAGTCGTCGAAAAAACAGATTAGTTAAAAAAATATATATTTGGTTTGAATTAAAAACTAAAATAATAGGATGTATTTTTTAAGTTAGCTGAAAATTCAATAGAAAATCATATTTTACTTATTTTTATATTTAAAATACTCGAAATATCTTATCTTTATATTTAAATACTCGAATACACGAAACGACTTCTTTTCCAAATGTTTACAAACTTTTTCAATTACTCTTTTGATAAATATGACTAAGATTATTACATCTGTTGCACTATTACTAGATATTTATTTCTGAAAAAAAAAATACAAACGATATTAAACATATCTCATATTTTTTTTTTTAAATAAAAATAAAAGCATGTATGACTGGTTCCTCGAAAAGTTGTTTCTGTTATTTCTTATGTATTTTTGAAAGTGTATTACGTAATATAATAACGAAGGTGTACTACGATTCTTTTTTGACAAATTTTAATATCTCAATAGAGATGAAAATATATATTGATGGGAAAAAACCAACGTAGCTTAAATAAATAATATGCGATCATAAAAAAAAATATACGATTCATTTAATCCAATTATTGAATATGGTAGTCACCTCTGTCGTGACGCCCCGCAATACCTAGCCTCGATGATGTATAAAGGCGTGCTGTAGGTCTGATTGACGACCCATTATTGACCGATGGATTGCAATCACTAGACCACAGACACAAGGTCCGTAGTCTTAGTTGATTCTATAGATACAACCGTAGAGATGCTCAGATAAACTTGCATCCCTGGTCCCTCTTCCACCCATTCACCCAGTCACTCGTTTTACTCATTCTCAACACCCGTTCACAGTAAACCTTAAATTTACACGAACCAGTCGCTTCTTGAACTCTTTTACTAACACAGCAGCCCGGCTGTGGAACGATCTTCCGAAATCTGTGTTAACACCTTGCGCTACCCTAAGTTGCCATGTTAAAAAAATCTTCTTAAATCATTTATTGCACTAATACACAACGAAACTCGTAAAAAGGGCGAATTTCGAACCTTGTAAAATGTGCGAGTTTCAAGTATTATTGTAAATAAAACTATATTATTTCTACTGTTACATTAGGAATTGATCGTGGACTCTGCGGTTCACTAGACAGATTAAGATTTACTATCCAGTAATAAAAATCAACCAGAACTAGACATAAAAGCAAGTAAAATCACATCGAGCATACGTATTTATTATAACAGCATGTTTTGCATTAACTCCATGTTCATCTTTAACAGAAATGTGACAAAATTGACATAATTTATGGAGGTATAAAATGTACTCCAATAGAACCTTCGTATTAATAATAATAATAACATAACATTAAATGTTAACCAAACAAAACTGACTACAAGTTAGATAATATAATGACATCACTCACATACCAATCCCATACAGAACATACCAAGGAAATTACATGCTCGACATAGTAAAGAATTATGTAACAAAATTGTTGGTCCATTATATAGTTCTGTGCCGGTTCTGGGATATGTATATCGATAAGATATATAGATAGTAAAATGACACATCTCAAATTTGAGATGTAGACCATTTTATCATGATCAAATCATCGGACCACATGATATTATTTGATGTGGATCAATGAATATAACACCATTTTGTAAAACAGCATCTTGATTGATATCAAAACCACAGTTATAGTAAAACAACGATACGTTTGAACAAAACCAACCAATGTAATGCTTGTTCATATATATAAATTTATTTAGCTACTAAAAAAACGATAAAATATACATATACCTACCTATATATTTTAGGTTTTTATAGAAAATGAAAACATTTTAATGATATTACAAACAAATATTTGTAACTTTTTAAAATAATGCACACTTCCTTGTACCCTGCGCAAGTGGAGAGTTTATTGCCGTATAGAAATCTCTTCCAACTAACCAGTGCTTCCAGCCCAGAGAAGTAATATTTGCGTGAGAAATTTAAATTTTGAACCCAGAAATGAACCCAGGACGCCCGCACAGAAACCGAACGGCTTACCAACTGTGCCACGGTGGTCGGTGGTCTACAATTTTCGGAAGTCCTCATGATAACCCATGTCATGGATATAATTATCTTATGGAGTTATATATATAATTATCTTATGGAGTCTTATGGAGTAATATGTGGCAATCATGAGGGTTTTTATTCCACTGTTTGACGGGACTTGTCCCCCAGAACTTTCATGCTTTTATAATGATGACATATTTGTAAATTGCTAAGACCGGGAATTATTTTCGATTTAGAATGTCGTTTTTTTTATTTTCATCTTTTTATGCATTTATTTTGAATATAATATTTGCTTGGAATAGATAGCAGTATGACAATAGGTATATTTACATGTGGAGATTTTTAATTTGATTTTTTTGGAAATATAACAGTTCAAAATAAAAGCCAATATTCAAAACTTCCAAAATATATTTGTAAAACGTAAATATTTAAAAAATAAACTACTTAAAATATTGGTATAAAAGCAGCAGAAAAAAACGTGTGTGCAATACCATATCATTTCCAATAAACTTTGAACCGGTATTATTGAATAATATACTGCTTCGAAATAAATTAAAAAAAAACAAAACGTAAAATCCGAGTTAAGATGGAAAAATTATTCATCGTTTTCAGAATTTCATGTAAACTGAAAATTTTTGCCTTGTTTTTATTCGTCACGTTACCTATTTGTACTAATCAAAGCTACCGAGAAATAATTGATAAAAAATACTTATGAAAAAAATACAAAGGGTTATAATATTATAGTGGATGCTCATTGTTTATGATTTTTACAACAAAGACAATATCTCAAAGTGTAGATGGTGGAAGCTTTGGATGCGTTTAACAAAAGCTCCGATTGTGATACCGCTCTTTAATCCAGTTAAAAGCCTTCTACATATATAATCTCTTTCCTCTGTTAGATGGTTGCTAACAATCCAATACCCAGATAACGTTACAGACTGATATAAAAGGTAGGTACTAACACATGACACCCATTATATCATTAAAAATGCCACGCTTTGAAATGTCTACATTGCTCAATTTATAATTGCGTATTATTCATAAACGTATTTTGAATTTGATACGTTTTATTTAAACTAATGTGGGACATAAAATAAATAAAGGTTAGTTAATTTGTAATACACCGTAAATAAATTTTATGTGCTTGTATACAAAACTAATTGAAAATAATTAACGAAGAACGCCTGACGAAGAAAATATACAAAGCTGACAGGAACGGAATAAGAGGTCGAGGCGCCCAAGTAAAGGATGGCACGACCATGTGAACGATAGGTATTCTGAAAGACATATGAAATGTTAGAAGCGTGACCAAAAGACGATCATGTATGAGACGAGGCGAATGAGAGCCAGGATAGAATAACGTGGCGTTCAGTTCTCTCTGCTTAACCCGCGAGGGACGTGGTGTGATGGTATGTATGTATAAATGTTTTATTATTTATGAACAATGATTGAAAAAAAATTGAGTGCACATGTAATGTAATAATATATAGCCAAAGACCTTATATACTTACAAGGTCTTTGTGTATATAGCTTACTGTGAGTTAATAATTATTAAATAAAAATAGAAATACGTTTTATTGTATAAGAAGCATGTTGTATCTAAAAATAAAACATAACTTTATATGTATAAATTCGCTTTGAACGATTCATCAGAGATAATGGTTGTAACACAAATAAGAGGTAGGTATAATCATCCCACGCATGGAACTTGAAAATTTGCTTGTTAACTAAATAGACGTAAAGGATTTCAAAATGTTTGTGTAGGTATATTTGGTTGGTTGGTACATAGCCAGCAGACATTTGATATCCTTGATTCTGTCAGTGGAGAGAAGTGGAGGACAACTATTGAATGTTGTGGTGTTATGTCAAGAGTGGGTGGGGTGAGGACCAAGTGTCATGGATGTTGACTGGCTGTTACTCACAGAGACTCCAAAGAAATTGGTTAAACTGATATTTAAATCGCTCATTGAGCGGGTAAACAAGCCGCCCACTAGAAACATTACACAGAAAATAAATTATTTTAGTGACAAAATCAACTGTCGACCGCCTTGGCATAGTGGTTAGTAAACCATCTAGCTTCGTTGCCGTCACCCTGGGTTCAATTCTCAGCAGAAGATTGATTTAATATCATTTAATGATTCAGCGGGTATTTTGTGGTAGTTAATACTAACCATATTTGAATTATAAATTAGCTATAAACCACTTGTTTTTTGAGTCACTTCGCGACATGTTTCGGAAACGCTGTACTTCCATCGACCGGCATGTCTAGACTAACATGTTGAATTTGTGTGTATCTGTGAAGCGAGAGGTGGCGGTTGAGGGTTGGTTGGGTTAGTGGGGTGAGGGGAGTATTGTGTAGTGTTTTTGTTTTTGATGGGGAATATATTAAGTATTGGAGAAGTGTTATGAAATGTATGGTTATTTATAAGTTTTATGTCGGAATTTATGTGTTTATTTATTTCGAGCGTTTCGTAGTTGTTAAGTCGGTATCCTTTTCAAATTCAACATGTTAGTCTAGACAAGCCGGTCGATGGAAGGACAGCGCTTCCGAAACATGTCGCGATATGACTCAAAAAACAAGTGTTAAACAAGTTATAATTCAAAGATGGAAGATTGATTTATTTACCCCGCAAATCTAGACAAACAGGACAATAAACACTGCTTAGTTGGAAGAAATTGTTATTTGGGAATATTCTCACTTCGTGAACAAGGTGCATTTATTTATTTTTATTTTCAATTTTTTGGGAGACTAACAGCTATGCATTTCAGTTTAACATTTAAAATAATAATAAAACAAGTCTGCGCTGATAGGAATGAAAATCCTGATATGAAAATAATGATAATTATTTAAGAAAACATTACAGTTATTTACAATTCCAACGAGACAGATAGTACAAAAAGCTTTATCTGTAAGCATATTTTCGTAGCTATATTTTTTTTCTTTATATAACATGATTGATTTCAGCAAATTAATTAATTATATTATCTTTGGGTCATACAGATTAATGGGTTGACAACACGTATAATATGGTTATATACGTCTTGTCACATCTCATGAATATAATTTGCTGAATGTGTCTCTCGGTGAATGGAATAATACATTATGTAATATGCGCAGGTACTATCAAACGATAAACGATATCAAAAGCGGTAAACTCAGAGTACAAATCAAATGTGTTTGTTAGGTTAAAAATATTCAAGGGTCAAACATTGACATGGGGTGAAGTATAAAAGAAATAAAATTTGAAACAATCTGCTAAGGCAGCGCTGATTGGATTGACAGTAATATTATATTATTTTCATCAATGGTCATCGTAAGCGGTAAATCATGACCGACATAAGATGGCTAACAAATTGCACAGGTATAACGTAAAGTCATTTATGGACTGAAAATTTCGAACAAATCATCACGATGTTTCAATATTTAAAGTAGGTAGAGAGAACACTTAACTCCTAATTTTAGTCCCTTTATAAATGTCCATGGATCGTCCCACAGTCTTTCATAATTTTAATTTTCGCAATCTTCTAGATTTTATTTCAGTAGATATTATTTATTATATATTAGTGCCCATTGTTTTTGGGCGATCTCTAGTTCTCGTTCCCTTCTCATTAGCCTTGTATACTTGCAGACTCGGATTTCATCACTCATTCTTTCAATGTGGCCAAATTATACTTGGACATTTATTTTCATCATATTTACGATATATCTCATCTAGAATTCCCTTCTATTATCCTCTTTTCATATTCTATCATAAATTGAAAAAAAAATAGTTTCATATAATAGGAGTAAAAATGTGTTATTTGTTTATTATTATTGTGTTTTCTATTTAAATTTTCTTTTCTTTCTTTTATTCCTTTTTAAGATGTTTTTTTGTCTAAATTATTTTTATTCTTGTGGATATATCTTTTATTTTCTTTACTTTTGTGAACATCCAAGGCATTGCTGAAAACCAGCTGCACTGTGGGTCTTCATGGGTGTACAGCTGAGCAAATGCCTTTTAATTTGTTGTATAATATCTTGTTCAAATTTAAATTGTTTAAATATTTGCAACAAATAAATTATTATTTAGAGGAATGTATAAATGCTTCAAATATTTTAGCATTCATATAACACTTACAAAGAATCGACACAAAAGAATATAAAATATACGATTTAGATTGTATAAAATAAAATATAAATTGACTTCATAATTTTATGGCTAATATTTTCATCATATATAAAACAGGTAGGAAACCTTACATCGGATTTCCCATTTTCATAAGTTTGTGAATAAATCATGACAGGTAATAAGAACACGTTGATTAATGGTGGAATCCTGGTAGATAAAACTTTCTGAATTGGCAATAACTTAAGATTAATCATTCGCCTTAAAGCAATATTTTTTAAGTCGTGAATTTAGATCCAAACGGAGACTCATCCGATATGTGAAATCAAATATTGAAAAAAACATGTCTGAATTTATTCATTTTCAACTAAAACTTACCTACTAAAATACAGTAATGAAAGTATCAAGTTGGTAGTCAGACAATAGGGTAATAAAATAATTACATAGGTGTGAAAAATCAAAAATATAGGTAGGTAGGTACTCGTAAGGTATGATAAAATAATAAAAAAAGGGAATTTTATATTTTCAATACATTTAAAAAAAACTAATTAAACAGTCATTCAAACAATATATACATGTAAATTCTACTGATCGATCTCGATAAAACTACTTATTGTTAAAAAAAGAAAATTTTATAATTTTAACGATAACTCTTGAATGTAATTGGTCAATTATCATGACAAAATACAATAAAATTAAGAATTAAAATATAAATCACCAAAACTAATCAATAGTCAACGATTGCAATAATCAGCTGCTGAAATGCGTATGCTGAGATGGGCAGCTGTAGTGTAGTCTTTACGAAATAAAATAAAAAGTTCACGCATTTGTGGAAGCCTATGTAGGCGTTACTAATATACATAGTAAGATAGAAGAAAGACAGTTGAGATGGTACGGGCACGTTGAACGCAGACCGCCAGATGACATGGTAAACCAAGCAATCTCCATGGATCTTCGTCGACTCACGTCCAGAGGAAGACCAAAGAATTCCTGGATCATGTAAAGATGAAACCAATTGCAGAGGCATGGCCTAGGTGGCATTATACAGGACGGAAGAACCTATAATTTAAGGACGAGGGGAGCTGACTACAACAGTCGGCACAGACAAAGATAGGTAGGCACAGTTGGGATATAGCAGGGGAGAAGAAGATTGCAATTCATAAAGTCATTCAATGTTGGGAATACAAAATAAATTTTATTAAATTTGAAAACAATTTAATACCAAATATTCAAGTATTTCAGGCAAAATACGGATTGTGTTTGATTCAATTAATATTTCGCTCAACAAATGATTAGGTAGGTACATAAACTTTCTGCAAGTAAGATTATCCTTCGTATCTACGCGTGACAATCATGTCCCTGACCCTATACATCAAGTTATGTTAAGGATCACATTCTTACCCCGACCTAACCTTCATAATCAGTCTTTGTTAATACGTGCTTATTTTATGCTGCATACAAAGTCTGTGTTATAAATTATACCCTGAAAGCGAGAATATGTGCACTAGGTATAATTTAGCAAGGATTCTCATATTACATACTAATGATTACTAAATATTACACACTAGTGATTTTCGATTTAAAAGTAGAATCAACGATGGACTTCAAATAAATTTAAATAGTTTGAGAACTTTGTTTACCGATGACTAAATTTATAAAAGTTAATTGAAATTACGACACGATTCGTTTAAATATAAGCTGAAATAATAAAATATTTATAAACTTAAAATTATGTATGTAATGGTATTGCGAATTCCTGAGTTAATTAATTATGGCAAGCATGGCTTCCTCAATAAGTCAAAAGCCTCCAAATATTGTGAGTTATATATTTTCAATATCATTTTTAGTTATTGAATGTGTATTGATGCATAACAAGTCGTACGTTCCAAATTTTATTTTTTCCAAAGTGCAACTTGATGGTACTTAGAATTTTCTTACTGGGTAACTATTAACAATGACTGAATGTATAAGTTCTGTCAAATACATTTTTAAAGACAACCAAAGAAATTATTCAAACTTATTTCGATACGATTATTCAAAATGAATACATATCATTATCACGAAATCAGACGTCGTGTTGCAGCGGAAACCGAACGGAGCAAACTAAATTCTGACCCTAGATACCCCATGCATGGATCTCAGACGCGTCAGTGTAGACTGAAGTCAAGGAAGAGTTTCCTGGAGTCGACTACTCCTGTGGTCGAACCACCCGGGGCCCGAAGGCTGTCATTGTGGCGTGCAGAGAGTGCCAGTCCCACACACTTACCTTCAGCCGAGGAGATGTCAGTGAGACACAGCTTACCATATGCAACATGGAGGGCACTCAACAGAATAAGAACAGGCGTCACCCGCTGCTACAGTAACCTCAAAAGATGGGGCTACAGAGAGGAAGAGAAAAAATGTGAGTGCGAGTGTGAGTGTGAGTGTGGCACTGTGCAGGACAACTCGCACCTTCTCTCATGCCCCTTGATTGGAGTTACAGTTACATGTACACATGAAGACACCGTGACAGCGAAGGAAAGCGGCATTCGGGTGGCCGAGCACTGGAGTTTTCTAATTTGATGGTGTTCCGGACACGGAAAGTAAGTAAGTATTGTGCCGAAGTAAACAATCAATCTTATTTGGCATAAATATCATGTATTAGTATCTAGTAGTGATGTGCTGGATATCCGTATGAGTTTCCGCGGATATCCGAGGGAAAAGAAAAATCCCTATTCGTAACCGTATCCGTTACTTTTTCGGCGGATCTCTTATCTTATTAATTTTCTATATACCTACTGTGATTAGGTAGCAATGAAAAACTATTAAACTACATTCATATTATTTTATATTTCTTAAAATCAAATATTTGGCACCTTTATATTGCAAACATTAATCGTAGTGAGTTACCACCTCAAAATGTTAAAAAATTACATTTACACGAAATAGACAGGACACGCGCACCGACACCCATTGTTAAGATCCGATGTTCATTCATAATTCAGTGTTCAGGTACATCTCAAAGTTAAGACCCACTGAAAATGGAGAATCAGTTGCAATGATTTAAAAATTTTGATTTTTATTAAATGTGAATATAAATTTCCTTGGCAGTTTCAATTCTGAACCTTCTTAGGATAAAAATAATAATATCTCGCGATCCTGACCTCGGATGGTGTTCGATGCATTAATATTACTCAGACTATGCACATATTATAATATCTCTCAAGTGTGTAGGACGTTGGATCATATCACATGGGCGTGTGATTGGCAACTGATACAAGAGGTTGGTATGTAGGTATAAATTAATAACATCCATTGATTACTTTGCACTTTTACCAAATGCCAATTTATTATGATTCATACATCACCTTTGTACTTTCGGTAAATACATATTTTCTCATTACCTACTTGAGATATTATATGATCAAAACAGTGTAATTCTAAATACGATGGGTGATAAATACCTATCAAATTGTCGTTATTTTATGCTATAAAGAATACCTAATACTTTAAACACAAAATTATTGGAGTTCCAGCAGTTATAAATAAATGAGGTTTTCTTTTGTTACTGAAGGAAAATAAATTAAACCATACAGAATATTAAAAAAATAATCAGTGTCCCTCTTCAGCATCTTCTCATTTTTATTTTCCATCCCACGACATCTTTGACTTTGCATATCCTCCGAGTTTCGTACTCTGTCTCTGATGGTAGAGTCTGCAGTGGGTCGGAGAGTTTTTATTTCTATAATCGTTAGGAGATTCTTCGTATTCATTGCATCGGTTCTTAATTCTATATCACATGTCACGATCGGTTTACGCAGGTTTCATCTAAAGATAATAAATGATACAAAATTAGTTAGATGTACGAGTCAGTGATGTGTGGCACCTTATTAGCGACATGGTTATGAAGATTAAGAGATATCCACAACGGACATTGATATATTAATTACAAACTCGATTAATTAATCAATGCATCCAGTACAGTTTTTCAATGTGCATGAGAAATAACGCGCATTGTGTGTTAATCTAAAGTAATAAAGCAATCAAAATGTTAGTGTTTGTGTGTGTGTATGTGTGTGTGTGTGTGTGTGTTTGTCTCACGCCTTCTGAAAAACCAAGAGCATCTAAAAATCTAATTTATGTGCGAACGTGTACCTGTATACCTGATGCAGTGTCACGCTAAAAATAATGCGATAAAAATGCTGAATTTTAAAAATATTTCAATAATTATTTTTTTCATACAAAATTTTCCAAGTCGTATCTGTCAAAAAAGTGTACATTTTGCACGCAAATATCTGTTAGTTTAAAAGTTAGAAGTACGTATTTACACGAAAAAAATATATTTTCAAGTATAACTTAGCGTTTGAGTGAAAAACATGGTGAATATTTTGTATAATTATAATGTTTAACTTATTTTTAATGTAAGCGTTTTGTACATGAACGCCGCCATTTTAATATCTTTTCATACAATATTTCATTTTCCTACCGAATGAATATGTTCTTGAAAATAATAAACCTTTGAATTAAATGTAATTATGAAATAATAAAATGAAACACAAGACATTACAGCAAGTTTTAAGACATATATTGTAAAAATGTGTTTATTATTAGTAAAGATATAGGCATAATAAAATTGCATAATTTGTAAATAATATTTGATTTTTCTGACAATTTTCATTTTTATGGCATCGAACAAACCAATGTATGTAGGTACCTACATATTCAAAAAATGTCTCAAACCATTTGATATTTTTTACGTATTGGAATGGTTACTATGGTAACGGAAAGATTCTGATATTCAAATAAAATTTGTTATGAATCGAATTTATTTAGAACATTGTTGTAGGTAGGTACCTACCTAATACTATTTACTTACAAATCAACAATATACTGATTTCCTATAGGAAAATTATTTTATTTATGTATGCTATGTGCTCCTAAACGGTTTGTCCGATTACAATGAAACTTTGGTGAATTGTCGAGCGTATGCCCGGGATGGTTTCTGGATTTAAACTTTTTTCTTATTCTTCTTCTTCTTCGTGTATTTGGTCATTTTACCTATGAAAGGGGAATATCCTGGGAAAAGAAGGTCCGACTGTCCCTCCATCTCTTCGCAGGTCTTCCAGGACGGTTTCTGGATTTAAACTTTTTTCTTCTTCTTCTTCGTCGTGTATTTGGTCATTTTACCTATGAAGTTGGTGTATCCTGGGAGAAGAAGGTCCAACTGTCCTTCCATCTCTTCGCAGGTTTCTGGATTTAAACTTTTTTCTTCTTCTTCTTCATCGTGTATTTGGTCATTTTACCTTTGAAGGTGGACTAACCTGGGAGAAGAAGGTCCAATTGTCCTTCCATCTCTTCGCAGGTTTCTGGATTTAAACTTTTTTCTTCTTCTTCTTCGTGTATTTTTGGTCATTTTACCTATGAAGTTGGAGAATCCTGGGAGAAGAAGGTCCAACTGTCCTTCCAACTCTTCGTAAGTCTTCCAAGACGATAAACTTTTTTCTTCTTCTACTTTTTCTTCTTCATCGTTCATTCGGTCATTTTACCTATGAAGGTGGACTATCCTGGGAGAAGAAGGTCCAATTTTCTAGCCATATCTTCGCAGGTATCTGGATTTAAACTTTTTTCTTCTTCTTCTCCGTGTATTTAGTCATTTTACCTTTGAAGGTGGAGTATCCTGGGGAAAGAAGGTCCTTTCATCTCTTCGCGGTTCTTCCAGGATGGTTTCTGGATTTAAACTTTTCTTAACCGACTGAAGGGACGGGATGTAATGAAGGGAAGGGATGCACTAAAGGGCCTGAAGGGACGGGAGGTATAAAAGGGCCTGAAGGGACGGGAGGTACTGAAGGGCCTGATTGGAAGGGACGTAATGATGGATTGAAGGGACGGGAGGTACTGAAGGGCCTGAAGGGACGGGAGGTACTGATGGGCCTGAAGGGACGGGAGGTTCTGAAGGACCTGAAGGGACGGGAGGTTCTGAAGGGTCTGAAACGACGTTTCATGGAGTCTAATTCTTTTTCTTCTTAATTTTATGTAGACCTTACAGTTTTTACACAAACTATTTCCTTTAGTTTTTTTCTTCGTTTTCTTATTTTATGTAGAACTTTGGTGAATTTTATACAAACTATTTCCTATAGATTAATCTTCTTCTTCTTTTCTTCTTTTATGAAGACCTTTTGGTCAGTTTTTATACAATCTATTTCCAATAGTCTAATTCTTCTATTTTATGGATTTTTACTTATTTTATGTAGACCATTGGGATAGTTTTTTATACAAACTATTTCTTATAGTCTTATACTTATTTTTCTCTTTTTTATTTAGACTTTTGGGTTAGTTTTAAGTCTAATAGTCTATTGTGCAGAAATATTATTAACGATATGCACACTTCATGAAAATACATATGTAAAAATTAATGGGATGTGGGATGTCTTTTCAATACTTTTGTTTAATCAAATTTAAACCATTTATATCATCCTATTTTGAATAATTTTCAACACCTAATATTTAAAGAATGGGGGTTGTGGCCATTACTGAACTCTTCACAACGTTTATATTCTAATTAAAAACTATTTACCATAGTTTAAGTCTTCTTCTTCTTCGTCAATGTAGACTTTTGTGTCAATTTAAAGTCTATCAGTCTAATTGTGCAAAAATATAATGCACACTTGATGAAAAAATATAAAAACGAATGGGATGTGACCAAAACTAGATCTTTTCAGTACATTATTTAATCAAATTTTAACCACATTCCAACATCCAAAAATACTAAATTTTCAATAGGTACATATTGCAATTTGTTTTCGATGATAATATATAAAAATGGGGGTTGTGGCCAAATCAATCTCTTTACAACGTTGATAAACAGTCATATTTAAAACCATTTCGCATAGTCCATGCGTGCAGAAATTGTAGGTATATTACTTATACTTCATTCACACTTTATAGCAATATATAAAAAAGAATGGGTTGTGGCCATCACTTGAACATTTTACAATGCTTAAACTCAATCAAATTTCAAACCACTTTTCATAGTCCGATATTGCAAAATAATTGGGTGACAATATTATAAAAACGATTGCTTTTTCTTTCACAATTTTACATTCTTGGCCAACGGCGGGACATAAAAGCTAGTTTAAAATATACAAATGAGGCGCAAATAAACTATGATTAACGAACTTAATAAGCGCTGGGTTATACGAAATGTTAATGAATGTGGGATATTCCAGGCTTGTTGCGTAATAATTAGTTTTCAAACCTGCGTGTTCGTTAAAGAAATAAAAGAAAATATCAACATATACTCAACTAGAAAATGTATCCACGGTTAAAATCAGTACGCTTTTTCAATATTATATTTCCTATTGTGTACGATCTTGTGATCGATAGGCTGACAAGTCACATCGAAAACGACACAATGAAACAAAATGAAGCGATAAGCGATAGACGTCGAGTTAAAGTGTGGGTTCATGGAGGCAGTGATTGGCATAATAATATGATATGAGAAATATACAATGTTGTTAATGTTTTTCACACACAAAATCATTTTATTTTTTTCAAAAAGACCATGAAGGATTATCGATACTAACAAAGCGATTTGCATTTTAATTTAACATAAATGTATTTTCTAATGTCACAAAATTCACTATCGCTATATTACTTGAGATTACCGAAATCTATACGAGAGGCTTTACAAGAGTTACAAACGATTCAGACAAACAGCCTCAAAAAATTAACAAGGACCGAATATGTATTTTTAAAAATAAAATTACATTTTCTTGTTTGTAAATTGCAGAATCTTTTCTTATTCTCGTCTAAACATTTGGTTAAACTAATGTTTTAATGTTTTCATGCAATTAATTGGTTGGGATAGTAAGTTAAAATAGGTACTTAACAAAATATATCAATTTGTACATACAACATTGTTTGGAAACTAGAGAAAATCTGCAAACAATAGGATAACATACAGATATATACAGGGGTAGATTTAACCAACGATATTCAGACTACAGGTACAAGAGATGTTAGAACACAATTCCAACCAACTATTACCGATAAGAAATATCGGCGCAGAAATATTAAAGTTTAACTTACAAAATAGTTGAAATACTGTACAGAGTTTCGAGTTTCAAATATTTCATGTGACTATCCAATTAAAATAGATACGGAGTTGACAAAGCGTTGTTTTATAGGTACAAACGTGGAGGATTAATTTGTAAGTTCAGGCAAATGGTTTAAATTCCATTAAATGGTCAATGGAAATCAATTGAAAATACATTTGAAGTATGTAACAAGCATCATGATTCAAAATTTAATTTAACAGTTGATAAATAAACAAAAGTTCTTGAAACAGGAACATCCGTCTGTCTTTACACATTTTTCAAACATGTCCCTGTGATAACGTAGGTTAATGCAAGATAAAACCGGTCAACAATAATGAATGTATATAGAATATTTTTTTAATTGCATATACGCAAACATTGGATTTTTTTCCCTGTCAGGAGTCAAATGGTTTTTTTATTGACAAACTTTTTAACATCTCAATAGAGACGAAGTTGGGATATTATAGAAGAACCAGGAACTCAAGGCACCTACAGGACTTACGACCTGTCATCGGCTGGTTTACGTGATCACTTAATGCGCTTGCGCAACGTTCACCAATTATGCCTTCTTATTGCCACGTTGTTATTGCGTCGTGTGACAAAAAAATTGCAATAAAAAATGTGAAAAGGGCACCACTATTGCCAAAATTGTTTACGTCAAAACCAACTGCTTTGAAGGCCTCGCGGTGGATAACGCCAAATTGTTAAAAATGGTATATAGACGTTCAGAATAATAAATAATTGATGAAAAGGAAAAATTTAACAAATTAGCTCCTGCTGTAAAATACAAAAAAACATTAAACGCTGTCTCTGATGACAGGTCGTAAGCCCTGTAGGTGCCTTGAATTTCTGGTTCTTCTAAAATATCCCAACTTCGTCTCTATTGAGATGTCAAAAAGTTTGTCAATAAAAATAATAATGTACCAAATCTTAAATAAACACAAAAAGTATGCACCGTCAACATATTGATATATCCTACGGACAAGTAACCAAAGACGTCACAGTTTCCAAATTTGGGCATAATATTGCTCACTACGGTTTTGTCACTTGTAAAAGCAAAAAATCTTCACTGTGAATGAATGGCGATACCAAACTCATCGTATTTTTCCATTCAAGTATGAAAGTGGATCTGATATAAAAAAAAACAAAGGTACTTTATATACTTAAACCGAGATTAACCATCAAGAATGATTTGCAATGCATTCTGTTGATAGTCGAGAATAGTCTGTCTGTGAATTTTGAGTATAATCAATTCAATCTCATTCGTGTGTTCTCATCACCTAGCATTTGAGATAGTTATCAACGTACAGTTCAGATACAATGCAACGAAACAATGCATTGAGTACTTCCATCTCTCATACTAAGCGACAATATTATGTATCTTTGGTATTCCACTAGAACTAGACATTGCACATTACCCGTAATCTAATTAATGTTTGTCTTCTAAAGCTCTACAGAAAATACACATATACCAATGAACATTAGACATACATACAAATATTTTATTTATAAATTCAAGAAAGCTCTACCAGTATATTACCATAGACATCACGCAAATCTTGCTTCTCTAGACTGGAAACACTAATTAGTAAGAAGAGTTTGTCATTTGGCAGTAAAATAGTCACTTAAACTAGGTGTAAGGAAATGTTAAATAAACAATAACACGATATTGTGAAGAAATGCACCATGCATTGTTTTTACCAAATTATTTGTATACATCAAAAATGTCTTGATTTCATATACGATTAAAACTATATGCCAACAATTCATTTAAAGTAAATACATCTATTAAAAAAACGAATCACTGTTTAATAAAGGTGATGTTAAAGGCGTTATTCAACTTCAGCTCAAGAAATGTAATTTTTACGATTTCGTGGAATGAATGAATACAGAAGTCAATGAACAATGAAAGACCTACACAAAAAAAATATAATGTCATTAAAACCTGTATATAATACATACGAATAACCATGTGGCATGAACAATGCTATATGTGCAACAATGGTTTTCTTATGACGGAATGTTAACCCTCTACACAAGGAGTAATTTTTCAGAAGCTTCCAGATTGCATCTCGGATCATTTGTAATAAACCCCATTTTCATACATTTATTTCAATCTCGCGTTTAACGTTATCTCCGGAGAGATTAATCTCGAGCTTTGCAAGGAATACTTGTCAGATTTTAGAGATACGTCTTTCATATAAGGCGCATAAAATATTATATGAAGAAACGATTATTTATAAGATCAAGAAAATAATAGATTCAATTTTGAATAAACAACTGGTATATGTATGTGATGGGTTAACTGACTGTAGTATTAATTTTTTTCCATGAAAAAAATACTGGAGTTGAATTTGTTGCCTCCAGTATTTGAATTTGGAGACGAATAACTAACAAACATAAAATAAAGTTTTGAGATTCGGACACCGTTATTCCTCTTCTCACCTAGCAAGGTTGGGTATTAAGAACTCATCTCTTTTACAATGTGGCCAAGAAGAAGGCATCGTGGATAACATATTTTTCAATTGCCCTAAATCTATGTTCCCAAGATCATTAACATACTTGATTAAATTCAAAATATTTCCCCTTCATAATATCGCCTCCTTACTCAGCTTTAATAAATTTCAAGTACTTAATGTTCTCACAAAAATTATCAGACAGAATAACATCAGATTGTGATTATATTTTCTAATTCCCATTTAAAAACAAAACTTCGTTTTCCGACTTATTTTTTTACATTTTTTTTTGTATTTCACATACTTTATAATTTGTTGTTCATTTCAATGCAATTAATACATGCATGATTTTATAACAAACTTGACTTAGGCCAATGTTCCTCCATTTGAGGTTACAATTTTCCAAAATAAAAAAAGTTAAAACAAAGAAAAAATAATGTGTTGCTTATTTAATAAATCGTTGTAAATATAAATATATGAATTTACTGATTTATAAATTATACGATAGACATTCGTTGAATAAAATTAAACAAATAATTAATTATTCAAAAATGTGTATGCTAATTGGATCACCGTTGTCGATATTCTTTTTTTCATTTAATTTTAAATTGGACAGAGAAAATATATCACAAAATTAATGCTTGTGGTCAATGATCCGATGGAATAACATTACATTATATGACCGGACCAGATACTTTGTAGCCATTTGTTAGCGTTATCAATATGCAAATAGGTTGAGCAGTTTAACTTTGATAATGTTGGTCTATTGAATACCATGCAAATGATCTATTTCCAAAACCTGTTTAAATTTGATGCAAAATGTAAATTATTTTTTTTACGCGGGAAACGAGTTTATTGCAGGTAAATAATGATTTCAAAGTAACAGGAAACCATGATCGTTTATGTTTATTCTCGCATAACTTGTTATTAATATATTTTTTAAATTCAGATGATAATACTGAGTTCGCTTATCGCTACTGTCAGGTGTTAACGATAATTTGCTACCTGCTGAGATAACTCCCCAGGGAGATGTTTAATGTTGATCGCAGTATGTTTAAAGGTTATTAAAAATCGCATACAATCTACTCATTGAATATGATTTTTCTCCTGAAGCGATACGTCATAAAATTACACTTTGAAGATGGTCACTGGAAGATCGATACCAGTTGTATCATTAAATTACAGTGATACTTAAAACTATTTGTTTTGCTTTTACTAAAGAAATTTCTTGCTAATTTGCTACGCAGTTCCATCAAAAATTATCCGCTAAGAAATTATAATTAAACTTTAAATTACTTATAAATGTATGTACATAAGATAATTGTCTTGTATATCAGATTATCTTAAAAAAGTTATTCTCTGATCAGATTATCTTAAAAAAGTTGTTGGGATTGGCTCTTCTCGTCCTCAGGCGCAATCTTGGAGCAATTGTATATCCAGGAGTTCTTTGGTCTTTCTCAGGATGATAAACTAGGAAGATAATTATTTATTGCCTTATTTACGGTACGTTCTGGTGGTCTCCTTTTTACGTACCCATACCATCTCAGTTGGCGCTCCTCTAGCTTACTGTTTATGTCAGTGACTCCCAGGCTACTACGAACTTCATATTTTATCTTTTATTGTTATTATTTGACAAAATAATACGAAAAAAAGGAATGTTTTAATTTTTTCTTCTTATTTTGTTTTCATACTTAACCTGATATTAGTATATTTCGTATTTTTTTATTAAAAATACGATGAAATTATTTTCAATTCCAATGCCTTTTGTCAACATATATAGCTCATTATCGATGGCCCAAATAAACCAAACATTAGTCATTTTCGTTCTACAGTTTCCTCACAGTAAGTTCTCTTAGGCAAATTCAACAGTTTGGCAAATACGGTGTCTGCAAAGTTTCAGAGTTCACTGGACTTTTCTAAAGTTCTTTGATACCTATTTCAGATTTATACAAGGAGCTATTGTCAATCACATGTTAAGGATTCCTACTCAATTAGAATTTTTAAAGAGTGAGTTTCTATAATTCAATGTTCGTCTATATACGACAATAAACTGTACCATACTTTACCATAATGCCATTTTCCTATCAGGGGTAGGCAGTGAGAATCGAACGGCAGACTCCTCACTTTTGACAAACATTTCTCGCTTCATTCACGTCCATACATCGCCTTATACAAGCCCTCCATTTTCATCCTTAAAAATCCAACATAAGTCATTGTGTCAACTTTTCCTTGACCGACCTCTACTTCTACCATTGCTTCGTAGAATGACAAAAAAAACTGAATTACAATTAATTCAAATTTGTGAAAATGATAGGAGAAATGTTTTGATAACTGGAGCTGTTCTCATGTGAAAGGAATGACGATGCGATATTAAATAATTGATCGTTATGATGTGCCTAATGATTTCATGTCTCGAGAATATTCTAAGAATCACTTCACATAACCAGATCTTTTCAAAATCAATCCTCTACTACATAACATATAGTAGCAAAGTTTAAATTTAAAATTATGAAAGAAATACGTCATTACAAGATGCACACTAAAAAACGTGACAATTTTAAAATTATTTTCTTATATAGGAAAAAAGCTTTCTAATTTTTATTGTTTTGAAGATTTAATATACATAAATATTGACAAAAATATTTTTTCTTTCAAATAATCTGAGTTTGTATGCTTATAATGTAGGTATTACCTAATTTATAAGTGAAAATCAGTTATTAGTTTCCTTGTTAGTATAACCTAATATATTAGAGACTTACGATATTAATCGTCTCACAGATCCACCGGGATCGAACCAACCCTTGGATTAGTAGTCAGATATCCAACCAAATGAGCCATGATCTATTTTTTTGTAAAAAAAAAAAAATAAATAAAAAAAAATAACAATGTTATTTATATTTTTTTTCGACAGGTAGTTCTTGATGGAATTCAATTTCAAAATATGTAAAAAAATAAAAAATCTTATTATAATATGTTATTTACCTATAGTTTTTCTATGATATTAATAATAATAATAAAAGACTTTTATTGATTTATACAACGTGGCGGACTTATTGCCCGCAGGCAATCTCTACCAGTCAACCACCAATTTGATGTTTGCATCCTAAGATACCTTTGATATTCACTTTAAATTATGTTATCTTTACAAATCTTTATAGAAAATAAAATTAAGACACTTCTGATTCACCTTTTCAATTTCGTATTGTAATAGATATTCATAAATATTTGGAAGTGAAGTTTTAATATCGAAATGACTTTTAAGGGTTCTGAATTTCAACGAAAATAATCAAATTTTCACTAAATTAAGCAGAATATTGATGGTTAAATAATTTTTCATTTATATTCAACGAAAAATTTATTCAAAATTCAAACATAATATTGCTGTGGAGAATAATTTATTGCAGCGTAGGTATTTCAAAGTAAATGAGATTTATGAATATTTTATTTCATGTACCAAGTTAATAGAAAAAACAATATGTCTGAAGATAGGATTTTGATTAAACTTATTGAAAAAAGTAATAAAACTTTAAATCAATTTCTAAAAATATTTTAAGACTATACGATTTAAAGCGTTAGTAGGTAAATCAAAAGCGAATATACTACAAACGCAAAAAATATAATGTATGCAAAATCATTTTACTTCAAGTGAATAATTAATAGGTATTATATGATAAAATTGAAATTTACATTAAATTCATTCGAAAAAAATCGATTAGTTCAAACTGAGTCTAATATTTTTTAACGAGTAAAAATCTGTACATTTTTAAAGAGCATTATAAATTTAAATACTTATGAAATGTTTCAAAACGTGAGGACATTTTGAATGTATTGATAGATGGAATCAGAAAAAAATAAAGCGTTTTCTATGAAAATCTAATAAATTAATATATTTTACTAATTAGATGTTAATATAAAATCGATTGAGGCTGTTAAGAGGGAATAAAATTTGAAAAAAACCCTATTTGCGTTACAATTATTCATTAAGAAGTAACAAACAGTATTACCGATGAGAATATTAAAAAAAACTTTAAAAGCAAAAAATTAAATGTAAATAGAGTAATTTACTGTCTCAATATCACTACTTTACCTGTTTAGGTGTACTCTCGTCACCTGTTTGGCTTTGGGCCCTCGGGATACCAAGTTACCTGATCTTGGTTACCGAGGACTGGGTTGTGCTGCCGATCAAGTTAGATAACCTGTCGGTGGTCACCCAGGATAGGCTATGCCGGTCTATATAGGCTTTAGGTATTTCAACCTGATGGCCTATCCCCAAGCGAAGGTATTGTAATGACTGTGTAGGTACTTACCTAACACAGCACTACGTACATATAGATATTTAATATTACAGTAAAACACAGGTAATTAGATGGCAGAAATCAAAAGATAATTGGTGCAATTACTTACATGAATTTATTTGGATAAGTGACTCTAATACATTGAAAATAGTTGACTTAATAAATAATTATATTTTAAATTAGAATAATATACGATGATTACGCGGATTGAAAACTATGGGGTCGCAAGGACAGCGCGACCGCGACAACTAGAACAGGGTAGATCGAATGAACGCTCCCGGTCTGAGGCGTCTTTATATAGGGCTGAATCGTCCGGATTCAGACACTAGCGCGCGCCATACTACCAATATTTATTGGTGAAGTATTAGTTAATTGAGAAGATCGACTAGATTTATTACCGCAATCAAGATTGACATTTTAATGTAAGAAAATACATACCTATATACATAATTTACTGAACCTTCGCTGTTGATTTTTCAGATAAAGCTGTGTAGGAAGATTTGAATTATGACAGTACAATATATCAGACGATCTTTTGATAATGACAATGGAGTAATTTGCAATGGGATAGATATTAATTGATGTAATTAAATCATATAGCACAGTGATCGCCTACGAAAATATTTAAGTATTCCAAGGTGGCCCGAGATGATCAAAGACTTAGTAATAATAACTTAATTAAAATAAATTAGCTCTTCGTTTTGTTCTATTCGTTTGTCATTATTAGTGACGCGTTTCGTTCGAGGTACATCGTCACAATAATGCTCTACAATGCTGAAAGTACAGGTTTATCAAGAATAATTATCGGTTGTTCATGGTCTTGCATTTACAGGTGCGTCTTTGTCATCGACCTCCTGGTCTTGGTCTTGCAGCGACACATGCGCTGCTCTTCACTATTTAAAATCTATACCTACTCTAGCATTGATAGTTCTTTCTATTACTCAGACTTCTTATTCTTAAGTAGGTACATTTTTAATTTTGCAGTGCACTAAAATGATTTTTATGTTTATAGCAAATTCCGAATAAAAAGGTTTTTTATCGATTTTTTAATCGGTATTCTGATTTTAAAGTTTTGTTTTCTTAGTGACAAAAAATTATAATTTCAAATCAAAATATTATTTTTGCTCGAAAACTTATATTCTCCTCAGAATTCTGGTTTTTGAATCAAGATTTTTATATTTTATCTCAGTTATAATAAGTTTAGATTGGATTCGATGTCTTTTACAGTGAAATTTTGATACATTATTATATATTTTTATATTAGTTATACCAACAAAGCGTAAATATGAGTTACGAATACTAAAGGTATATGAAGTATAGAATGAACAATGATTGTGATTTCAAATGGAGCATGGCATGTTTATATTGTTATATTGAATATGAGAAGTAATACTAGGTACCTATGTGTTTGATAAGCTCAGTATAGTTGTACAAAGGCAAAAGGGTAAAATGAATACGATATATTATATAAATCAATCTCTAGTAATAAAATTTATTACTCAAAAACAATAACAATCAATTATGGATCCAAATGAGAGAAAATAAAATATAACAGCGCACAGAATGAATGCCTGCATCAATATACAATCATATAAAGGTTGCTCTTGACTGAAATTTTATTTTTCACGTTGAGGATATTCCACGCTATAAATTTAATTTAAATTGAAAAAATAGTTTATAAATAAAGAATTGAAAATGCATAAAAATGGACACGAATTAGTATTTGTAGAAAAAAATTAACGAATATACAAAATTAAAACGGCTTTTTGTATATTCGTGGATTAATATAAAACAAAAATTGTACATACCTACGTACCATCACGGAATATCACATAGTGTAGGGTAACCAGCGACGGGTGTGTATAACCTCATTAAAAGAAGCACTACACATACCTACGTGCAACATACAGAAAGGGTGGTGAAGCATACGTATTTATATAACATTGAATTTGTGATCTCGAAGAACAATTTTAAACCCTTCAAGAAGTTCTGTTATAGTTATGATGCCTTACTTTTGGTTGATTCCCATTAAGATTATTTTTTTAAGAGATCTTAGTCACACCTTTAATGCTTTACATTTAAAAAGATCTGAAGTCGATGACAGTCCACAAGTGTGTCTTCTATTCACATTCGTCGATTATTTTTTTTTGCACTATAGTGCCGAGATTACTAATCTAGAGGGATTCGTGAGCTACTTTTCGTGTAATGCATTCGTTTTGACGCTCATTGAGCATTCTGTGAAGGGGCCGTTTACAGTTCCCATATGGTGGTGGTAGTAGAAATATAAATATATTTGACATGTTGATGCAAAAGAAAAGTTGGAAAACGAGAGCAGATTCGTTTTGCAATGTTATTTTTTTTTAATTGACCTGAATTTTGAAGTCCAGAAAAACAGAATAAATAATTTTAGGTTAAACTTGAAAAAATCTATTAAATTTATATAAATCCTTGCAATGACATAGAATAAAGGATCATTGAAAACAAAATATATATAATCCAATCACAATGTTGACCGTTGTAAATACAATAGTTCAAACAATATTCTCTATTTTGCGCTGGAAGAACTAAAATGACAACCGGCAATTTCCGGTATTACAACAAACCGGTATTAAAACAAAATCTTAATTGTGTGTCTAGTCATATTTGAGAAAGAACATCCTGTATAAGTAAAATTTTAATGAATAAATTGAAATAAAATTGTGTTGATCGGAATGATCCAGAGGTGATATTTATCACTCGTGTTATACGATACATACATACATACGTATAATATAGATAGGTAGGTTGGTCAAGTACCCTAAATCCTTACATCTCAATCTGATCCTGCGCATTCTTAGGGTGACCGTTATTGATTGAATGAAGAAATAATTTATGATAATTTTAATATTTGAATATAAATATAATTAAAAACAATCTTATTCCACACCGCGTATAAGACATTATTATTATCCCTAACGTTTTTTTGCCAGACACAGATATCCTCAGGGGATATATTTATACTAAAATTAACCATGATTGAAATAAGTTAATAGATTCTTACACAATGTTAGACGGATGTGTTTTAATGTTGTGAAATAACTGAGATTTTATATCTATGTATACTTTTTGAATCAATTATATTTACTTTATTATTCTAAAGTTGTGTTTCTCGAACAAAAATATAAGTAAAAGTATAATTAAAATATTTTGATTTCATAAAATCGTTCAATATTTATGGTTATTTCATTGAAATGTAATGCCGTCAAACGACGCAATTTTGAACATTTTTATGAAATAAGCCTAAGCAATTTTCTTCTTCTATACATACTTTATAAGACTAGAATTTTACATAACTTTTAATATACCTACTTAAAAAATAGATGTAAAATGTGCCCGGGGAACATAATTTATTGAACGTTTTGGTATCAAATAGATATCTTTCATATTTAAAAATATGAAGCAATAATGAAAACGCGTTTAAAGCGTTAAATAATTGTTATTTATAAAATATTATCAGCACGTTCCCCCTAAAATATTTTCCTTGTAACTTACAATAAGGTACTGTACTGCGAGTCTAATGTACATTGATGTGGTCATGGTCGATGTAGTTTAGATTGAACCAATACGATTTTACAGAGATCCCCCTTTCTAAAGTAATATAAGAAAACAAACGAACTGCATTGAAAGCTGTATACAAAAGATATGGGAAAATATATCGCTTGAAAATACAGGCAACACCAAACGCAATGCAATTTCTACGTTGGATACTTTGATATTTCGATTGATGGAAAACTTTTTGAAACATACATTATTTTAAATTTACAATCAACACACCCCATGATCATAAGAGACCATGCCGATCGTATGGATGACAGTAAAGTTGCAAACATGGAATACCCCAACAATAGATTTTTTTTTATAATAATTATTATATTTTTTAGACATGGCTACATTTTGGAGGCGAGTTATACCTTTGGTTAGATACTCCAATCAGGTCAAAAGATTTGTTGTTAGGTAGAGTGCTTCCGTTGAAAGAAACTGGCAATTCGTCAGGGATTCACTTCTCAGAAATTATGTGGGCTTGGGATAGTCCACCTTTAAAAACCCTTATCCAAGATGAAGAAGAAGATTAGGCTAAATGTGAAATTATATTTCAACAGAAAGAAAACATTGAGGTCGAAGGCAAATATTGTTTGGAAAAGAGTCAAGAATATACAGAGCACAGGTAAAAAATAATATATGCATAAAATAATTAAATAACAAGATAATTAAAACTGCATCAATTATGATGTTATAAATAAAAAGATAATTAAAAGTGCATCAATTATGGTCACAGTATCAAATCAATGCATTGTAATCGACAAACGTGAAGGATATCGAAGGAGGAATGACATTGGAATGCTCCGGGAGGTGGGCGAGTAGCTAACAGTTGGATGCAGAACGTTTTAATTACGGGTATTAAATTTCTTTATTTTTATTTCACAGTATTGATTTTATGTGAAGCTGGAGGCGGATCAATTAGACGGGGACTTATTTCTTTTTGAACCAATCTTCTACTACACCTACTAGAGAGACGATTTTTTTTTATATTTTTTATTCAAACAAAACCAGTGATTTGACTTCATTCCCAGAAAAAATGGTGCTGAAAAATCTCTGTAAATTATGCTGCCAATTAACAAACAAAGACTGCCGAACTCGTGAAAGGTCTTGGTAGGAATTCTATTAGTAATAAAGCATTCCAATCCTGATTCTCTAATCCACGAATTACTTATATATCTTATACGAATGGTTTTATTTCAAACTGTTCAAAGTTTTAAGAAAATACTCAATCAGGATTTTTTGTCGAATTGTCGCATTTTTGTCTTTTTTGCATTTTTTCTACCCTTCATTTATGTGATTTTTTTTTAAATAAGTTCAAATTAAACTAAACTCAGAAATCCATAAAGATAGTAGGAAAATAAATAAATAACCTTAAAACCAAACATACTACTAAAAACAAGTTCATACATAATTGTTAGTACTGAGGCTGTTGACGAAAATCAAAATATACGGCAAACGGTTTTTTAAACAATGCGCTATTTTATTTACAGTGAAATAAAAGAATATATTACGCAGGTTCACAGTACATAAACGCATTAAAATTGCAAACAAAACAAGAAAAGATACCTAGGTTTCATATACATAAATCATTGTCTATTCAATAAATTTCAAAAATGAATTTATGGTTCTTCGAAACCAAATTGTATATCGATCAAACATTCATCTGATTTTATTAATAAAAAGTATGAAAATGTTTTGTATTTGTTTATATAAGTTTTGTAAGATTCGTTTAATCACAGACGTGCTTGTACAACTTTTAAACAACAGACGTAAAGTTTGATTTAACGGGCGATTGATGTTGTTTATAAATTTTACAATGTAAACGAACATTAAAATTTCGCACAACTTCAACACGAACAATGAAAGTTTCAAGAGAGAATTTCGCGAGAAAAGTAATTGATCAACACGACACTAAAAATATAATGAATCATTTATAAGGCAATAAAATAAAGTTTAATGAGATGAGGTACCAATTTAGCCTGAACGATTTATTCTTTGCGATAATAAAGGAAAAGGTCGTCAATTTTGACATGTTTAAGATATGTTTATGATATTCTTTATGAGGACGTCATGTCAAAAAAATATGGTTGTATTAAATTACCGATCATACATATAAATAAAGTGGTAATTTTTACTTTGCATCTCAATTTTTACTTAATCTATTTTCAAGATATTACTGATTATTTTTAATAAAATCATTACATATTAGACTTATAAGCGAGTAATACATACAAAAATTAAAACCAATATTTTTTTCATTTGACATAAACTACATATATTATATTAAACTATGTATATTTTATTGACAAAAAATAACGCAAAACACCAAATTACCAAATTGAAATCAAATTTCTCAAATATGTTAAACAGTGTATTTCTAAAAAAAATACCATACATATTTTCAACTTTTCTGTAGTGAATGTATGTCACACAATTTTAAAACTCAGCATAAATTTCCCTAAAACAAATATTAAAAAGATCCCCTTTTTACAGCATTTTTTTTAATTACTCCATAACTTTGTGCAGTAGAGAAACAAATATTTTATGTGCTTAAAGAGTGCATAAAATCAAAGTGAATAACCGATACAGTTTTTTCATTTCATGCCAGTTTTGTTTTTAAAATGCAAAAAAAATAAAAAATTGGTTTTCCGATAATTTATGACGCACGCAATAGTTACCCTTACTAACACGAAACTTCATAGTGAATAAGGCGGTTTTATTATATCATGTTTTCAGTCACTATATTTAGCGTTATATGCCCTTCTAACTAATATTACAAAAACAGTAAAATGTATAATTCTATATAAAAAAAAGAAAAAAAAATGAATGAAACACCATCTTAATACAAATGTGTTTTCAAACATAGATACGTCTAGATTAGATGGGTGGGGGAAGCACAATGGGTTAATCCAGTGATCGCGAGTTCGAATTATGTCACTACCGATTTCGTTCACCTATAGCACAAATTATTTACGCTTAGTTTAGGAAATGTACGAGGATGTATATATATGTAGGTACTTGATATTAATTATTAATAATTCTGTATAAAAGAAAATATAAAAATGCTAAAAGGCTTTAGCTATAAAAATTATAGAAATAGCTTTTAATTAACTGAATGCAGTGAATGAATTAGTGGTAGTATCATCTATGTAATGAAACATTTTAACTGTAAGTAACGAATAACAATGGTTCTTTTATTCAATCAACATGCCATAAAACTAAAACTTTAGTTTTAATCACTTTTTTACAAGTGAACGAAGGAAGAAAAAATGTTACATTTAACAAGAATACATTTCGTGATATATCATTTAAACGCTCGGATTGTCACAGTGCGTAGAAATAAACATAAAAGTTTTTAGATGTCATAAAATTTAAATTGTCATTTCAATTAAGTTTATGGTAAAATACCCTCAAAATTAGTACCATGAACCGTCCCGAAGCATTTGAAATGCGGTCACACCGCAGAATTCTACTAATATCATGGACGGATATGTTCAGCAATTTAAATTTGAAAAACTGTTGGCGAAAATCAAAACCCGCAAGACGTCACACTTGGGACATGAACTAAGAGAGGACGAATATGAACTGCTGAAGATGCTGCAGATTAAGGTAAAGATCGAGGGAAAACGGGGTGTCGCCATGGAGCGAATTGTATGGCTTCGCAATACACGATAGTGGACTGGGAGTATCATTGTGAAGGAGCTGTTTAGAGCCGCCGAAGATAGGGAGATATATTCTCTAATGACATTCAAGGTCAGGTGGACCTGACAAGATACTTGAAGAAGAATAAGAAGTTATAGTAAAGTAAATAGCATTTGTTCTGTTAGGGATATCCATTTGAATCCTCTCCTTATCCGTATCCCTATCAAAGACAATGTATGCCAACCCGCCTAGCCGAAAAGAAATGTTACAAGAAGACTACCTACAAACAGTATAGATCAACAGTACGAGTTAACTTCGAGTGACGACACAGTGCACTTTACCCTACATCTATGTAATGAGTTTCTCTACGTTTTAGAGTACTTTTTCTACATAATTTTCTTCGTCAAGTTATAGTTTCTTCCTGTGCTGCAAATAACATTTAGTTCATCTTCAAATTGGTTCGTCGCGGCTGGCGGTAAGTACAATTTACCTTCATTGTTCTATGCTCCTTTCGAAATATTGTTTACCTTCAATTGCCGATTTTAATCGCTTCATACAGTCCATTTGCTCCAGTTAAATAACATTCAAAAAAACCAAAATATTACACAGCTGTGACGCGACAAACTATCATTTTTCGTCGAGTCGATTTTTAGATATTCATTCTCGAATGTGAAAATAAAAGTGTATAGTTCAAAACAGCTTCAAAAAGTTGACACAAACATAAATAGAACTATCACGAAATTTAAAAATCATTCTTATTCAACGAATCAATAAATAAATATGACAATGTCATTTCACGACATGAAAAATACATTCGGAGTTTTAGTTTATTCGGCAGTAAAAATATTGGTACATTTTATACAAAAGCATTATATGATCACTGCATCAAGATTAGTAAGAAATATATTTAAAGCTCAAAGATATAAATAAATCAATATCGCACCATAAATTTCTGTGTTGAGTTATGGTCCATAACAAACCAAATGATAGATGAGAGACACGCTTTCATATCGATTTATAAAAAACGAAACGAAGAAAAGCACTTAAAAATATTGATCGACAGTAAAGTTTTATATAAATATTTAGGATCTACTTTTTAAAACCATAAAAAACGGTAGAAGTACTTAATATGAAATGTAGGTACCTACTTCATTTTTGGTAGGCATGAGTAGAGACCTAAATTATATTATTGAAGGATGAGCTATTATCTGTGGTTCATTAATTATGGACACAGTGGTTCTTTTAGCAGTCCATGGTATTCGCATCATTCTTCGCCAACACCACATCTCGAAGTCATTATTTTTTCTTTACCTATTACAGTCCATGTATATACCTTTAAGAAAGATTAAGGCAGTTAAAAGTTATGATTACCTTAAATTTAGAGTTTTTGATGATGTTCTGAACAAGATATGGGGGGTTGGAACATGGAGCCAAATTCTAGACTTATTATTTAACAAACATTTCTTAAATTAAATAAATACTAATCTATAAACTAGAATTTCGTCAAAAAAAATAAAATCCGACCGCTGTGGAACAGTTCGTAAGCCATTCTGTGCGGGCGTCCTGGCTTCAATCGTCAGCAGAGGAAAAATTTATTTAAATTATTTATTTATAATTTATCCGACTGTCGATTGGTGATGAAATTCCATTATCAATTATATTAAATTACTTAAAACAAGTAAAACTCAATTTTTAACTTTTGAACACTTATAAATATACTGACGCGTTTCGCTCAAAGAATACCATTCTGTAGATGGAAGCGAAACGCGTCAGTGGTTAAGTATATTTATGAGTGGGAAAAAAGTTAAAAGTTGGGTTTATTTAATTATTTATTTTATTTAAGATAATATTTAAAATTATTTTTATCGCACACTCTCTGTGGGAAGGGACAGTGGTTAGTTGGAAGAAATTGCCATGTGGCAATAAGCTCGCCACTTGCGCAGGGTGCAAGGAAGTGTTTATTATTATTTTATTGACGGAATTCTAGTTCCTCAATCGAAAAAATCTCAGTGTAAGCATTTAAAAAATCAACACGATATCTGTGTACTATCAACTAAATACATTCCATTGAACTATATCGATTGTGTTGTATTGAATTTACCGGTTTTTAAAGTGAGAAAAATGGTCAATAAAAGAAATGAATAGATGATGAGACACCTGCTGTGAAGGAGAACGTTTGATTGAGACATCCCACGTGTGATGCTGGTGGACCAGTCATGTGACTTTAAGAAGGCTATTCAAATTAATACAAAGACTCGATGTATAAACGTTCGATATCTTTCAAACTAAATTGATATTTATCGTTGCAATTGGCCACATAACGATGCATTCGTATGCAAATAACATTAAATTTATTATGGAACCTTGTTTTTACTAAATCTCCGATTATTTTTTTAATCGAAAATATATAGGTTTGGGACGGGCATTACAAGCAACATGAATTTCAAAACAGAGAAATTTTTAGAATACATACCTAAATATGCAATGAAGTTTGGAGTTTTTAAGAGATTTTTATCTCCACTTCTATGTGATAGAGAAGAAAATTGGCTTTGCCATCTTTAAGAGTTTTTTTTTACCTACTATGAGTTTTGATAGACACACAACGTTTCATGTACAGTTCAATCATCTTCAATTGAAATCTTTCAATTTATATTATTCACACGGTCATATGTGTCGTTTTTAAGGTTATATATAGTTTTTCTACGTTGGTGGCGGGCGAGGCCAGCTGATCCATACAAAATAATTCCAGGATTTCACACAGTTGGATGGGTTCAGATGTTTACTTAACAAACGAGTGAATGTTTTGTTACTAGGAGCTTTTAAATATCTCTACCTTCTAAAGGACCACAAATTTCAAATTAATTTTGAAATAAAGTAAAAAAAGTAGTAATATAAATGAAACTGATGAGCATAATACAAGAACGAGTTTAATGATTAATAATGTACATGCTGTTGGTGTATAAAATCTAATGTACCTAGGTAGTTGTTAGAAAAACAGCATAGTCTCTGTACCAGTACTAGTGATGAGCCAAAGTCTTGCAAGTCTTGTTGCTAGACCTCGACTGAATGTTTTACTGCAAGACGACCAGGAAAAAAATTGTTAACTTTTTATACCAACTAGTTGCATGTAACACATGAGATCCAACTGTCGATAGCGATAGTATGTATAGTTGAAGAATAAGTACCAAACTATAAACCCATAAATACAAATTATTTAATATTTTAAGATATTTGGTTTTCTATACAACACATGTACCTAGGTATGTATGTCAAGATAGGATAGTATGGAGGTCAGTCCTTTGATCCTACCCAGAATGTGAAAACAGCATGATGGTATGTATATATGTTTGGAGATTAGTATCAAATTATTAAGTCTTCTTAGATATTGTGAGTAGGCTACTTCCATACAAATTGTATGAAACAATGTCGACACTAAATTAAATTTTTATAAAAATTGTTAAAAAAAAATTAAGATGTTCTTATACAATGTAAATATTTTTTATAGAAAATTAAATGATCTAGTTGGGGTGTTTCGGCTTTTTTCGATATTTTTTAAAAAAATGGAAATATAGGCAGTTAAACTCAAAAATTTATCATAAAAAAAGTATTTTTCTTAATAAAAAATGTTTAAGAAACCCTGGAATTTTTTTGAAAAAGTTAATTTGAGATTTTGTATTTGTCTATGTATATACCAATTTTCAGCGTTCTAACTTTTATGGTTTTTGAGATATATGAAAAAATAAACCAAAATTTCAAAAGTTGATAACCCCTGACTGAAACAAAAATTCACAATACTGAGTATAAAAGTTTTGTAGGCCTATAACTGTTTATATATTCTGAAAATTTGGGCTCTGTAAATTGAGCGGATCAAAAGTTATAAGGGGGGGACGGACACACACACACACACACACACCACACACACACAGACACACAAAACTCACATAAAATGTTCTACTCCAAATTCTGAGTAAATCCATGTACGGGAACATATATGCTGCGAGGCCTCTAGTTCGTGTTATTAGCATGCAAAAAGTCCACTACACCATACAAAATTTTCCTTCGTACACGCATCTTGGCTTAACTAGTTGCATGTAACACATGAGATCCAACTGTCGATAGCGATAGTATGTATAGTTGAAGAATATGTACCAAACTATAAACCCATAGATACAAATTATTGAATATTTTTCAGATATTTTGTTTTCTATACAACATATGTAGGTATGTATGTCAAGATAGGATAGTATGGAGGAAGATCCATTTTCCTACCCAGAATATGCAAATAGCATGATGGTATGTATGTATGTTTGGAGATGAAGTATCAAACTATTAAGTCTTCTTACATATTGTGTATAGGCGACTGCCATACAAAATGTATGAAGCGATGTCGTCACTAAATTCAATTTTTAAAAAAATTGTTAAAAAAAAATTGAGATCTTCTACTACAATGTTAATATTTTTTATAGAAAATTAAATTATCTAGTTGGGGTGTTTCGGCTTTTTTCGATAATTGTAAAAGTTTTGGAAATATAGGCAGTTAAACTCATAAATTTATCATAAAAAAAATATTTTTCTTAATAAAAAATGTTTGAGAAACCCTGAAATTTTTTTGAAAAAACTAATTTGAGATTTTGTATTTGTCTATGCTTGTACCAATTTTCAGCGTTCTAGCGTTTATGGTTTCTGAGATATATGGAAAAATAAAATAAAAATTCAAAAGTTGATAAGCCCTGACTGAAACAAAAATTCAAAATTCCGAGTATAAAAGTTTTGTAGGCCTGTAACTGTTTATATATTCTGAAATTTAAGGCTCTGTAAATTGAGCGGATCAAAAGTTATAAGGGGGGGACGGACACACACACACACAGACACACCCTCAGACACACAGACACACAGACACACACACACACACACACACACACACACACACAGACACACGAAATGTTCTACTCCGAATTCTGAGTAAATCCGTGTATGGAACATATATGCTGCGAAGCCTCTAAGTTGGTGTTTTTTGACTTCAAAGTTGGAAAAGCCGTGAAAAAAGTAGACCTCTCCATACAATTCTCGCGTATTCTGGCTTGATACATTGTCGATATGTTAAGAGAACAAAGTTCTCCTGAACAAATCGACAGTTGGAATACACACCCGCACACTTGTCGCTGGTTAACCCACATTGTGGGATATGCCATGATGGTGTGAATGAATCAAATAATATTTTATCGTAATTTCTAACCTTTCACAGAAAAAATAAATGGATATTTCTTAAAACTTTTTGTAAAATATAAAACAAGACTAAGAACATTCTAGCACTATCTAAGTCTATCAGAAGTATGTTGTTCGGGCGACATGCCTCGCCTTCCTCCACTCCTGCTTGGCAACCTTTTGGACAGTGTCAGTTATTTTAGTTTTCTTTCTTATCCACAAGTTAGTTATTCTGTCTCTTAAAGTGCTAGAATGGCGACCTAGAACGGGCAAAGGAAGTCTTGGAAAGCCTCAAACAATATGGCCTGAGGATATAAGATGTGTGGCAGGAGGCGGATGGGCGGTCTGCCCAAGATTGGGTGCTGTAGAGGTCTTATGGGGTGGCCTATGTCCATTACTTGACGAAGGAGGGCTGAAAGAGAAAACCATGACAGCGCATGGAAGATCAAGATTCGATCGTGTATGCAAGACCATGACTGGATACCGGGAACAAGACCACCCTGATCTAGCATTTGCTCATCACTCATTACATAGTTTCGACGTCCACTTGAACTCAGATTTTATAACATTTCTTGTGAATGGCTAATAATGTATCTTCGATAGTATTATGTGCTGTTATGAGAGTGGAATATTATGGCTCTCTGACTAATGTTGTAGGTGCATTGAGCTATACCCCATCTGTCCAATATACATAATATGTAGGTATGTATAATCATTGGAGCATAACAAAAACTCATCCCTGGGCCGATTGTGAATAACGACCCCACTGCTAAAGGCTTAGCTCCAGATACACAATATAGCTTTTAAGTTTTGTCATGGATAATCTCATTTCACTTTTTTTTCTTCTTACAACCTACAAAGAGCAGTTTTATTGTATTTAAATTTATAATGCGTGTCGTAAAATTTCTGACATTAAAATGATATGGGTTTTCTAAAATGTTGGACGTTATAATTTATAGTCAATGTATGATTTTAATCCGTTAAAACAAATATAAGAATCCGCGCTGTTATAGACCTATGAAGATAATTTCTTAAATGCTGAACAAATTTAACAATTTGTAAAAACCTAAATTAGGCATGTTTCAGGAATAGTTGTAATATCCATTAGGTAAGTTTGTTTTAATAAAACTATTTTTAGAGTACCTATATATTTATTCATCCAACAGTCTTTTGTTAGTTAATAAAACCGTTTGTAAATCTAGAATATATGATTACACCTTAACTTATGGAATGTAAATGATAAAAAAAAATTTGATGTATCTTAAGCTAATGAAGTACATATGATCAAATAAAACGAATAGGTTATGGCAAACGCTACACTCCTCAATACCAAGTCACTACTCAAAATATTAAAATTTTGTATGGAAATTTTTTAATATTTCCTTGAAATGAATTTGTTTATTATTTTTTATTTAAATATATATTTTATTAAGAAATCTTAATAGTTCTTAAACGCCACTTTATGAAAGTGACGTGAATTTTTTGCGATTTCGAAACATAAAATATCCATTTCTAAGTTTCCTGAGCATGGGTTTACTCTGAAAAATTTGACAGTATAAAAAACTAAGAAGCACTATTTAGATATCCTTCAAAATCTAATGGGATTTAAGCGAGTATTAGATATACAAATTTGCAAATTTTGTATATCTAATAGAATCAGTACTTTAGTCTATAATCGATAAAGTAGAATAAACACGCCGTAGGTACACATCACATAGCACATACACACAGCACATACACAATACACATAGATACATTGTGATGAAACTTTCAGAATACAATCTCAGCATGATACTTGTTTATTATCAGCAATAACAAAATAATCCAACTGTCGATTCGTTCATGAGAATTCAATTCTCTTAATGAATCGACATTATCCAACTGTCGATTTGTTCAGGAGAACTTTGTTCTCTTAACATATCGACAATGTTTCAAGCCAGGATACGCGAGAATTGTATGCAGAGGTCTACTTTTTTCACGGCTTTTCCAAATTTGAAGTCAAAAAACACCAACTTAGAGGCTTCGCAGCATATATGTTCCATACACGGATTTACTCAGAATTCGGAGTAGAACATTTCGTGTGTCTGTGTGTGTGTCTGTGTGTGTGTGTGTGTCCGTCCCCCCCTTATAACATTTGATCCGCTCAATTTACAGAGCCCAAAATTTCAGAATATATAAACAGTTATAGGCCTACAAAAATTTAATACTCAGAATTTTGAATTTTTGTTTCAGTCAGGGGTTATCAACTTTTGAATTTTTACTTTATTTTTCCATATATCTCGGAAACCATAGAAGCTAGAATGCTGAAAATTGGTATAAATATAGACAAATACAAAATCTCAAATTACTTTTTTCAAAAAAAAATCCAGGGTTTCTCAAACATTTTTCATTAAGAATAATATTTTTTTTATGATAAATTTATGAGTTTAACTGCCTATATAAAGCCGAAACACCCCAACTAGACAATTTAATTTTATATAAAAAATATTAACATTGTATTAGCACATCTCAATCTTTTTTTTACAATTTTTATAAAAATTGAATTTAGTGACGACATTGCTTCATACAATTTGTATGGCAGTCGCCTATACACAATATGTAAGAAGACTTAATAGTTTGATTTCCAAACATACATACAGAACCATCATGCTGTTATCATATTCCGGGACGGAAAACAGGACTGACCTCCATACTGTCCTATCTTGACATACATACCAACATGTGTTAAAATTTTCAATAATTTGGATTTATGGTTTTATAGTTTGATTCTTATTCTTTAACTATACATACTATCGCTATCGACAGTTGGATCTCATGTGTTACATGCAAGTAGTAAATAATAATATTTTTACTGACAAACTTATTAATATCTCAGTAGAGACGAAGTTGGGATATTATAGAAGAACCAGGAACTCAAGGCACCTACAGTGCTTATGACCTGTTATCGACCTCTCATACTTAGTCTATTGAGATGTTAAATTTTTTTTCAATAAAAATATCATTTGACTCCCAACAGGGAAAAAATCCATTGTTTACGTATATGCCATTAAAAAAAACATATTCTATAAATTGTTAAAATCCTTACTTATTAAAACATCAAAACACGAATATACCTACTGTTAGTTTGATTATTTTAAATAATACAGAGCAACAAGTAGGTATTTCATTTTGAACAATAAAATATAAAATTATCTTGAAATTCTAAAAAATACCTATCCACCCATCGTTAGCTTCATATTCATAAATTAAAAGTGAAAAAAAGTGAGCTGTAGTAAAAGTTTAACTGGTGTAAATAATTCCCGTTGAATGAAGTCGGTAACGTGTACTGGGAGTGACACATTTATATACCTACCAATTCAGGCGGTTTCTGGTCGCTTTTAATTGAAATAAAAACTTTTATTGACTTTAAATTTTTACGTGACTCTAACATAATAATTTTATTTATGCTCGTCATAAAACAATTTCCATTTTAATGGGCGAAATAAAAAAAATGTGATACAATGTTTAACACAGCATTTATGGATGGACTTGTGTCAGTCGGACTTATACAAATTACAACAAATCTTCATAATGACATTATATTAAAAAGAGATATGGAAAAGCAAAATAATTCATGTTTTAATTTATGTAATAACAATTAATACTTATGTGAAAAAAATAATTAAGAATAATAATATTCAAAAAAGAAGAGATAGACATACAAGCTAAATAATATTATATATACATCCAATTCAAACAGGAACAAAAAAAAATCATTAATAACAATACAATTACTTTATATAAACCACTTTTATTAGAAACAAGTCTACATGTTTCAAGAACAATGTTCTCTTCCTCAGGACACTTAGTGTATTAGTTAACAAAACTTAAAAATAATATGTGTAGGTAAAAACAGTGAGAGGGGTAACCTTCTTTACCCCTCTACTCCTCCTTTCTTCCCCTTTTTCAAATAACTATCTACGGTGCACTAATATTGTAGATTTTAGTTTTAGGAACGTCAGTAACAGAATACGAAATTTAGTTCAAATGACCTTCATATTAAAATTTTAGAATGTTCCTATTTCAGTTCAAAAAGTTACTGAATAGGACGTATTGTCATATATTTCTACACATGACACCCGAGTCTCGGTGCATGTCATGTAGCATAAACCAGAATCTCTCTTGACAGAATAAGTGTCACGATTTATTCATGTTATCAGGAGCTCTTCTGGCAATGTGTCCAAAAAAATTGAAGTATGCGCTGTTAAAAGATAGACGACAGAATTTTTTTATCTGTATTAAATATTGACATATTGGTTCTCATAGCAATCGATTATCTTTGTATCACACTTTATTGCATACCACACTTGCGCTTAAATGAACTTTACAACAAAATCGTTAATTGCAAATGGTATGCAAAATATTGTACATTTGAATTTTCCAAATACACGCGCCATCATTAAAGCTCGTTAGAATAACATAAACAAACTAGATCACCACTACTAAAAGGAACATTTCGTTTTCATGCTGATATACCTGATACCAAATACAGAGTATAATATTATGATGTAATTGATGAATATCACAAACATATAACCATGTAACGTAACATTATTTGACAGAATAAATAAATGAAACCTACACGAAAGCATTAATTTGTATGCGTACAATATTTATTACGAAACAAAATTACCTATTTACGACTTCAATACACCGTGACAATTAATAGTAATTTACTTATAAACATACTGTTAGTTCTATTCTAGTTAAGTCTACATAGTTGGTTACTTGAATATATCTGGTGTACGCTCTGTAAAGTATCCAAATTTTTCACCTGACTTGGATGAAAAATGTCTACAACACATGTTTATTTTGGATCGCCTGTTAATTATTAGGACAAGAGAGTGCCTCGGAGACTCCGAGCCAGTTACGGGCAAGAGTGTAAATCATCATAGACCAAATATAAATTAGAAATGCCATACTAATGAAGGGAAAACCACAAAACCAAAACAATACATCTCACTCCGATGGGTCAGTAAGTTGATTCTAACTCTTTCATAGCCAAACATAAGTATCAATTACTTAATTCAAATAAAATAACACTCCGTTTTTTTTATATTGATTGTTTTTTAAAAAAAATCAGTAGAACAAAACCAGTAATAAAATAAATATTTACCACAGAACAGATCATCTTCATGTATATAATTCTTCTGTATGTGTGTATGACACTGAACTACTCATAAACGGCTGGACCGATTTTGATGTTTTTTAATATGCATGTTTGAGTGGATTCCTGGAACGTTTAGATTCATAATTGGAATCAATTCAATTGTAACAGTGGAAATAAGAAATATAAAAAAAACATGTACAATATGTGTAACACCTGGTATTATGCTAAAAGTAAAACTTTTGAGATATACAGTAAAATGCGAAACAGGAGTGTCATTAATATCTTTATATATAATAATTCTTCTGTACGTGTGTATGTCACTGAACTCTTAAAAGGCTGGACCGATTTTGATGATTGCAACAGGCAAAATAACCTCTCATATAGTTCACTACCCATCCTGAATGTTGCCTTTTTTAGGTGAGGCGAGACTGATGTGTGGGTATACATGATGTGTGGGTTTATGAGGTAATGCACACCTGTACACCTGTCGTTGATAACCTCGCCATGTGGGTGTGTGGTTATTTTTATGTTTGCTGAACCAGCTAATAGCAGGCAAGCCAACGGCAAAGTCCGTCGTGTCCGGTGTCCGCTAGCATAATCTATTAAAATGTAATTTTCCTATGAATTTAAAAAAAAAGTGCAATTTGTATAGAATTTTTTTATTTTTACACTACACTGAAACGAAAAGTTTAAAGCTGAATGGCAATTTCTACCAGTGATTCAAGCTCAAAAAACAAAATTAGGGTAAGGAATAAGTAGTTATCAAAAAATCTGTTATAACAACAGTCCTATATATTTATTTATTTTAAATTCTTTACAAGGGAGCGGTGATAGCCCAGCGGTAATGTTGTCGTCTCACATGCATGAGGTCGACGGTTCGAATCCGGGCAGGGCACGCACCTCTGGATTTTCAAAAAATCTATGTGCGGATTTATATCACTAGCTATATGTACCCATGATCCAATTTGTCTGGTTCCCCTTTCTAAGGGTTACGAAGGTCAGATGGCAGTCGCTTCAATGTAATAACCAGACTCGCCAATTCCAGGATCATGGTCAAAGCGTACCCCGATAGAAATGGGACAAAAGCGCTAAGGGGAACGAATTTTAAATTCTTTACACTTGTTTTTTTATTTTTTATGTGCGACCGACACCCGCTTCACTGGGAACATACCCGTGTCGGAGCGAGTATCAAAATGACACTTATTAATTAGATTGTCACATCACAAATGTACCTTAAAAATAACTCATAAAATTCATAATAAATTTCAAATATGTTTATCTAGATGCTGATAAAATAAATAGTATTTTTTGCTATAGAAAGAAGTCATTATTAATTAAACAAATTTAAATCTAAAATATCCTTCAGTTAAAATGGATATAAAAAAATATAAAGTTAGTTGTCGACTACCAGATATAATTTTATTTCAAAGTTCAGTTCGATATTGAATAAGTTTATTGTGAACTTCCCAGAATGTGTTATGAGCCCTCGGGCTTGATTTATACATGTAAATATAGTTGACGTTTCACGACGTCTAGGCACTATCCCTCTTCGGAGATAAATTAACACCACAACGGAATGCTTTCAACAATTAAAGAAACTATTTCTCTTCGCGCCCAATTTCATATAACGTCTTATTTAAACTTAACGACCTTAACTCGATTGAGACATTGGCCTATCGTCAACGGTAGGTACTGACAGATCAACATTATCTTGAAGTTTTCCAATTTGGAAAATTTCACCGTCACATGCGTTAATTGATCTAAGCCAGAGAAATTTCACTGTCTCACGCGTGAAACAACCAAAGCCTGGGAAAATTCACCGTCACATGCGTTAATTGATCTAAGCCAGAGAAATTTCACTGTCTCACGCGTGAAACAACCAAAGCCTGGAGAAATTCACCGTCACATGTGTTAATTGATCTAAGCCAGAGAAATTTCACTGTCACACGCATGAAACAACCCAAGCCTGGGAAAATTCACCGTGACGTGCGTGAAACGACTTAAGCCTTGGAAATTTCACCGTCACATACGTTAAACCAACTAACTTTGTGAAATTCTCATTTTCAATTCATATTTGGAATTTATTATGTAATAAGAGATAAGAAGCCACATAAAAGATTAAAAGCCTCGATAAATTTTGATACATGTACCTATTTTTTGAAGTAGGTATATGTATCTTGACCGCCAAATGGCGGTATTGAATAAGTGTTGGTAATATTTTTCAATAACGTTAATACATTCATCATTCGTTTCGAAACATTTTGATACGATAATGGGCGATAAACTATGACAGCAAGGAAATTGAATTAGGCAATTGGACGCTCGGCTCCTATGTCAACTTACGAGTATATTTTCGCAACTTGTCTTTGTTCTTTGAGGAGGACAAAAGTCGATCAAAATCTATAAAGTTTTTTGGATATTACACGAGTAAATAAAAGATTGCAATTTTGTACCTATATCAAACGGTCCTTTTGAGAACTAAATTTACGAGGGATATTTCCAAAGGTTATTATTAATATTACATTGAAAAAATAGTATACTAATTAAAATTACACGTTAACAACGCTGTTATATTTTACATTTTGTTTACATACTTCATTCGATGCATGGTACACGTGAGTATGTATATCATGCTAAATTAACTACCAAATAGTATTTACGTTTGTACAGATTCCTTTTATGGGAGTATATCCATAAATCGATAAAACTACAGATATTAGGTAGATATCAAACAATATGCGATAAAGTTTATGGAATCTATTATTATAACCTTTGTATTTCCTATGATAGTAAGTTATTTATGATCTTATTTACTGGGTAATAAGAAACATATCAGAAAAGAGAACCACGATAGCTGAATCTACAAAGAAATTGTTTGTATTCTAAAGATTGTAGTGAATACGATCTTTATTTGTACATGGATCAATTTAACACAATCAAATAATTATGTTTCTAAAGGATTAATGTTAGTAAATTGTTTAGATAATAAATGACTATCTTTTCGTGCAGAGCATGAATTAAGGGATGCATGTTTGTCAAGAAAGAAAAGTGGAATTCTGTCTTTTCTGTCTATCCCAAAACATGGAGTGTAAATACATACTTTGTAATCTGGTTGGTTGGAAGAAATTGCCTAATGGCAATAAGCCCGCCAGTGTACAATTATATTTGTTTATATTATGTACAAGAAGATGTATAAATAAATAAATAAATAAATTGAGGTTCATTTTTTTACAACACTGAGTAAAAAAATATATGAAAACCAGAAAATATAAACTAAATAAAATTTTATTTTATTTTATATTATTATGTCAAATATTTATTTTACACGCACCCAATAACAAGTTGCCACATTCTGGAGACTTACGATATTAATCGTCTCACAGTTCCAGACTGAAAACACAATTAAAAACTGCGTCTCCACCGGGAATCGAACCCGGGACCTTTGTATCAGCAGTCAGATACCTAACCATCTGAGCCACGGAGGCCAACAATAAAGATTTTCAATTTTGTTTTTTTTAAATATTTTTTCTTACATAAATTAGAGAAATATATTATATACTGGCGGGCTTATATTCATTAGGATTATTTTTTTTCACCAACTAACTAGATTACAAAAAAAAAAAATGGAAAATACTTTCATATTCCATTTACTTATTCTTTCATATTATATTCACTTATACATCACTTATTCAAAAATACTTACTTTATTATATGTAAAATACTTCATTCCATAAATGAAAATTAAACAAAACAGCAAAAAAATGATTGGGAAAGGAGAGGAAATTGGGATCAAATGTTTATAGATAAATATTTTTCTTGAAAATTAAAAGTGAGTTACATGACGCAATATCCGGATTTATCTATTTCCATAGTCTTAGTGAATGGAATTCTGGTTTTTAAATCTATATTTTTGTAATTTTCTCTCAGCGTACAACTCGATACCACCCAGTTGAATTAATTTCTAATACTGTTTCAATATATTTTAAGTTTTCGTTCGTTGCCATACTGATAATAAAATTTTCATCTTATTTGAATAAGCACATTAACTATTGTAGGTAACTGGCCATTGGACCACCTCTTATAACATTGTGTCCGACTGTTCGGTATCCTACAGAGAGTAACGATAAAACACATTTGATCTCATTTGGTTTTGACATGCGCTTTCTGTAACAACATCTATTTTAAAACCCACGCGTACATTTCAAGGGAACATAACCATTCTATTCAACGCAGTATTACATTTTTTACAAGATGAATGCACTCCGTAAGTGCTTTTATGTCCGAGGACACAGGAAAATTTAACTGCTGCTTCAATGAAGCTATGAGAAAATAATACCTAGAATTTTGATAAACACTTGAATACTATATTTAGATCTTACTGTTGTAGATAAAATAAAATTGGCAATTAAAATCAACGAAAATAAAACTAAGTATAGGTATTGTTTTGTGAAATCATCGCGAAAAGTAAAATATTTGATTATGAATCTTTTCTCAAAAGGAATAAACTTATTTGTTTAACTCAACATAAAAATACTATTTTATGGTATCGTCCTACAAAGATATTATACGTAGTCTTGGTAATGTTATTATAAGATAAAATTACGAATACTATCGATATCATAAAAAAAATATGTAGAATAAAACAAATTGTTTCATTGTATGATGAAATCCTACCAAATTAATAATTCCTCGATAGTTGATAAATTTCTAACTCGGTCTGAATGTAAAGTGAATCATGTTAGGCAGTAGAGGAAAATCAATATGATAAAAATAAACGCATGAAATACAATAAAATCTTGTCAAAGGTTAGTGTACAAATAAAACAACAAAATGTCATCGTGGCGTTTGCAGATAAGAAAGAGGTCAAACAGAGACTATTGTCGCATAACAATAATTAATTAAGTTTTTATTTCATCGGGAAATGAGAGACATATCACGACTCGGTATGAGAGTTAAAAAAAGATAATGACTTATTATCGTTTTCACATTGTGAACTATAAACAATCACTCACGGAAGATCACAAATACATAAAACATGTATCTGCCGAACAATGACACAAACTGTATACCAGAGACTATCATTGGACTTAAATTCAAATATTGATACAAATCAAAATCTCCAACAGTTGCTAGCAAAAAAACGTAGAGATATGACGGTTGTTATGAAGAAAAAGAGCCGTATTTTTTAATGTACGTAGCGTTAGTAAATTAATTTATTTATACGGCTTTAAATCTTTTACAAGAATAAAAAATATAGTGGCTACACAGCATGATTTAAAATGTATAAAAGTAATATTAAACGTAGATAAACAATACAAATAAAAAATAAAATTTCAGTACAACTCGGAGAGAATGTACTTATCAAATTATTGAGAATGACAAGTTATGTGATAGGTAAGTAAATACACACAGAAATGGTTCAAAATTTAAGAAAAAATATGATTGCTCTTATTTACAAGACAAAAATCAAGAAAAAAAATCACTGGATACAGCATTAAAATACCATAATTATAATTTATTTATTTATTTTATAATTGTACAATAGGTCGAATGAAAAGCCGACCGCCGCCGTGGCACAGTTGGTATGCCGTTTGGTGTCTGTGCGGGCGTCCTGGGTTCGATTCCCAGCAGAGGAAAAATTTATTTAAATTTATTTCTCACGCAGATATTGCTTCTCTGGGCTGGAAACATTGGTTAGTTGGAAGAAATTGCCATACGGCAATATACTCGCCACTTGCGCAGGTTGCAAGAAAGTGTTCATCATCATCATTAAAAGCACGGACAAGAGAGATTTTAATGTAAATTATGATAGAAATGTGTAAAACTGGTTGAAGAACATTAAGTGGAATCACATCACAACAGCACGCACATATTATTATTATTGCTTCTAGAAATGCACCTTTCAGGTACAGAATCTGTACGTTGAAATGTCATTTGTAGGTATCAATTATTTGAGATGAAAGTAGTGCATGTGATTATAATAATTCCATACTATTCCTACCTGTAGGTTGTTCCTTGGAATCGTTGACGTTATAGACCGAAGCAGTTGATTGTCCGCACTCAATACCCTCAATACCATAGACAGAATGCCTGGAGCAAGACTCTCATAGGTAGGAGAAAAGCGATAAATAATTTTAAATTAACTTATCGTCGTTTCATATGGACCATGCCTCGGGAGTTCAATAGTGTCCAATATGCACTTGAATATAGACTCCAATAGAGACAATGAAACTAATGTGAAATAAAAATATTTGTTATTGATGTGTGTATATTCAAAAGTACCTACGTGACTTCACTGATATTTAAGTACCCCTGAAAAGAAGAACATCTGATGTTTCATGCAGTTTTTAAAGTAACACGCGTTATAAAATAATTTTTTTTATGATATTTCAACAGTATTTTATCTGAAAAAACATTAATGTTGTAAATTAATGATCATACAAGTGTCAGCGTGATTTCATGAAAAATATTCCGTTATTTTTATAATAAAATATCAAAATAAAACACCAAAATGTTATTTAACCAAAAAACATGTAGGTACATTTATTTAATGTAGCTTCTTGGGCAACTAACAGGTACTATGTCAAATAATTAGTTAACATGCACTCAATAACAAGTTGCCACATTCAGGAGACTTTAATCGATATTAATCTGTGATATTAATCGTCTCACAGATCCAGACTGAAAACACAATTAAAAACTGTGTCTGCACCGGGAATCGAACCCGGGACCCTTGGATCAGCAGTCAGATACCTAACCAAACCAACTAAACCACGAAGGCCGACAAAATGTACACGTTTCTCGTGAGATACGAAAAGAGAACCAAGCGCCACATTTTTTTATCATGACACGAATCCATCGCCTCACCTATAATATTGAACATTATCTCATCCACGTCTGTGTGTTGTATAAGCGTTTTACATTTCATACTTGGAGAATCATTCCATGCTCGTGCCATATTTTTCTTACATGACCACGGTCTCCTGTTCATTTTCTGTAAGCATTGTTTCTTTTCTACGTCAGGCTCACTTCATTCGTTCTCCCTATGTGGCCAAATCATCTCAATATTAAAATAAATACAACAATATCCTTTTGCAATAATTGATGATAAAACAGAATTGATTCAAAAAGTTTTTTTACTGTACAACACTTGCCAGTTCATTAAACGCGACCGTGAAAGTACCAGAATAAAAAATCAAATCACTATCGTTAAATTATTTATAGTTTGGTGATTGTGATGTTAGAGATGCCGGAACTAAAATAACTAACCATGGCTTTGGTAAAAAAATAACACTGCGCTATCTATCTACATGGACTGTTCTTCGCGTGAGTGATTAATCAAGAAACATCAAAGGAAAAAAGTTATGCAAGCAAAGAATTCAGTGGTAGTTTTTGCCCTTTGATAACATGAAGAAGCGCTTCGGACTTAGACATAGAAAACTCGAACAAAAGAAAATAAAGTATATGTACATACGTTTAACAATGAATATAATATGATAACATATTGCCTAGAAAACAGAATCTTTTGAATAAAAACATAAATAATTATATAGACAAAATAAGAATAGATAATAATGGAAAAATTGTAATTTGAATGAAAAAAAAAATATTTAAAATAATATAATGAATAAGGACACTGCAAAAAATACTTATTCTGTCTTCAACAAAATAGAGGGACGCCTCATAATAGGAAGACGTCAGATGTGATGGCTCCGCAACATTCGTGAGTGGACCGGCATCAGAGACGTCGGCGAATTGTTCCGGACGGCGGTGGATAGAGATGCCTTCTCAGCAGTGATCGGGAGGACCTGATATGGCACGAAGAAGAAAAAGTCTTCGACACCGAATAAAAATATATGTGAATATTATGCAGCTATTTTTTTTGTAGTAAAAGATGTCCCTTTAATATGTACACATAACTCATGCATTTCTTCAATCAAGCATATGCTTGTGCTATTTGTGAACGAATTCGGTCGTGGCAGGATTCGAACCCGTGACAACTGGATTAGTAACCCAGCGCGCTAACATGGCCAGAATACTCATGAGAAATCTTAAATTAATAAGTAGGTACCTACGTTTGTATTATCACTTTTGAAGGTTTTACAAAGAAAACGATACATTGTGTTATGTTTGTATAAAATATATAAGATTTATCTAAATCTGATAAATTCTAGACATGTCTCGAAACAATTTGGTATCATAGATTTATTACCAAGAAAATTCTCATTTATCAAACAACTTGATTAGACACGTCTCATACATGTACCTAATAATAATTTAATACATGCGATGACGTTGTCGAAACTTCTAGGCAATACTATTTGGTACAGATTAGACCCGGGTTAATCTGGCGAAAAGTTTGGCAATTTGGCAAATAATATCGAGTACGAAACTCCCGACAGATTTGAATATTGGCGAGATATCTTTTGCCAATCGGATCTTCTGCGGCAGCTGTTCGGGGTAGGGCGAGATCAGCCGAGTAGATAAGGAACGCGGTGGAGTCGAACCGAACGACGGACGATAGCCCCGAGGGGTACGAGGCGAGTTAACCACACGACCACCGTGCACATGGCGGGTTTGGTAGCTGATACAACTGATTACTTGTTAAGTAATTTACTACCAACGCTATCGGATGAGGTGTAATGTGTATATTGTAAATATTATTAGACTAAGAGAGTGTAAATGTTGGTTATATTTCTAAATATTGACTTTTTTGTATTAAGGTGAAAATACTTTTTTTAATTATAAAATACCCAGAATTGATTTGAAAATGGGTACAACCTATATGTCTACTGTGTAAAATTATAGTAATATGTACACTGTTAGGCCTAGAACAGGTATACCTAGTTGGGCAGCAGTTATCTATTTTGAATGAAGCACATTTAAAGGTGTGATAAAAAAATAAAATTGTTTTGTACTATGGATTTTAAAATAACTTGGCACACATAAACGAACCAAGCGTACATGATACATATTTATTAAATACCTACTAAATTCGACTAGACTTGCATCCAGAGGAAGACCAAAATACAGAACAGAAGGACCTTTAAATTTAGGAAGAGGAGAGCTGACCCTAATAGCAAAGACAAATAGTTGGGATATAGCAAGGGAGAAGGTCATATTCCTTATAAAACATAAAATAAACTCTACATAGAAACAATTGATAAATATTAATTGAAAACGTGAACTCAGGTCTTGTTCAAAATTAAAAAAATAAATATTGCTGTAATCGAAATAAAAGAAATACACATTTTTATCGTAAAAACAGTGATAATAGTACGGACAAATTCAAACAACATCATGTTGCAAAAATATAAAACTTGGAACAATATTGAGGTAATTTCTTTGGGTAGTTAGTATAAAGCTGACAGAAGAATTTCTTAACTTTGTTAGTAAGGACTAGATAAATGCCATAAACACTGCCGGAAAACAGACCTAAAGAAATTTGATGACGAAGCACGACGAAAAAATAACCCTTTTCCATAATTTAGTGCAAATAGAAGGTAAGAAATAAGAGTACCTTAAGAAGTAAGTGATTGAACAAAAAAGTGAGATTAAGAGCGGGTCGCCTCAGAATTGATTGGAATTACGTCAAAATGGAATTGGATAATAAGCTGAGTGGTGGATTTGTGACATAGACGTAATGCGTACAATATTTGATTCCGCCCTTTTACAAAGTAAACCGTTTATTAGAAACCCAAAGAGTTTAATTTGGAATTGTGGATTTCCACAATGACTTTATAAATCATTCTTGAACGGTTGAAAAAAAAGAAACATCTCGAGAAATATTTTTTTTTTAATCGTATAATGTCCGTGAATGTTGCGCATGCCATGGGTGTTACATGACATAGTCAGTATTTAATAATAATAATAAACACTTCATTGCACACTGCGCAAGTGGGGAGTTTATTGCCATATGGCAATTTCTTCCGACTCACCAGTGTTTCCAGCCCGGAGAAGCTATATTTGCGTGAAAAATGAATGTAAATAAATTTATCCTCTGCTGGAGATCGGACCCAGGACGCCCGCACAGAAGCCAAACGTATTTCCAACAGTGTCACGGCGGTCGGCAACACTTTTTTCTACAGCAAAAATTAATTGTTCCTGTTTTATTTTACAATTTTACAGTGGTGATAAATTCATCATACTCAATAAACAATACATTTAATTGCTGAAATGATAAAGAATATCAGAATATGTAACGATTATTCTGGAAATAATAATTTTTCGTCATTTCCATCAATGTAGCCAGCGACAAGTATTTAAATGAAAATAATCAATGTCACAATCATGTAAAATTATAACTATTTTGTATAATATAACATTGTTACTCTTCTTAGTATATTATGTAGTTTTTAAAAGTCTAATCTTCCGTAGACTTTATTTAATTTTGGCGAAGGAAAAATGAGAACTTGATATTGATTGATGAATACTCTCGGGCCATCGTACTTCAACTTTGTATCGGAACTTTGTAGAACATATAATTATTATCAATCTATCATCTTGTCTTCTACAAGTTTAAGTAAATTTACTAACAATATTATGTCATCGAGGAATATGTTGAGAATTTCAAACATATCGGCGATTAGGTTAGAAGAAAATAGTTATAGTAAATAATTTCAAAATATGGGAAGACTCGTGTTAATAAAATAGAATAAGGAATAGGTTATTTTTTCTTGAATAAAGGGGGAAAAAAAGGAAAGGAAGATAAAAATGTTCATCCAATCAAGAAAACCAACACATGCCTTTAATTCCATATCTATATATCTCCAAAAGAAAATTCAAATCGGTCAATAAGTTCAAAGACATAATAATGAAATGAATTTAATTTCACTTACTACTTAATATAATTAATTGTGCAAGCAATTATGAGATTTATTGTTCGCAATATATGAACTAGGATCATGAACTAACGTATAGGTAATAGAAACACAATTGCATGGCGTGTGCTTTGTGTCTGAGATGAAACAAAACATAACTAAACAATGAGACCTAAGAAAATACGGGATTTCGATATTAGATATCGTGTACATACGATAACATATCGCGTGTTGGAGGTAAGGGACTTAGATCCTTTGTGTAGTTCAAATGTATATTAAAGTAAGGTCCCGTAGGACCCGGGGCTAGGTGAAATTGTTATGGGCCCCAAATGGCCAAGTCCAATCAGATACCAATAAGGAAGCGATATGTAGCATTGTGTAGCGAGAAGTACAGCCTCTCGAATAAGGTACCTACGCCATGTACGTAAGTAGGTACCTAAAGATAATTTTATATGTTAAAATCTTCAACTGATAAAGAGGTAGTTTGGGATATAATTTAATTGATGAATAAAATATACTTGGTATTTATTTTAATTATCAGCTACATAATTTAAAATAAAGTGTTTTTTTGTTTAAAATTAAATATTGAATATGAGAATTTTGGAACCACAGTACCCAAAATATACAATTTATTTTCAACAAAAAGTATACAAACGAAAAAAAAGGGTTAAATAGTCCTGATGTGGACATTAAATTTCAAACTCGTATTATTGAAATATTCAATTAAAATCCATTTTTTCATAAAACTAACGGGAAGTATGTTTGATAATTATTATAATTATGAAACGAATCCATCGAAATGTCAACATTGTTTGGAGATTGTGGTGTCGATTTTGTCATCCTACAAATTAAAACAGAAAATATTGCGAAAAAATGTGACCAAAATAAGAGTTGAATCACGAACACGATACAGGAGATGGGTGTCTATGGCCCGAGATATCAGTTGGCCCTTAAATCGTTGGATTTAGTAATCCAAGTTAAAAGTTTAGGGAAGATTAAATTTCATTCGCGTATTTCAGTGCAAAATGAAACGTCAGTTACGTAATCTTCAACTATAGATATATTTTACGTTTTCTATGGTTATTGTCTATAACGCATCTGTCAAATTCAAGTCAAATTGTAATAACCTTAAATGATACGTGACGCGAAGCTGTGACTAATATTATTTTATTGTTATAACAACACATTATTTTATTTGTTTCATTACACAGCATGTTACTTTTTCAATTTATTATACAGATCGATGTTTTTTTTAATTAAAATCAAACATTGTAGTGAAAAAATGTGATTGAAGAATATGTACTACGTACGTAGTACTTCAATGCAAAATGTATGTACATTTTACAGATAGATATGGAACTAAGTGATAATGGTAAAGTGTCTTATGTAGAAAATTTAAGAATACACATTATATATATAGAAACAGGATGGATCAATTTAAAAAGTGGGATGAAAAAACATCGCAAAAATAAAGTTGCGTGCCTGACGTTTCATTATGGCTGACAGTTTATTTCGTTTGTTGTCAGGCAATACATTATAATTATGTAAAAAAGAAAATAAATATTAAATATGAACCACTTCTATATCAAGTCTTTTATTTTAACACCAAAAATAAATCATGATTGTAATTATTATGCATAGTTATTTGTAGTATAAAATGAAATGAAACATTAAAGTGTGCGGCGATTAGTACGCCACCTGGCGAAAAAGACTAGAAACAATACTTAACTCAAGATTAAGACACGCGATCCGCCAGAAACGTTGAGTTAAATATTTATGGTTTAGTGACGTATTTGAGGGAAGATTTGGTACTGAAATACGCAATATTTTTGTTAAACTTGAGTTAAACTCCTAAGGGCCGACTGAAATACTGGGCCTATGTATTTAACTATCTGAGCCATATGAAGGTTGACAATATTGTAAACTGATAATATTTATATACAGAATAATAAATAAAAAAAAATTACGTAGAAAAATAAAAACATTAATCCTTTGTAGATTAGTAATAAAAACAATATAAAAGAAAACTTAAGAATTGTGCATACAACATAAAATAAAAAAAACTAAGTAATTCAAATAATTTGTAGGACAATTTTTAGTGGAACACATTCAAAATACAAAGGTTTCACTCTTAACATTGAAATTAAACAGATAAACTAAAACTTTCGAGTTTTCATTTTGTGTTACAATTCAGTTACTAAATACGAATGGCTCTTGTGAATTAAGGCATTGTTGTTTTGTATATCATAATTTTGTGTAACATTCATTTAACAATGTATGATCTTCACATACCTACACACACGCACCGCAAAATTTACACCTTTACTTGATACAATATAATTATATGTAGGTTATAATAATATGTACAAGTGAATCATACAACAAACACTGGTCAGTAATTATAAATACAAATGATAGCATCTGCAGATGTTGCTGCAACTGAACGTACAATTCATGCATTCACAGTATCGATGCTTTATTAATTTAATAATTTCGATATTAGGGCATGCATACTTTGAACAAATTTTAAATAAAATATTTTGTTTTTTCCAAGGGTTCGATGTTTAGTTCATAGATCTCCAAATATAATGAACGCAAGTCGAGTGCAGCGTTTATCTAGAGAAGAAAAAAACGTAAGAATTAACCAACATTATGTAACATTTATGTCAAATTTATGTATAATTTAAAATTTAAACAAATGAGATCTTTCAATTAGCTGCTTAAAAGAAAATGAACTGATTATAATAAAACAAAAACCTAATATGTTCAAGTGTTATGAATAACACAAATGACAGCTTGTTTAGATCCCATGCCAAAGTATTTTGTTTAACAAAAAGTATGTAAATTGAAAGAAAAATACTAATACTTTTGTCTCCTCTTCCCGATTAACAAAACTCTGATAATTGACTGGTGACAGCTAATTGGCAACTTGACAAAAGTAAGTCTATTTGACTCTATAGTGATTATATCTATAGTTCACAAATGAAACATTTTTTTTTTAAATTGGGTCTCAAAGAAATATTTAGAGAATTAAAAAAGTCGTGTTTTTTTACGATCGAATCAGTGTTAAGAAAATGCAATTGAAAAGGTCTAGAATATTGAAGCAATGCATCAACGAAATATTTAGAAGCATTTCTAAAATATTAAGTTTAATAACAACGAATGAGTTGTGGGTAGCACGGAATAATTTATTTACTAAATGAGCAAGAGAATATTTCATAAATGAATATTAAACTTACATGTTGGGTTGTACAGATGACGAAATTTAATTTACTTCAAAGTTTAACAATCCTGTCAAGATGAATCATAATATAAAAATCTGTACATGATACATATTCATTGATGCTTTAAATTGCGATATCATTACACTTCATTATTATTAAATATTTGTTGAGAGTCAAAATATGAGATGAACATGTGAGTTCTAGGATCACTCGCAGACTAGTGGAGAGCCGTAAAACACTACATTATCTTGGGTTTTAAAAAAGAGGAAAAATACCCTCATTGTAAGTATTCTTTCACGATTCTGAGTTACACCGAAAAATAAAACGCGAGTAAATTTAGTTTCATCGAGTATTGTATAGAATAAAATAAATGCTGCTTAGGCTCGTTGCCCGATGCAACGCGTAGGCATATAATTATTCACAACCCGCTAAGTACAACACTGTGTAATCTCATACGGGAATATGCAAAGCATTTGAAATTATGATTGAATTAAATATCACCTCAATTGCTTTTGATAACAGATTCTATTCACAGCTTAATTCCATACATAATGGCGCAACAACTCGATAATGTCGGCCTCTGATATACCAAGTACATTGGAATAATTGCACATTGGATCAGTAACAACATCTATGTATAACAGAGACAGGGGCGCCATCTTGTTATAGAAACTAATGAATACCTACCATAATCCTTCATTTATCTACTCAAATAATATATTTGGAAACATTTCATTTTGTTCATATATCTGCTCGTACTAACACAAATAATAATAATATAATGTAATCTATAATGAGACGAAGAGATATTGTCTAGGTGACATTATGCAGGACAGAATAACATATTAGGTCCTTACATATGAAATTGGCGTTTTGTATGGGAGCAACATAAAGTCGATTTTTTTAAATATAATATATTTATTTAATCAAAGTATGTACCATTACTATCTATGCACTTTTGCCATCTCATAGGTAGTTCATCGATCCCTTTACTAAAAAAACATTCGCACGGGAATCAATAATATCTTTGAAGGCGGTTTGGACTGCCCCATCGGAGTTGAATTTTTTCCCTTGCAAGAAGTTATCCAAATTTCGAAAAAAATGGCAACCTGTTGGGGCAAGGTCCGCAGAGTACGGTGGATGTCTAAGAAATTCCAATTGAAGCTCCTCTTTTTTGTTAGCCGTCTGTTGTGCAGTGTGTGGTCTAGCGTTATCTGAAGCAGCAGTGGCCTAGAGCGATTAAGCAGCCTCGGTTGTTTAGCAGCTAGCTTTTCCATCATGGTTTGCAGTTGCTGACAATAGACATCTGCCGTAATCGTCTGGCCAGATTTAAGAAAGCTGTAGTGAACGACACCAGCACTAGTCCACCAAACGCTCACAAGTAACTTTTTTTGGAGTCAATTTTCCCTTGGGGCATGGTTTGGCTGGTTCGGCAGGGTTCAGCCATTGCAATGAGCGCTTCCGATTATCGTACAGGATCCACTTTTCATCACAGATAATGATTCGATTTATAATCCCTTCATTATTGTGCTGGTTGAGTAATGCAACGCAGCAGTCAACGCGCGTTTGTTGATTTGTTTCACTCAATTCGTGAGGTAGGTACCTACCTTTCAAGCTTTTTCACCTTCCCAATTTGCTTCAAGTGGATTAAAATAGTTTTATCACTAACACCGCAGCCTGCAGCTAACTCGGACGTAGTATGCGATGGATCCGCTTCCACAATAGCCTTCAATTCTTCATTATCAACTTTGGTCTCCGGCCGTCCACGGGGCTTGTTCTGAATGTCGAAATTTCCAGATCGAAAACGTTGGAACCAAAAACGCACTGCGTTTTCTTTTACGGCACCGTTGCCATACACATTGTTAATACTTCGAGCCGTTTCTGCAGCACTGGTGCCACGGTGGCACTCGTAGTTAAATAACGCGATATTTCAAGTTTTCCATTTTGTAAACTGAGTGACGCAAAGAAAAAAGCAATTGAGGAAAAAAACAAATGAATTATACTTTTTGAAATACATACATGAGTAAATAGCTGTATAAATTTGAATTTGGAATTCCTAAGCAAAGAGAAGATATTTGAGATCAAAGTTACCTGTACGGCAAAACGCCAATTTCATATGTAAGGACCTAATATTAAACAACTTAAAGAAAAGAACAGCTGACATTAAAGTACAATTAATAAAATGAGGTATCCTTTAAAAATAGTTTTTGTACGGTATTACTAAACAAAACATATCTACGTATTATAATAGGTATATTAAAGGATAAAATAACTATCATGTACCAGTCGTTTCCTAAACGATATTAGTTTCAAGTTAAACTGAAAGCTATCGTGGGCAATTCAAAGGACGAAAACAAAAAGGTGACTTAGAAAAAAGTCATACATTTAGATAGATACGAGGATTACTCGAGATAAGAGGTTAGGAAGAAGAGAAGATTAGGATTTGTCTAGAAAATTGGAAAGCATCTAGGGGTGAATGTTGGAAGGAAAAATCCAAAACTTTTAACCTACATATGTACAAAATTAAATAAATACGATGGGGATTTTCTGTTCAAAAAATATGATGCGATCGCTTTAAAATTGCAATCAAATTAGCACAACCCTAAACAAAATAAAATAAATAAATTTTCAAATAATTATTGTAATTGGTTTTATTTTTTTTGAAAATATATTTCGATAACAAATGAAAATAACATTGTCTATATTTTTTTCATACACACATAAATATTTACAATTGATAAATACAAATATCACTTATAATACAAACACAGGCCCATTAGTTTTACAGTTTGAAAAGGAATTTACACGGTAAAACAGATGACTCGTATGAATAGTAAAAATTTTATGATAATGATATTTCAAAAAATAAGCTTAGTCATTGTAACAATAATTCATACAGACTTCCACCAAATTATTTGAATTACAAAGCATGTGATATTTATCTCTTTTCCATTATAATTCTCAATAATATTACATCCATCACGCCACTGTTTTAGTTTCGTTAGTCGCTAAAATTGTACTCGCAAACGTAGAAAAAAATAATGGGGACGTTACTAAGCATGACAAATGATCGGTGTTTTTCGTGTATCTTTTGGCATTTCCTTGGTTTTCACAACAAAAAAAGAATAATTATTTACGTCAGGCAGAACGCTGGTGTCAGTCCTAGTTGAGGCTGGCTGTCCTCCTCCACTCCATTCTCGTGGTGTTCCAGATACGGTTGGTTGCCCTCAAGTCTCAAGTGGCGTCAACAATGACACATGCCACCACACATTTCATATTCGCAAGAAAATGTTACTAGTTTCCAAGCAAAAAACATTTCTTCAAGTCCCACATAATATTTACGTATTACATTCACAAGTGATACAGTATTATCACAATTCGAAAAAATGTTTTTGTTACTTTATTTTAAGGTATCTAAAGATATATAAAACAGTATGAATTAAGAAAAAAAGATGATACAACCACACAAACTTCGGCACTTGAAAATAATAACAAAATAATACATAATTTCCTATGTCTGTTTGTTTTTCCGCGTAATGCTTCTAAAATGAACTATTAACGTATCAGGAGCACATAGAGTACCAATAGGTAGAATACAATATAATTACAAGCGGTGTAATTCGAGTAATGCTGCTAATGACACATAGGTCGCGAAATTCAAATATCAGGAGAGCATGGACTTATATATTATGTAAGAAATGTGTTTCTTTAAAATTGAATAATGCGAGATACACGGTTTAATAAATACGGTTCAAAAATCAGGAGCACATAGAATAAGGTGAGAAATAACAGAATAACGTACCTACTATATACGAAACATATTCCATCTACCAGGTAAACATAATCTGCATAAGGTCATAGACAACATTAGATTCCGTCATATTTGACGAGTTATAAGTAGGTAGTATCTGGAAGATGAAGCTAAAATAGATTAGAAACGGTAGCTATAGGTTCTTTGCCTATTTCCAAAAGAAGAACTATGAAACGTTGCGTAAACATTTATGTATTATTTGTGACAGAAATAATGAAATACAAAGGTGGCAGAGCGGTTAGCGCGCTGGATTAGTAATCCAGTGGTCGCGAGTTCAAATCCTGCCACGACCGATTTCGTTCACCTATAGTAAAAGCATATGCTTATTTTTGGGAATGTATTTGGAAATATTTGTGCTTGTAACCATTGAATTATATGTACTACGTAGTACATATAAATCAATGCTTGTAACAAGAACATATTCATCCTTAAAAAACACTACTAGTTTACCCCAGCCAACACTACACCCTACGGGAACATTGCAAGACACAAACAGCCATGTTGTTGTTATTTTGTGAAACCTACTTCGAAAATATAGCTAACCATATGCCAAAGAAAAAAGTTTTGAAAATAAAAATATGGCATTCAGTTCTATCTACAGACTAAAAGTGTATCATAGTGATAGTTAATAATGATTGTATTTTTATTTGTAAAACTACCCTTAAAAAACATTATTTAATTTGGAATCCGCAGATACTTCCAGAGGTTTATCTGTAAGTAAAATGTTAGAAAACAAAATTAAGGTCTTGTTTGGAAAGTTTTTCTAACTGTATTTATTCCTATTCGAATAGGCGATCGATGATAGGACGAACCGTAAAGAAATGAAGTGTATTAAGCAAAGTAAAAAGTTTTGTTTGGGGATTAGTGATTCAATACGTCTAATGAAAGTTATGGTAGAATTCCAAGAATGGAAGAGCACCTATTTACTCTTCACAAACTTCTTTAATAAATAACAGAAAAAACGCTAATGTTTTGATGTCGAAACAAATAGAATCATTAGAAAGGTCTGAGTAAAATACATCAAAATAAAATTCACTAAAAATATGATTACAATTTTAAATTGAATTGAGTTCAACTGAGTTCAACCTATACGTTTGGAAATATTGTAAAAATAAGTGTACTAACCTACATAAGAATTAGTTGAGTACTTATATTCTTATTTGAGTTCCATGTCTGAGTTTATTTGTTTGTGTTAATTTGTTTATTTAATTCTTATGTATCTGTAAATTTTTATATTTTTATTTCAGTTCCATGTCTGAGTTTATTTGTTTGTGTTAATTTGTTTATTTGCTGATTTTTAGGCACAAATCATCCAATAGGATGCTATGCCTTGAAAATTTGTCGATAGTGGTGAGCAAATGCAAAATCTTGGTCTTGCACCCCCGGTCTTGGTATTTCAGTTACAGATGCAGTCATAGTCTTGCATACCCAGTCTTGGTCTTGTATTCAGATTCATGAATGATTTTTAAAAATGATTTTAATAATTATATATTATTTTTAAATTATTATAAAATAATGTAGAAAATGGCTTGCTTATGAACTTACAATTCTGGCGCGGCACAGGGATGACATATGTGCGAAAGCATTGACACATTGTAATTTTTTCCGTATTTTTGAAAAATCAAGGGTCTTGGGGCAGTACTTATACTAATTTAATTTAATTGCCCCCATAATAAGTATTGGCCCTCATACCGAGATGCAACTTTCCCGCAATATGACATTTCTAAATTCTTAAAAAAAGAAAAACGCTCCAACTTATTGTACTTACATGATAAGTTTGAGGGCCAAAACCTTAATTTTACTCAAGTAAAAATATAAAGTATTTTGTATAACACTTCTAGCACAAACGAATAACAATTTCTGTAAAATACCTAGATACATTCAAATAGAAACAATTTTGAAAGCCGGTCTTTTGCGATAAAACTATTACAGTAAATCATGTTTATTTTGGTCATAAATCTGTAATGCATGATGTAAATATCTAAATTGTTCACTGAACCAAAATTCCAGTAGAGATTTGATGAAGTCAACAATTATTTATTAGTTTACAATGTAGTCATAGTAAAATTAAAACCATTATACATCATAATTATATTTGATAATTCATGTGAACTTTCAGTGAGGTAGGTATATAATATATGCATGTATGTAAATACCAAAACATATAGGTACCATTACTCAGTAAACTAAACACGATTTAGATAAAATGGCGATTTCAATATCACGACCAAATATGATATTAAGTTTACAATGGATTCATAAACAAAGTAATTCAAGATATTTGTATTTATAGGTTTGAATAGAGAAAGAGTGCGGAAAAAGGTATATATATATATATATATATATATATATATATATATATATATATATATATATATATATATATATATATATATATATATATATATATATATATATATATATATATATATATATATATATATATATATATATATATATATATATATATATATATATATAGGTACCATTACTCAGTAAACTAAACACGATTTAGATAAAATGGCGATTTCAATATCACGACCAAATATGATATTAAGTTTACAATGGATTCATAAACAAAGTAATTCAAGATATTTGTATTTATAGGTTTGAATAGAGAAAGAGTGCGGAAAAAGGTATATATATATATATATATATATATATATATATATATATATATATATATATATATATATATATATATATATATATATATATATATATATATATATATATATATATATATATATATATATATATATATATATATATATATATATATATATATATATATTTATGTTGGTTTTGATGTTTTCGCGGATCGTAGAATATGAATTATCATTATTTTTCCGGATAATCCGCTGTGGCTTTTGGTTGTCTTGCCGACGTTTCGCCCGAATGACATCGGGCATTATCGAGGCTATTAACTCGAGCGCGTGCACGAAGATAATGACGCTAGCGTGCTGTCGTGTTGTCTATTTATGTTATTCAAACGACGACTTAGCGCTGCTTCGTGTTATACGTCGAGCGGGGTGGGGGGGCGGCGGTGCGTTGGTACCGGCCGGCTCGCTGTGTATCGAAGTACAGCTAGGTGTATTCACTCTGCTACGACACTGTTCACTTGCGGTCGCGGGGTAGTTACTCGGGAGTGGGGTGGGGTGTGGTAGGTTCCCTGCCGGTCGATCGGCTTGCTGTGGACGGTCTATGTGCGGCTCGCTATGTTGTGTATGGAGGGCTATGATACGCGGCGATCGACGTGTAGGTATTTTTGTAACGGTGGCGGGCGGCTCTATGTTAGAAGTATTGTTGATTTCTTTACAGTCTTTATTTTTAATATTACTTATCCGGTTTATCAGAGGCTTCCAAGCTGCAGGTAGTCGAAGCGAATCGTCACGTGTATTCATGGAATTTTCACGGCGTTCTATTTCTATTGCTTCGCGGAAGACTCGGCAAATTTCTTTTTCTTGGCGGACGAGTGTTTTTGCACCATCAAAATCAATTTTATGCCCCTCGGTCAACACGTGGTTGGACAAAGTTGACGTGGGCTTCTTTTGTTTGACGTCCAACTGATGCTCCGCTACTCTTGCCGAAATCTTCCTGTTCGTGCGACCAATGTACGTTTTTTCGCACGAACCGCAAGGTATTTCATATATGCCATGCGATTCTAGAGGTATAACGTCTTTTACTCCTCTGAGTAGAGTTGATATTTTTCCTTGTGGTCTAAATATAGTTTTTATTTGATTTCTTTTTAAAATGCGGCCAATTTTATTAGAGATCCCTGCGATATATGGTAAGAAAGCTACTCCTTTTATTTCTTCTTCGGGTTTAGCTTTTCTGTTTTCTTTTCCATATATTGCCCTATTGATAGTAGATTTTTTGTACCCGTTAGCGACGAGAGCCTGGCGTAGATTATTTATTTCTTTTTCAGCGTGTATTTTATCAGCTAGCTTAATTGATCTGGTGACTAGGGTTTTTACTACTGAATTTAAATGTCCTGGGTGATGGTGAGATGTTGCATTAAGGTATCTGTCAGTGTGTGTAGGTTTTCTGTAGACTGAATAACTTAGAATCCCGCTGTTTGTTTTTTCCACTAATACGTCCAAAAAAGGTAGTTTATTGTTTATTTCTTTTTCGATTGTGAATTTGATACTATCGTGTAAATTGTTTAGGTAGTGAAGAAATTCGTCGAGCTCTGTTTCGCTATGTCGCCATATTATAAATATGTCGTCCACGTATCGCAACCAAATGACCGGCTTTAGCGTGGCGTTCTCGAGTGCATTTTCTTCAAAGTCCATCATAAATATATTGGCTGCTACTGGTGAAAGAGAGGAACCCATTGGTGTTCCTCTTATTTGTTTGTACATATTCCCGTTATATTGGAAGTATGTATTATTCAGGCAGTGTTTGATTTGGCTTATTGTGTCGTCTGGTGGTTCAAGTCTCTTTATTATTACGTCAATGGCTTCGGATACTGGGATATTGGTGAAGAGGGACACAATGTCTAAGCTGACAAGCATGTCACCCTTTTCTATTTTTATGTCTTTTAATTGCTCAATGAAATGTTCTGCATTTTTGACGTACGAAGACGCTGTTTCGACGTGATATTGCAGGTTTTTAGCTAAGTGTTTTGCTAGGGCTTGTGTGGGTGAACCGACGGCACTAATGATGGGACGTAGTGGTATATCTGTTTTGTGGATTTTCGGAAGGCCGTACATTTTAGGTACCCTCGATGATTTTTCTCGCGGAATAAGTGTTCTTTTCGTTTCGGTACCTATATTTGATTCTAGTATTAATGCTTTTGTAGTTTTTTCTAGGTAAGTTGTGGGATCCCTCGTGTGGCGTTTGTAAGTGGTGTTGTCTTGTAATAATGCCTCCATTTTGTTTTCGTAATCTGTCGTATTCATTATAACCGTTGCATTTCCTTTATCTGCTTTTAATACGACTATCTCTTTGTTCTTTCTTAGTTTTTCGAGAGCTTTCCTCTCTCCCTTCGTAACGTTTGGAGTCGGGAGCTTTGCTTTTCGGAGAACTTCACAAGATAGTTGTCGGATCGTTTCGGCTTCTCTTTCGGGTAGTTTACATAAATATGGCAGATTCTACTCCGGTAATAATGTCTTCAGTTGGTATTCGGGATGGTGTGATTGCGTAGTTAAACCCTTTTGCCAGGACTGATGTTGTTGATTCGTCTAGTATGTGATCTGATACATTTATCACTATCTTGTCCATGTTTAAAGAAGATGTTGACGGTGCGCGTGTTTGCTTTGATTTCTCAGAAATTAGTATATTGAACTTGTTTTGTTGCTTTTCAGTAATAAATTCTTTGTTGCGTAGTGCCCGTTGTGATGTTAAAGCGTCTACTTCGTACCATAGGTGTGAATGAAGTTTCCCGGTTAGTAACTGATGAGTATCGTAGAGATTTATTTCGACTTGATTGAGTGTTGCTCGAATACATCTAATTTCTTCGCGTAAAAGTGCTAGGCTGGCTTTGTTCAGGATCCTCGCGGTATTGTAGGTGTATGTAGCTCTTTTTAGTCTCAACGATTTTGGTATGATGTCATTGTCACGACATCTTTGCAGAAAAGTAATATTACAAAGTAATTTTACTTTCTTACACCTCAGCTTCTCCAAATTCTTCGTCTGATTGAATAGTTCCTCTCCGTGAAGGTTCAATATGTTGGTTTTGATGTTTTCGCGGATCGTAGAATATGAATTATCATTATTTTTCCGGATAATCCGCTGTGGCTTTTGGTTGTCTTGCCGACGTTTCGCCCGAATGACATCGGGCATTATCGAGGCTATTAACTCGAGCTCGTGCACGAAGATAATGACGCTAGCGTGCTGTCGTGTTGTCTATTTATGTTATTCAAACGACGACTTAGCGCTGCTTCGTGTTATACGTCGAGCGGGGTGGGGGGGGCGGCGGTGCGTTGGTACCGGCCGGCTCGCTGTGTATCGAAGTACAGCTAGGTGTATTCACTCTGCTACGACACTGTTCACTTGCGGTCGCGGGGTAGTTACTCGGGAGTGGGGTGGGGTGTGGTAGGTTCCCTGCCGGTCGATCGGCTTGCTGTGGAAGGTCTATGTGCGGCTCGCTATGTTGTGTATGGAGGGCTATGATACGCGGCGATCGACGTGTAGGTATTTTTGTAACGGTGGCGGGCGGCTCTATGTTAGAAGTATTGTTGATTTCTTTACAGTCTTTATTTTTAATATTACTTATCCGGTTTATCAGAGGCTTCCAAGCTGCAGGTAGTCGAAGCGAATCGTCACGTGTATTCATGGAATTTTCACGGCGTTCTATTTCTATTGCTTCGCGGAAGACTCGGCAAATTTCTTTTTCTTGGCGGACGAGTGTTTTTGCACCATCAAAATCAATTTTATGCCCCTCGGTCAACACGTGGTTGGACAAAGTTGACGTGGGCTTCTTTTGTTTGACGTCCAACTGATGCTCCGCTACTCTTGCCGAAATCTTCCTGTTCGTGCGACCAATGTACGTTTTTTCGCACGAACCGCAAGGTATTTCATATATGCCATGCGATTCTAGAGGTATAACGTCTTTTACTCCTCTGAGTAGAGTTGATATTTTTCCTTGTGGTCTAAATATAGTTTTTATTTGATTTCTTTTTAAAATGCGGCCAATTTTATTAGAGATCCCTGCGATATATGGTAAGAAAGCTACTCCTTTTATTTCTTCTTCGGGTTTAGCTTTTCTGTTTTCTTTTCCATATATTGCCCTATTGATAGTAGATTTTTTGTACCCGTTAGCGACGAGAGCCTGGCGTAGATTATTTATTTCTTTTTCAGCGTGTATTTTATCAGCTAGCTTAATTGATCTGGTGACTAGGGTTTTTACTACTGAATTTAAATGTCCTGGGTGATGGTGAGATGTTGCATTAAGGTATCTGTCAGTGTGTGTAGGTTTTCTGTAGACTGAATAACTTAGAATCCCGCTGTTTGTTTTTTCCACTAATACGTCCAAAAAAGGTAGTTTATTGTTTATTTCTTTTTCGATTGTGAATTTGATACTATCGTGTAAATTGTTTAGGTAGTGAAGAAATTCGTCGAGCTCTGTTTCGCTATGTCGCCATATTATAAATATGTCGTCCACGTATCGCAACCAAATGACCGGCTTTAGCGTGGCGTTCTCGAGTGCATTTTCTTCAAAGTCCATCATAAATATATTGGCTGCTACTGGTGAAAGAAATAAACAATAAACTACCTTTTTTGGACGTATTAGTGGAAAAAACAAACAGCGGGATTCTAAGTTATTCAGTCTACAGAAAACCTACACACACTGACAGATACCTTAATGCAACATCTCACCATCACCCAGGACATTTAAATTCAGTAGTAAAAACCCTAGTCACCAGATCAATTAAGCTAGCTGATAAAATACACGCTGAAAAAGAAATAAATAATCTACGCCAGGCTCTCGTCGCTAACGGGTACAAAAAATCTACTATCAATAGGGCAATATATGGAAAAGAAAACAGAAAAGCTAAACCCGAAGAAGAAATAAAAGGAGTAGCTTTCTTACCATATATCGCAGGGATCTCTAATAAAATTGGCCGCATTTTAAAAAGAAATCAAATAAAAACTATATTTAGACCACAAGGAAAAATATCAACTCTACTCAGAGGAGTAAAAGACGTTATACCTCTAGAATCGCATGGCATATATGAAATACCTTGCGGTTCGTGCGAAAAAACGTACATTGGTCGCACGAACAGGAAGATTTCGGCAAGAGTAGCGGAGCATCAGTTGGACGTCAAACAAAAGAAGCCCACGTCAACTTTGTCCAACCACGTGTTGACCGAGGGGCATAAAATTGATTTTGATGGTGCAAAAACACTCGTCCGCCAAGAAAAAGAAATTTGCCGAGTCTTCCGCGAAGCAATAGAAATAGAACGCCGTGAAAATTCCATGAATACACGTGACGATTCGCTTCGACTACCTGCAGCTTGGAAGCCTCTGATAAACCGGATAAGTAATATTAAAAATAAAGACTGTAAAGAAATCAACAATACTTCTAACATAGAGCCGCCCGCCACCGTTACAAAAATACCTACACGTCGATCGCCGCGTATCATAGCCCTCCATACACAACATAGCGAGCCGCACATAGACCGTCCACAGCAAGCCGATCGACCGGCAGGGAACCTACCACACCCCACCCCACTCCCGAGTAACTACCCCGCGACCGCAAGTGAACAGTGTCGTAGCAGAGTGAATACACCTAGCTGTACTTCGATACACAGCGAGCCGGCCGGTACCAACGCACCGCCGCCCCCCCACCCCGCTCGACGTATAACACGAAGCAGCGCTAAGTCGTCGTTTGAATAACATAAATAGACAACACGACAGCACGCTAGCGTCATTATCTTCGTGCACGCGCTCGAGTTAATAGCCTCGATAATGCCCGATGTCATTCGGGCGAAACGTCGGCAAGACAACCAAAAGCCACAGCGGATTATCCGGAAAAATAATGATAATTCATATTCTACGATCCGCGAAAACATCAAAACCAACATATTGAACCTTCACGGAGAGGAACTATTCAATCAGACGAAGAATTTGGAGAAGCTGAGGTGTAAGAAAGTAAAATTACTTTGTAATATTACTTTTCTGCAAAGATGTCGTGACAATGACATCATACCAAAATCGTTGAGACTAAAAAGAGCTACATACACCTACAATACCGCGAGGATCCTGAACAAAGCCAGCCTAGCACTTTTACGCGAAGAAATTAGATGTATTCGAGCAACACTCAATCAAGTCGAAATAAATCTCTACGATACTCATCAGTTACTAACCGGGAAACTTCATTCACACCTATGGTACGAAGTAGACGCTTTAACATCACAACGGGCACTACGCAACAAAGAATTTATTACTGAAAAGCAACAAAACAAGTTCAATATACTAATTTCTGAGAAATCAAAGCAAACACGCGCACCGTCAACATCTTCTTTAAACATGGACAAGATAGTGATAAATGTATCAGATCACATACTAGACGAATCAACAACATCAGTCCTGGCAAAAGGGTTTAACTACGCAATCACACCATCCCGAATACCAACTGAAGACATTATTACCGGAGTAGAATCTGCCATATTTATGTAAACTACCCGAAAGAGAAGCCGAAACGATCCGACAACTATCTTGTGAAGTTCTCCGAAAAGCAAAGCTCCCGACTCCAAACGTTACGAAGGGAGAGAGGAAAGCTCTCGAAAAACTAAGAAAGAACAAAGAGATAGTCGTATTAAAAGCAGATAAAGGAAATGCAACGGTTATAATGAATACGACAGATTACGAAAACAAAATGGAGGCATTATTACAAGACAACACCACTTACAAACGCCACACGAGGGATCCCACAACTTACCTAGAAAAAACTACAAAAGCATTAATACTAGAATCAAATATAGGTACCGAAACGAAAAGAACACTTATTCCGCGAGAAAAATCATCGAGGGTACCTAAAATGTACGGCCTTCCGAAAATCCACAAAACAGATATACCACTACGTCCCATCATTAGTGCCGTCGGTTCACCCACACAAGCCCTAGCAAAACACTTAGCTAAAAACCTGCAATATCACGTCGAAACAGCGTCTTCGTACGTCAAAAATGCAGAACATTTCATTGAGCAATTAAAAGACATAAAAATAGAAAAGGGTGACATGCTTGTCAGCTTAGACATTGTGTCCCTCTTCACCAATATCCCAGTATCCGAAGCCATTGACGTAATAATAAAGAGACTTGAACCACCAGACGACACAATAAGCCAAATCAAACACTGCCTGAATAATACATACTTCCAATATAACGGGAATATGTACAAACAAATAAGAGGAACACCAATGGGTTCCTCTCTTTCACCAGTAGCAGCCAATATATTTATGATGGACTTTGAAGAAAATGCACTCGAGAACGCCACGCTAAAGCCGGTCATTTGGTTGCGATACGTGGACGACATATTTATAATATGGCGACATAGCGAAACAGAGCTCGACGAATTTCTTCACTACCTAAACAATTTACACGATAGTATCAAATTCACAATCGAAAAAGAAATAAACAATAAACTACCTTTTTTGGACGTATTAGTGGAAAAAACAAACAGCGGGATTCTAAGTTATTCAGTCTACAGAAAACCTACACACACTGACAGATACCTTAATGCAACATCTCACCATCACCCAGGACATTTAAATTCAGTAGTAAAAACCCTAGTCACCAGATCAATTAAGCTAGCTGATAAAATACACGCTGAAAAAGAAATAAATAATCTACGCCAGGCTCTCGTCGCTAACGGGTACAAAAAATCTACTATCAATAGGGCAATATATGGAAAAGAAAACAGAAAAGCTAAACCCGAAGAAGAAATAAAAGGAGTAGCTTTCTTACCATATATCGCAGGGATCTCTAATAAAATTGGCCGCATTTTAAAAAGAAATCAAATAAAAACTATATTTAGACCACAAGGAAAAATATCAACTCTACTCAGAGGAGTAAAAGACGTTATACCTCTAGAATCGCATGGCATATATGAAATACCTTGCGGTTCGTGCGAAAAAACGTACATTGGTCGCACGAACAGGAAGATTTCGGCAAGAGTAGCGGAGCATCAGTTGGACGTCAAACAAAAGAAGCCCACGTCAACTTTGTCCAACCACGTGTTGACCGAGGGGCATAAAATTGATTTTGATGGTGCAAAAACACTCGTCCGCCAAGAAAAAGAAATTTGCCGAGTCTTCCGCGAAGCAATAGAAATAGAACGCCGTGAAAATTCCATGAATACACGTGACGATTCGCTTCGACTACCTGCAGCTTGGAAGCCTCTGATAAACCGGATAAGTAATATTAAAAATAAAGACTGTAAAGAAATCAACAATACTTCTAACATAGAGCCGCCCGCCACCGTTACAAAAATACCTACACGTCGATCGCCGCGTATCATAGCCCTCCATACACAACATAGCGAGCCGCACATAGACCGTCCACAGCAAGCCGATCGACCGGCAGGGAACCTACCACACCCCACCCCACTCCCGAGTAACTACCCCGCGACCGCAAGTGAACAGTGTCGTAGCAGAGTGAATACACCTAGCTGTACTTCGATACACAGCGAGCCGGCCGGTACCAACGCACCGCCGCCCCCCCACCCCGCTCGACGTATAACACGAAGCAGCGCTAAGTCGTCGTTTGAATAACATAAATAGACAACACGACAGCACGCTAGCGTCATTATCTTCGTGCACGCGCTCGAGTTAATAGCCTCGATAATGCCCGATGTCATTCGGGCGAAACGTCGGCAAGACAACCAAAAGCCACAGCGGATTATCCGGAAAAATAATGATAATTCATATTCTACGATCCGCGAAAACATCAAAACCAACATATTGAACCTTCACGGAGAGGAACTATTCAATCAGACGAAGAATTTGGAGAAGCTGAGGTGTAAGAAAGTAAAATTACTTTGTAATATTACTTTTCTGCAAAGATGTCGTGACAATGACATCATACCAAAATCGTTGAGACTAAAAAGAGCTACATACACCTACAATACCGCGAGGATCCTGAACAAAGCCAGCCTAGCACTTTTACGCGAAGAAATTAGATGTATTCGAGCAACACTCAATCAAGTCGAAATAAATCTCTACGATACTCATCAGTTACTAACCGGGAAACTTCATTCACACCTATGGTACGAAGTAGACGCTTTAACATCACAACGGGCACTACGCAACAAAGAATTTATTACTGAAAAGCAACAAAACAAGTTCAATATACTAATTTCTGAGAAATCAAAGCAAACACGCGCACCGTCAACATCTTCTTTAAACATGGACAAGATAGTGATAAATGTATCAGATCACATACTAGACGAATCAACAACATCAGTCCTGGCAAAAGGGTTTAACTACGCAATCACACCATCCCGAATACCAACTGAAGACATTATTACCGGAGTAGAATCTGCCATATTTATGTAAACTACCCGAAAGAGAAGCCGAAACGATCCGACAACTATCTTGTGAAGTTCTCCGAAAAGCAAAGCTCCCGACTCCAAACGTTACGAAGGGAGAGAGGAAAGCTCTCGAAAAACTAAGAAAGAACAAAGAGATAGTCGTATTAAAAGCAGATAAAGGAAATGCAACGGTTATAATGAATACGACAGATTACGAAAACAAAATGGAGGCATTATTACAAGACAACACCACTTACAAACGCCACACGAGGGATCCCACAACTTACCTAGAAAAAACTACAAAAGCATTAATACTAGAATCAAATATAGGTACCGAAACGAAAAGAACACTTATTCCGCGAGAAAAATCATCGAGGGTACCTAAAATGTACGGCCTTCCGAAAATCCACAAAACAGATATACCACTACGTCCCATCATTAGTGCCGTCGGTTCACCCACACAAGCCCTAGCAAAACACTTAGCTAAAAACCTGCAATATCACGTCGAAACAGCGTCTTCGTACGTCAAAAATGCAGAACATTTCATTGAGCAATTAAAAGACATAAAAATAGAAAAGGGTGACATGCTTGTCAGCTTAGACATTGTGTCCCTCTTCACCAATATCCCAGTATCCGAAGCCATTGACGTAATAATAAAGAGACTTGAACCACCAGACGACACAATAAGCCAAATCAAACACTGCCTGAATAATACATACTTCCAATATAACGGGAATATGTACAAACAAATAAGAGGAACACCAATGGGTTCCTCTCTTTCACCAGTAGCAGCCAATATATTTATGATGGACTTTGAAGAAAATGCACTCGAGAACGCCACGCTAAAGCCGGTCATTTGGTTGCGATACGTGGACGACATATTTATAATATGGCGACATAGCGAAACAGAGCTCGACGAATTTCTTCACTACCTAAACAATTTACACGATAGTATCAAATTCACAATCGAAAAAGAAATAAACAATAAACTACCTTTTTTGGACGTATTAGTGGAAAAAACAAACAGCGGGATTCTAAGTTATTCAGTCTACAGAAAACCTACACACACTGACAGATACCTTAATGCAACATCTCACCATCACCCAGGACATTTAAATTCAGTAGTAAAAACCCTAGTCACCAGATCAATTAAGCTAGCTGATAAAATACACGCTGAAAAAGAAATAAATAATCTACGCCAGGCTCTCGTCGCTAACGGGTACAAAAAATCTACTATCAATAGGGCAATATATGGAAAAGAAAACAGAAAAGCTAAACCCGAAGAAGAAATAAAAGGAGTAGCTTTCTTACCATATATCGCAGGGATCTCTAATAAAATTGGCCGCATTTTAAAAAGAAATCAAATAAAAACTATATTTAGACCACAAGGAAAAATATCAACTCTACTCAGAGGAGTAAAAGACGTTATACCTCTAGAATCGCATGGCATATATGAAATACCTTGCGGTTCGTGCGAAAAAACGTACATTGGTCGCACGAACAGGAAGATTTCGGCAAGAGTAGCGGAGCATCAGTTGGACGTCAAACAAAAGAAGCCCACGTCAACTTTGTCCAACCACGTGTTGACCGAGGGGCATAAAATTGATTTTGATGGTGCAAAAACACTCGTCCGCCAAGAAAAAGAAATTTGCCGAGTCTTCCGCGAAGCAATAGAAATAGAACGCCGTGAAAATTCCATGAATACACGTGACGATTCGCTTCGACTACCTGCAGCTTGGAAGCCTCTGATAAACCGGATAAGTAATATTAAAAATAAAGACTGTAAAGAAATCAACAATACTTCTAACATAGAGCCGCCCGCCACCGTTACAAAAATACCTACACGTCGATCGCCGCGTATCATAGCCCTCCATACACAACATAGCGAGCCGCACATAGACCGTCCACAGCAAGCCGATCGACCGGCAGGGAACCTACCACACCCCACCCCACTCCCGAGTAACTACCCCGCGACCGCAAGTGAACAGTGTCGTAGCAGAGTGAATACACCTAGCTGTACTTCGATACACAGCGAGCCGGCCGGTACCAACGCACCGCCGCCCCCCCACCCCGCTCGACGTATAACACGAAGCAGCGCTAAGTCGTCGTTTGAATAACATAAATAGACAACACGACAGCACGCTAGCGTCATTATCTTCGTGCACGCGCTCGAGTTAATAGCCTCGATAATACCCGATGTCATTCGGGCGAAACGTCGGCAAGACAACCAAAAGCCACAGCGGATTATCCGGAAAAATAATGATAATTCATATTCTACGATCCGCGAAAACATCAAAACCAACATATATATATATATATATATATATATATATATATATATATATATATATATATATATATATATATATATATATATATATATATATATATATATATATATATATATATATATATATATATATATATATATATATATATATATATATATATATATATATATATATATATATATATATATATATATATATATATATATATATATATATATATATATATATATATATATATATATATATGTTATATTTGATGTTTTCACGGGTGAAATATGTTATAATATTTTTATCTCGGTTTTCCTGTGTCAGTAGGTCTTGACTAAGACCATTTGTCTTCCGACGTTTCGCCTGAATATCACCAGGCATTTTCAAGGACTTAACGAAAAGCACGCGCGCGACACACGTCTACTCACACTGGGAGCTCACCGTCACCGTCTTGACGGTGAGCTCCCAGTGTGAGTAGACGTGTGTCGCGCGCGTGCTTTTCGTTAAGTCCTTGAAAATGCCTGGTGATATTCAGGCGAAACGTCGGAAGACAAATGGTCTTAGTCAAGACCTACTGACACGGGAAAACCGAGATAAAAATATTATAACATATTTCACCCGTGAAAACATCAAATATAACATATATATATATATATATATATATATATATATATATATATATATATATATATATATATATATATATATATATATATATATATATATATATATATATATATATATATATATATATATATATATATATATATATATATATATATATATATATATATATATATATATATATATATATATATATATATATATATATATATATATATATATATATATATATATATATATATATATATATATATATATATATATATATATATATATATATATATATATATATATATATATATATATATATATATATATATATATATATATATATATATATAATACGAGAGAGAGAGAAGAAGAAGACTTCTATTTTCTCCATAGACTTTATTTCTCCACAACAAGTAAATCAAAAATAATTATGAGAACACAATTTTCTAAATCGAATATATTTTTAATTGCATCCACGCAAACATTGGATTTTTTCCTTGTAGGGAGTCAAATGATATTTTTATTGACAATAACATCTCAATAGAAACGAAGTTGGAATATTATAGAAGAACCAGGAATTCAAGACACCTACAGGACTTACGACCTGTCATCGTCTGGTTTACGTGATCACTTTATGCGCTTGCGCAACGTTCATCAATTATGACTTCTTATTGAGTTCCCTTATCAATACAAATTTTGAAAATTTTATATATTTGAATAATGAGTAACTTATCACCTGAAAATAAGACATTATTACTATTGCCATCTATGATGTAACGAAGAAACCTTTTTTTGTATCGCCATCTATTGAGAGATTGGTTAATTGTAAACAATGAAAACTACAGTCCTTGTCAAAAAAATACCATTTGACTCCCGACAGGGAAAAAAAACAATGTTTGCGTTTATGAAATTGAAAAAATATTCGTTATAGTTATTGGTTGCCAAAGTGACTGGTAAACGATCACGATCAAAAAATTCTTTTTAATTAAATGTATTTTTTTTTAACTTCAAAAACATTCAAAGAGATACAACTAGTATGTATTAATAGGTATTCCTATTATGATACGAGATTTATAATATTAACTTCTAGATTGTATCCGTTTAATTGAAGTAGCTTCGGGTAAATTATGTCGAGTTTTTGAGAGGAGCGATGGCGGGTTCAATAGTAGGGGCGAATAGATCACGCAGAAGAGGTAGGCGAGTACAAGCGGTTAATGGGGCAATATGTATTCAATAAGAGAAGTTACACGGAATGGGAAGCTGAAAGGGAAAGTGCTTTAGTGAAATGTAAGGTGAAATAAAAGCATACAATGTGAACAACGTGCACGGAAGGGTTCGAGGGTGGGTGGGACCAGTCAAAGTAAAATGTTATATTAAATAACGAAATTGAAAATACTTAATAATATAACTTCACAACTTTTGACATAAATACCAGTGAAACAAAAAGGTTTTGAAAAGTAGGGGAAATAAAATCAAAGAATCTAAATTTAAATGTGTAACAAAAAAGATTTTTTTTAAATACGAGTATTTTACTTAAAGGTAGATAGATAGATAAATTGAAAGTCTTGTGTTAGAATAAAAACAAAAAAAAAGATAGTCAGCATCCATATCAATCAAAATGTCAAATTTTCTTTACAAAGTTTTGAACAGCCATCACTGTCTGAAAGAAATTGTGGTTTCCAATAAAATATTCAGGTAATATGACAGATACGGAAGTTTTGAAACTCTGGAAACGTTTGGACTAACGTCAAAATCAACATAAATTTGACACAGGATTTGACAATACCGTCGTTTGCAATAAAAGAGAAAATGTCTGCAATTTTATTCCATTTTGAACTATTTATTATTTGAAACGTCTTACAAAGCCATGGATCATCATATGTCGAACGACGAAAAAATAAAAAATGTTAAGTACTGAATTAATGTATATAAATATTGGTAAATAACTTGAGAAACTTCGGAGCGGAGTAGGACGGTTTGATCAGATCAAGCTAAAAACCCAAATTTGCCCACTGTACAACCCACGTTATTTCTGAAATTATTTGCCGATAACTATAGAATGATGTTTCAAACCAATATCTTGTGTTAAGGTTTAACATCGAATTTCCTTATTAATTTAAAATCAATTTTAGTATTCTAAATTTGATTAAATATAAAAAAAACACATAAAAACACAACCAATACATATAACATAATGATGCTATCCTCAATTTATTGTAGTACTTACAATTAGAAAATCTTTTGATGAAAATAGAATAAATGTAAATTTTAGTTTTAAAAATTCAAGTTATCTTATATTTTTTTTTTTTTGAAAATTAAGAAGTCCGTGTATTTATAAAGACTCGGAGGAAAGATTACAAAACATATATTTTTACAGTAGGTACATACCTACTACAAAAATTTCAATTTTACGAGATTAATAGACACGTTTTTTATTTATTTTTTGTTATCAGTTAAATGTTTGGGCAAATGGTACAAGTAATGATTTTCATGACAGGCAATATTTCAATGATTTGTCGACAAAAAGGAGAACTCTTTATCCGGGACCGGGCAATAAACCGTCGTCAGTTTCTGCTGCTACGGCATTAAGTGCCGCTATTTATCTTTCACGCACTTTGCTCCGGATTATCCCTTCCCACCTGTACATACTATATACCTATCTTGGACTAAGGCGGTCAAATCACACCAAATCAATTCCGTAGCAAAGGCAAGATTTTAGATTATGGTAAATTAACATGTTCTTCTCAGCAAAAAAATATTGTTTCGTTTTTTTATTGTAAAGAAAAATTAGAAAAAAAGATTTCTAAATAAAAAAATGTGCGGTATATATAAAGTATACCTAAAGGACTAAAGAAAAAAGTATAAAATGGGCTGGTGATATAGCGACTAGCTCGCTAGACTAGAACATATATTTTTTTTTTATATTAAAAACAAATTTAACACTGGTTAGTTGAAAGACCTATAATTATTGTTTTATTTTAACCTTTGATCAAGTAGGTAGGTACATTAGGAAAAACACCGACAAAAATATTGATTATTACTATAGCTAAACTATTAAATCAATATCTCTGAATAATGGACGAATCCTTGGAAAAGAATAAAATGCATAATTATCTTTCCTTAAAAGAAATGTTTACCAATGAGAACAACCGAACCATTTTTATTTTTTGTACAATTTTAAAGAAAAAAAATAGAATGATAAAAAATGGTTTCGGACACCTATTTAGAATGTCGATTAAAACCAGAACTATATAGAAAAAAGTTATCATTTAAAAAAAAAAATTCCGCCAATCCGTGGTTTTATTGTCAACGCATTTTTCTCCATATCGTGGTGTAGTGCGGTCAGCGATGGTGAATTGTGTAATGTTTTCCCTCATTCAGTTCATGATACCATTCACCCCGTTATGGTCCCATTCCCTACCATAACCGTATGCTCTAAATCAACAATATTTCTCCAAATAAAGATTGCCCTGCACATGAATATGACTTTTATATTATCGAATCGGAAGTACATTCATGTACAAATAGCACATTTTCCCCAACATTATTCCCTAAAAATGACAATTGACGCAATATAACTATATTCAATTACGCCGTGTTCGGGCGAAACAGATAAATAGGATTGATTAAATTTACTATGAATTTGGCTTCATTTGTTAAATGTAAATCAATAGTCGTAATTATATTGTATGAAGAATAATACTAGCACATAATATTAACCTTTTGAAATACCTAAAAAAATATCAATGCCAAAAGAGTACCTAACAAATATTTTTCCTTCCATTTGCGACTCATAACGATTCTACATATAGATGCATAAAAAGATCACAGGATTAAAATTTAATAGACTAATATTATACCGCCGCGTCGTTTTGTTAAATCTCATCTCAAATACGTTTTACAGTAAATATGAATTCATAGAAACCTTTAATAAGTATTGATCATGTAAACAAATACACGTCTGTCTGACTGAATCGTAATAATCTAAATGTAATCAAGTTCATCTTAAACATGTACCATTTTATCAGGTCTTCCTTTCAACGGAATGGAAGACCTGATAAGACATGTATGAGACGAACAGTTGGACCGTGTGTGTAAAACTGTGCAAATACGATAGTTTGGAGATATGGGAGTTAAAAGATTTCATACTTCTTGGAAAAATTGGATTTATCTAAACTCTTGGGGTGCCAAAACATTCACCTCTCATTGCTTCTCTTCGACGCAGTCCAAGATTTCAGAAGCAACTTCTTATTACTTTCTGATAATGACTGGATTACTCCATATATCTTCAACTATAGTATTTGCACATCTTTAGTTTTACACTCACGGTGCGATTACTTAATAATATTTAGATATTACGATTCAGCCAGACATAATAATTAATGCGTGAAATTTTGAACGAGTGCATTTTTCGTTACCTACCATTTATTAAATTTTGTTATATTATTGAAACTATGTCTCGGTTATGTAATTTATTCTGTGAAGATGGACCATGTGTGTTGGTAAGCCGTTTGGCTTCAGTGCGGGCGCCCTGGGTTCGATTCCCAGTAGGGGAGAAATTTATTTAAATTCACTACTCTCGCAATATTGTTTCTCTGCGCTGGAAACACTGGTTAGTTGGAAGAAATTGACTTGCGCAGGGTGCAAGGAAGTTTTAATTATAATTATTATTCACGTGCTGTAAAAGCAAGATCACAAAATTTGTTAGGTGCACTCGATTATGTAAACTTCTTATCTTTCCCGATTGCATAGTTTTAAGCTGAACTTAGTTTCTATTGGTGGTAGTGAGCGAAGTGCACCAGTCGGATAGGAATTGTGAAATTAGAACCAACATTGTCTTAGTATAATGTTTTAAGACTAAATTTATATTTTCCTTTCGGAGCACTTCAGTCAAATGAGCTTTTTGATGTAGTGAAAAATGAGAAAGTGTGTTCATAAAAGCACTTTTGATAACTCTGGAAGCAGTATTAAATTGAAGTTAATTTATATCTTGAATGGAAATGAAAATGTAGGTTAATTCTTACTTTTGTGTCCTTTTTCATCAAAAGATCATTCAGCATAGGTAGTAAAAATACGAGTTACTCATTCATATACCTGAAACAAAAGAAATAAAGTGTTAATATTATGTAAAAAATAAGTAAATATAGGAATTCTTTTTATGTGAATAAGATTTTAGGTCAAATAAATAGTAGAAATGACGAAAAAATCAAGTCCAGTAATCGTACTCAAGTCACGTAAGTATCTATAAAACTGTTTAGAATTAAGATATAAAATCTTTGTACCAAATTCTTTATCTCGCAAGAGAAATCTGAAAGTGATTCGTGACGAACATGAAACGGAATCAGCGACATTATTTTTCATAAAAAGACATGATTTCCAAAAATATTGTATTTTACATATATTACGTAACATGATTTCAACTGGGGATATAGGTACTAAAATTATAGTTTAAGATTTGACATAGAATTTTTCTATGAATGAATTGTAATTATTAGAAAAACATACATTTAAAATAATAGATTATGCAATAAGATAAATCGCACCTTTATTTTCATAGTGACACTATACAAAATCGTAAATTTAAAATATTTCATTTTTATAACCAGCTATGTATTTTAGATGAGCGATATCTATTGAATACAGAAACATCAGATCACTCGTTCAAATATTAGCCACCAATTGGCATTTTTTCAAATTAAATTAAAAAAATTTAAAACTTTAATACCTGATGGTGAAATTTTTTTTTTTTTTTTGGAAAATAGCTTTTTTACTAATAAAATAACTAAAAAATAGTCTATTAAAAATAATGAAAATATCGATCTCAGTAAAAGATTTTTTTTTCGTTCTTTTGTTCAAATTGTGATGTACATTCAAAATTTTGTCATACTTTGAAATCTCGTTGGTTGTAAGAAATTGCTGACGTAAATAAGCCTGCCAGTGTGTAGTATATATTTTTAATATTATGTACAAAAAATAAATAAATAAATTATATAAAAACTGTCACAAACAAAGGTCATTTATTCAAGAGACAGCGTGATGGTTTATATTTTTTGAGAAATCATTAAGTAAACGTAATAATACAGGTAATGTATTAATCAAAATTAAAATGAAAGGTGCAAATATTAAAAAAAATCGACTCAGATTAATAACTTTCTGAGATGAAATTTAAATAAGATTAAGACGGAACAAATTAAACAATTCGCCGAGAATCGGACGAATTGCGAATTTTGAGAAAATACTTATTTATTGTGACAGATGGAGATGACAGTTGTCCAATAGGGTGCCCGCTGGTGCCGCTCCTAATCGCCTGTCAAAACAATCTCAAGAATAAATAATAAAATAAAAAAAAACACACGGGAGAATATTGTTAAAACGACAAAAAACTTTACGAATGAAATAGATTTTTAAATTGATTTCAACTCAACTCAAGGATCCTTAACAAAACAATACACTTTGAAAAATTGATACTTTATCTTTCTAAAAAATATATAAAACATACTTATTTTAGACTAAAAATTATACATCAATCTTGTTTATATTTCTTCTTATACTTACTTCATTATTGCTTTTAACTCTACTTATATTCATTTTGAAACATATTACTGGAATAGTGGTTATAATTTTATTGTTATTACTACAAACTCTGTATACGCTGTTTGTTTCCCAAATGCCAATAAAATAAAATAACGATTTTACTTAATAATTCTTAATTTAATTTAGATAAAAATCAATTGTTCTGATATGAAACACAGCATGCTTCGGAATTGCTGTCCCTTCATCGATCATTGATGTTAGTTTAGACCCAAAACTTAAATGGATTTATTTCAGACTAATTTGCAGGTATAAAAATCAGTTTGGTCATAAATATTTTTTTTTTTTTGTTTTGTTATGAATATATGACAATCCTATTATAAATATATTTCAAATAGGAAATCGACTATGTATTCATTTCAATAGACACTATTAATGGCTTAAAACGTAGATATCAACATAATTAATAGTTTAGCAAGGCATGAATAATCTAAATGGACTATAAAATGTTTTTAAATGATTAGCTAACACTATAATGACGGGTTAGCCAATAGATTGATCTTTCTGTCTCCATTGTTTTGAAAGGATGCGTAGGTTGAACTTTTTTTAATTATGTTGTTTCAACTAACTTACAATTGTTCAGATGTCGCCATCAGTCTATGTATACTATACTGAAAATGATTGAAATTTAATCTTATTTTCTATTTATTAATTATAAATTAATTAAAACAGATAATTTAGTGGTTACGTACTTCTCTCGTCAGCACGATGTTTGCGAAGTATGTAAATTTTAATAAAATAAAACAAAGTTTATACGGAAGTCAAAGAAGTATGGAATTATGTTGATAGCGAGTAAGGCTGGGTTGTTTCAACAAAAGTATCGCTAATGTAATAAATAATAAATTTTTCAAAAATGGGCCATTTGAAGGCATTATATTTCAACGAAACATATTGTAAAAGTATTAAATAATTTTATGAAATCAAAGTATTTTTACTATACCTACTATTAATTATATCTTAGTTCGAGAAACACTGCCTATACAGCCAATAAGTGTATTAATAATTTAATTTGTGCACTTATTTGATTTTTGTTTTTAGCTAACATATTCTGTTATTTTTCACAACAGTAATAAATTAGGTCCTCCCCCCTTCCTTTTTCCTTCTCTTCCTTTCTCGTCACGGACAAATATGTGAAATATATTAATATGTAATAATTTTAAGTATATTAAAATTTATTTTTTGTTGCATTGTAGGTACATGCATCTATGATTATTTAATGTACATCAATTGTGGACAAAAGCAATTGGTCTGTCTCTTTTTCATTTCATAGTGTATTTTCTCTGTTAATCTTATAAGACTGTATTTGTCTCTTAAATACATAAATAAATAAATAATAACCAATATTTAAAATTCGACTGTAATTCATTAGATTTTTAACTTTGAAAATTCATTTCATCTGATTATATAGTACAAAGATTTCTCTTGACGTATACGTATAATTGCAAATATAAGTACCATATTGTTTCACAGTAGATTTGTATTTTTCTTTAACATCTCCTGAAATTTTATTGCGTGGTAGATACCACATTGTTAGTTTAAACGTAACAATGACAGTTTAAACGTAACCAAAGATAAGGAAAAAGAAGGTAAACGTAAGTATGACTATTGCAGTGTGACTAACTCGGTTATTTTAATATTTTGGTTACAGTTGCTTATACTGCGCGGGTATTAAAGTTCCCCTCTCTTTCATGTTCTAATAAAAACAATGGTTTCATGTATTTTTTAAAGATATATTTAATGTATTTGTAAAACGTATTATGAATAAATAAAAGCATTGTGCACTCTTCATCCATATAAAATAACTATGCCAAATTTGAAACTATTCTGTGATCACTTGCTTAAAAAGTAGTCCGGAATTTTCGTTTAACGTATTAATATATTAATAATAATATATATAGATATTCATACGTATTCATCAGGTAGGTAGGTACCTTTTGTATATTTTGTCTAGTGATCTACAGGGAAAATTACACGCTACATAATTATTTGATTGATTTCCTAGTAAAGTTAATTGAAATACATACAAACAATAGATTCCAGTTGGTAGATATGACGGAATATTCAAAATTGTAGAGACAAGTACGACAAAAGGGAGTGACACATGCAGACGACAGCTAAGAGTAACCCCCCCAATACTCTCAATACATGGCAACACACACACACACACATACACCCTGTACATGCTTCATGTAGTACCTATACTTAATACTTATATCATAATTAATAATAATGAGTGAGGGGGTAGACGTGTAACATGTGACGGAAAGCAGAATATAGAAACTGCAGAGAAGAATGATTAAATCATCGTTAAGGACGGATTAGCAAGACGAGAGAGAGAGAAAGGATAGGGTAGAATGTTGCAGATCAGGTGGTACAGTATTATTTGAAGATAATTCTACAAAAATATCATGTAGAATATAGGTTGTGAAGTCACAAATGAATAACAGGAAACGTAATTAGGATCACGCTGAAAAGCGTCTGCAACGGGCTCGTCCCAGCAGCGGAATTGCTTATAGAAGCCGAAAATCTTGGCTTGCCTATGAATATTAAGTTAAGAAATTCAAGAAATTTATTTATTTGTTTTATTGCAACCATACTGCAAGACTAAAAGTTAAAACGGTTGTAAATACGATGCTTAACAGGGCCACAAATGTAAATATTATTTTGGAATGCGATTTTAATTTTTTTTCATGGCCACTGAAATGAACAACGATGCTAAGAAAACATACAATTTTCGACATAATCCAATTTTCTACCAGGGTTTGCCTAGTCCGAAAGTTCTAGGTTCGCCCCTGGGGCTTGTCCTCACGCTTCATTTCTGAGCATGGACTTTTTAAATACCTATTAAGTTTTAAGTATCTGTATGAATTCTCGTATTTTCTTTGGTTTTTTGTGTTAATTATGTAGCAAATTCTCAATAAATGTATATTTATTTCTTTACATGCATAGTTTGTGAATTTATATATCTCTATGCAATACCAAATAATTTAAGCTATTTATAGATATGAAAACAAATAATTATTATATTCTCAAACATTGAATTATGTATTCCTAAATTTGTGGTATATTTTTATAATATTTACTACTTTTTTTGTATTTTTGACAAAAAGGTATGGTGAGTAAAAAAAATAATCAAAAAATTTGAAGTAAAAATATTTTTTATGACACTGCTTTAGATGAGTGATGTTAAAATTGAGCACATTAATTTGAAACTTATGCTCTTGAAATAATGAAAACTGAATATCAGATTTTTATGACTATCAGAGATAATTAAAAAAAATGTTGTCATATTTTCATTTTATTATGTAGTAGATATTATAAATTGTTTGAAATATATGAAACAACATAGGAGTGCTTAGAATCAAGTAACATGAGCCAACTCCTCCACAACAAAAGGTAACTTAATAAATTCCCTCGACGCACGGCATAAGGTTTTGCAAAAATAATTGACAACTTGATCGCATGGGGATTGAAAAAGTAAAAGTGCGTTCAGAACCGTCTCCGATACATAAAATGAACAGATTATACGAGGGTTCGGCTCGAATACTTAATATTTTTTAAAATAATAATACACTACATTGTTAATAATCACAAAAAATAAAATAAGCCACTGATTATAATAATTAAATTTTATTACTTAAAATGAAAAATATAAAAAAAAAATATTTCAGACGTAAGTTATCAAACCTAAACAAGATCAGTAACTTTACCTAAAATAAAATAAATAGTAGGTATGTGAGGAATACATTATTTTACATATAAATTGAATGTACTAAAATTATTAATTATTTTATGACAATATTTTAAGACGAAGTTAGAATATTATAGATGAACCAGGAACTCAAAGCACAAACAGGGCTTACGACCTGTCATCGGCTGGTATACGTGATCACTTTATGCACTTGTGCAACTTTTACGTGTTATGCCCTCTTTTCGAATTTCCTTATCAATTCAATTTTTAAAAGTTCTATTTATTTTAATTCATGAAAATCTGTTGGTTTGAAAATAAGCTGAAAAACACCATCGTCGTCGAAAATTGGTTTTACACAATGAAAGCAACATTCCTTATACATTATTAATTATCATTACCAAAATATCCACAATTTTTTTGCGCGAATAACGTATATCTAAAATACGGATCTGGATATCATGTTAATTATTTTTACTCAACAAAAAATTTGGTACGTCTGATTCTTTGTTAAAAATACAAATTTACTAGCCAAATCTAATTGGCTTGAAGGGTTATTGATAATATTATACTATTAAATGATGAAACAAAAGTTGTAAATATAAGAAATTCCTTAGAATTACGGTATCGATTGAGATCACAACATAAAATAACGGCGTATATGATTCTACCGCATTTTATATGGAATTAATTGAAACACTATAAAACTACTTCGCTATCTGAAACCACTTTACAAAATCCTGTGAGGGGGAGTGTTGGGGATGGTAATGCACCCCAAATTGGGTGTTGAATTATTCATGGAGCCTGATGGGAGAGACATCCCCTGCCTGCGTTTCTGTGAGAGTTCGTTAGTTGCGCCAACTTTCATAAAATCACTGCCAGAGACGGAGGAATAGTACCAACTGGTAACGAATGATTTCTGCATCAGACAAACAACAACTTTTGATTTCATGACAGTTGGGATTGCTGGGGTTATGCAATTTACTCCCGGTATTAAATTAAAATAGATTTTTCAATATAAGATCAATTATTGTTAAATAATAGAACTGAAAATGTTGATATGAATTATTGTATATCTGACTATACCAATTTATAAAATCAATATGTTCATTGTTTTGTTGAAAAGATACAAAATTACATTAAGGGGGCGACTGTTGCCAACGTACCTTTTTATTCAATTTGAATTTGCATCATTACTACAACACGAATCATATTGAAAATAATAACTTAGTTAGTTTGGATATTAATAAAGAAAAATATACCTTAACTTTTTCATTATGTTCTGTAAATATTCTTATAGAAAAATAATAAACATACCCCAATTTTCGTCATATATCTTATATTTCTAATTAAGCTAAAAGGTATAGAGCAATTTGTAGTTTTTTTTTGATTAAAGAAGAACAGAATATCTGGAAAAATATGTTGTGACGTTGAATTAATGCATCAGGAAATTTTTTTTTCAGGTTTATTTACTAAACCTTAATGCAACATTAATGCAACGTCACAACATATTTTTCCAAATATTTTGATTTCTTTAACTAAAAAAATATATTGCTCTACACCTTATAGTTTATTAAAAATATAAGATAAACGTTGAAAATCGGGGTATGCCATTATTTTTCTACAAGAATCTATACGGAATATAATCAAAAAGTTAAGGTATACTTTTCTTTATTAATACACAAATTATCTAAATTATTGTTTTTCAAAACGATTTGATTGCAAATAATGATGGTATATCAAATTTAAAAATAGGTACGTTGGCAGCAGTCGCACCCTTAATATAATGTCTAAGATTATAGGAAGTAGTCTAGAATATAACTTATGGAAAATTTTCTATTACCAATAATATATTTTTTATAGCGCCGTTTAATGATTCAGGATCATTCCAATGATCTTAACTGTTATTTGATAAATCTTCTACAATTTTATTTATCAACTGCTCTGCATTTTACATATTTTAAACATTATGGAAAAACTTTAGAAGATAAACACTTGTCATAAAGTAACTATGTAGATGAATAAATTTATGAACAAACATACTAAAGAATTTTTCCGTAAAACTCGATTCCAATGACCGAACGTTTTCGTCGAGATGACTCGGAATTATCGAGATCTAAAATAAAAAAAAATAATTTCCACTTTGTTAACACAAAAACTTTAGAATAATAGTTAAAGTAACTAGTTACATAAAGTTTAAGTTTGATTATTAAGGCACAGCCACCAATAAAGGCAGATTTTAGAAAGTTAAAGTTACTAGTTGAAAAGGTCGAAATGAAAATTTTATGGTTTATCAATTGCTTCTCTCGTCGATGGTGTCATATTTTTTTTCAATTCACATTACTTTTAAGAGAAAATAAGATAAAAATTATGCTTATAGATAGTGCACAGTAGACCAAAGATGGTCGCAGTGCAGGGGCGAAAGGTCCCACTCCAATCCAATAATAATGTTTATAGGTATTGTAAATCTTAATTTATTAAGCTCTAAGTAGAATACGAAAGAGGTAAGTAGATGGCAAAGATATTATTGTAAGTCTTAAGTAAGCATGACAAAGAATGTTTTCAAATTAGCATTAATATTTAAGAGTAAACTTCCCTTGGATATTAGAAGCAACGACACACGCTGTTATTTCCTTTGTTGTGTTACATTATTATTATTATGGATATTGTGTTTGCACCGGGGAATTCGTGGGTTTTCGGTCGACATTCGGAACAATTCGGGTCTAACCAAAAGTAATCAAAATAAAAATACAATATCTATTCACTCCGGACAACTTTGGGAAATACACATAATAATAATATAGAAAATGAATATTGATACCGAAAGGCGGGTCCTTATGAAAATTGCTTATATCGTGGAAATTGAATGAAAATTATTTAGATATTGAAATTGATTCCGACAAAATCAAATATTCAAATATTATAGAAGGGAAATTATTTCTTATACTCTGAATTCAACTTTATTCGAAAGAAACTTTCTTTCGGGCATTATAAAATATTCAGAATACAGTGAAATTTTCAGAAACACGATTAATATTATACGATATTAAATTATTTCATTTCGTTGGTGTATCTTATAAATAAACATTGCCAATAATTTAAAATAAGCGGGTTGTGGGCTATCATTTGCATAGATTGTTTATTTTTTATAAAAATTGAAAAGAAAATAAATACATAGAAGAGAAGTATTGAACTATGATGCATCTATGTATATAAAATAGCTAGCATTTATATTTAAGACAGCAAATTAAATTTTTAGAAACTATTCGTACATCCGATGACATGCGTTGAAATTATGTAAAAAAGTAAATTATTTTCATGGGGAATATTTAAATTTAAATATACATATAAAAAATGAATATGTCCTTGCTAAACAAGTACATATAACATCTTCCTACGTTCCCTAAAATAAGCAAATAAATGCTTGTGCTATAGGTGAACGAAATCGGTCGAGGCAGGATTCGAACTCGCGACCACTGGATTACTAGCCCAGCGCGCTAACCGCTCTGCCATCGACCCATATATAAGATAGTTGATGACAATTTATTTATCATCGTGGCAGTGGCAGAGCTGGTAAGGCGTTTGGCTTCTATGCGGGCGTCTTGTGTTCGATCTCCAGCAGAGGAGATATTTATTTAAATTCATTTCTTACGCAAATATTGCTTCTCAGGGCTGAAAACACTGGTTATTTAGTGGAAGAGCATCGAGCAAGGTGCAAGGAAGAGTTTATTGTTATTGACATTTCAAAGAAATCCCTGTAGCTCAAATTCTACCGACAAGATCACAAAAATATTCAAGGATAGTTGGTCATCTACATCCCGAGTTAGCTGATTAAAACAGATCGTGGATCTATAACAAGAGGAAGATAAAAGCACTATGATCGTTTCGGCTGATTAGTCACTCATATTATACTGATATACTTCTAAGACAGAGTTCAAAAATATCAATGCTGTCTTAATATTAATGTTGTCAAAACAAAAAACAACAATTAAATGTGTTCAAAAAATCTAAAATAAATCATACCTCGATATATCTATTTCACAGCCCAATATCATGGCACTCTGGATGTAACAAACAGTAAAAGTAATCTATGTTTGAAGATTTCTGTACGAGTAAAACATCGTTTTAAAACAACACACCAAAAAATTCCCATAGGCTTTTCCGTCTACCCTTTGGTCATTAAAAATTGGTCTAGGCGGGTGACCATTAACCCAATTAACTGGTTAGCCTTGTAAAGCCAGTGAAAGATTGCACTCGAGATATGAAATGAGGGTGAAGTTGTGAAAAATAAAATTCGGTCTGACCTAAATTTACCCACACTTGTAGAAAACACTTCTATTATCTCATAGAAAACACGCGGCTCCATATGAACCACTTCAACTTGGTATTATTAACGTCATAACTTTGTGTGCAAAATGCAATGGTTACCATACAATTCTATGGTATCGCCGTGGTATGATAATTTTCTGTAATAATACCAAATTTATTTTTTTCGTAACGCTAAACAGTTCCCTTTAAATCGATTATCGAATAAATATGAATCAAAATGGATTTTTTTCCCTGTCGGGAGTCAAATGATATTTAAAATAAAATATTTGATTTACGACCTACCATCGGCTGGTAAACGTGATCACTTAATGCGCTTGCTCAACGTTCACCAATTATGCAATCTTATTGAGTTCACCTGAAAATAGGAGATTATTACTAATGCCATCTATGAAGTAACTAAGAAACCTTTTTTATAACTTGAGAAATCGGTTTAATTTTTAACAATGAAAGCAACAGAACTTATAAATGAGGTGACGGTGTCTCGCACAGATATCACCCCAGAACTGCGACAGAAATATTATTTCATTCATTCTAAATGGGTCGGTGGCAGAGTGCAATCGCGCTGGATTAGAGTTTGAAAATCACCCTGCCTCAACCGATTTCGTTAACCTTAAGTACCAACCTGTCCTAAAGAGAGAAGGAGTAGAGGCTGAACTAGGTTGAGATGGCTGGACGACGTGCTTCGCGATATCAGAAAAATGGACCCGACGAATTGGAGAAGACTGGCGGTCGATGTGGGATGGAGACTATTTCTGGAGGAGGCCAGGGTCCGTAGCAGACTGAAGCGCCAGTAATGATGATGATGAAAGTACCCACAACCTTTTATGCTTAGTTTAGGACACGTATGAGGATCTATGCTCTTATTGTAAGGACAATTTTTATGGAGTTCTACTAAATATAACGAGTGAGTTGTGGCCAACAACATTTTCATGAAATGAGTTTGTAAAATTATTTTTGTTTCAAATATTTTATTATGAAAACAAGATAATTTTTCAATGTTATTTTTATGAAAGTGATGTGCTTTTTAGAAATTTTAAAACAAAAATTATTAACTTTTAATTTTCCTGAGCTTGGGATCACTTTGAAATATTGGACAGTTGAAAAATTGAAAGGCACTATTCAGATATCCTTCAAAATCTAATTGGGTCTAAACGAGTATTAGATATACAAATTTGCAATATTTGAAAAGAATCGAATAAGTATTTTAATCTATAATCGATTAAGAAGAGTAAACATACCGTACATAGTATATAGCATATACACAGCACACACACAGATATATTGTGATGAAACTTTCAGAAAACAATTTCAGCATGATACTAGTTGATAAACAAAAACCTTAAAAATTGCGAATTCATAACTTCCCACTATATCCCCTTGTGTTGGTGAGGAGTAAAAAAGTAATTGTTGATAATTGACTTTTTATTTTCACATATAGCAAACTTTTTTGCTGAAATGTGTTTGAGGAATAAAACTCCTAATAATGAAAATTGACTACAAAAAAATCTATGAAAACTTATAAATATTTGCAAGAAATATTAAATTAAATGTGAGAGTTGAAAATTAATTCACCATTTCAAAGAAATTTAAATTAGGATCATGTTTTTCTAACAAACTTCGCACTGATGAATATTTGTTTTTAAATTAAGTCAAATGAAACCCACCCTTATGGAAATATTCATTCGGGGTGCATCGTTCTGTACTGCACTTGAAGGCAGCCCTAGCGTTGTCGCTGCATCTCATCCCTTTGTAAGTATTATGGCCCCCGCAACCTCTAATTGGATACAATTCACGCTTCGTTTACCGTCTTCTTACTCGATTACTTGAATGGGAGTCCCCGAAAATGAATTGGACGACATTTTGTAAAATGTCCCATTGTATCGTTAAGAGGAACGAATTTGGCGCAATGAGGAGCACGTGTACCTGTAGACCAGCACTAATGACGATGTATTTAACTTATTTAACAGCGTATGACAATGTATTTAACTTTGTTTCAAATGTATTAATATTAGTACATAATTTGTTAAAACATTTTGGTGGTTATTTGATAATATAAAAGCATCTTTCTCTCATTACGTAATACAATATTACAATATTTTGTTTTATTTTTATAATAATTTTCCGGTTATTAACATGTACCTACTATGGTAAATATTTATTTAACAGGTACCCAAAAACAAAATGTTACATTCTGAAGAGTAACGATATTTATCGTCTCACAGATCTAGACTGAAAACACACTTAAAAAGACTCAAAATTGTTACGTATTAAAGTACTTTGTATAACCCCATTGGCAGAGATTAAGAACAATGGAAAAAAACAGTAAATGATAGACTACGGTACATAACAGGACATCATATTAAGTGATTTTTAAAGTTTTACATACAATTTTAACAAATGAGAAAACCAAAATTATAAGATCATATCAGAACATACAAGGGACAGCACAAAGAAGATTATATGACATTTTATTGATGCAAACTTTACCAAGTGCAATAGCGATTCGATAAGCAATACTGCATACTTCACCGTTAATATTTAGATATTATTGAAGACATCTTGATTATTCCACATTTATTAAATTTCGTTTTAGTTAACATCTCATTGAAATGTGACAACTCTAAAGACTGCACATTTTCTTAAGTGGAAAAATCATATGAGAGTACGTAGAAAGTTTTATAGTAGGTATATGTACCGAATCATCTTTGTCCAAATGTGTAGCAGATATTTGTCTGGAAGAAATTGCCACTAGGCAACAAGTCCACCATTCGTACTGACAAAAAAATATGTTAATGTAAAGTTGAATGTGCGTACTATGATTTTTATTTCAATGTGTGTTTTTATGTATGTTAAAGGCAATTTATACCGTTTATTAGAAAATTAATAAATTTGAAAAGGATATAATACATTTTAAAGTTAAATTATGTTTGAGTAATACTTGTCGTGAGCTATCAATCATCTGCTAGTTCATTGTTCAATGTTTAGCAACTATGATTTTCATTTTAACGGTCGAAGTTTAATCTCTTGGGGCAAATTAGTAGGCGCTGTATTAGTAACAAAAATATCATTCGAAGGTTATATTATGTACTGTTAGAACTGGTTGAAGAGATATATAAAAAAATATGAGTTTATTGCTATATAATTTAGTAGTGAACCAAATCGTTTTATCACATAGAAACTTCTTTAGAAATAAAAGTTTAATAAGATTTTTTATATGGCATCTCGTGAAAGTGACCCATACAATCGAGGGTGGAATTTATTGCTCTATCAATTTTCCTTTTCTCCTCAAAAGTTTGACCAGTTTCAGTCTCCAATCGACCTGTGTTTTCCTCCCTCGTTTTCCCGTCAATCTCCAGCCTCCTCCACTGCTTCCCGTCCAGTGTGACATATCACCTGGGGTTTCCCGTTAAACGTGGACCGGAAAATAAATATAAATTACAATGACCATAAACGTACCCCACTGATTAGTATGATAACTTGAATGTACGGTTACTGTTCCCATATGAAATACTATTTCGAATATAAATACTATTCAATAGAACCATTTGAATACGAATTGGAAATACTCGTGCGTTTATTCGCAAAACAAAGTTGTAAATAACAAATAGCCAATAATTACTTTTCAAACTATGGCAGGTTCCATACGTAGATATATGAAATAAATTAAGTATTAAGTTAATTAAAATATATAAAATACAGGCACGTGCAAGACGGAATATAATAAAATGCGCTTTTGAATATCCATAAAAAACAATGACTCGCTTGAAACAATATATTTCTGAGTTTCTCAATTATATTTACAAACTAGTTGCATGTAACACATGAGATCCAACTGTCGATAGCGATAGTATGTTTAGTTGAAGAATAAGAATAAAACTATAAACCCATAAATCCAAATTATTGAAAATTTTAAAACATGTTGGTATGTATGTCAATATAGGACAGTATGGAGGTCAGTCCTCTTTTCCTACCCGGAATATGTAAACAGCATGATGCGGTTCTGTATGTATGTTTGGAGATTAAGTACCTATCAAACTATTAAGTCTTCTTATATATTGTGTGTAGCCTACTACCATACAAATTGTATGAAACAATGTCGTCACTAAATTCAATTTTTATAAAAATTGTTAAAAAAAATTTGAGATATACAAATACAACGTTAATATTATTTATAGATAATTAAATTATCTAGCTGGGGTGTTTCGGCTTTTTTCGATATTTTTAAAAAGTTTGGAAATAAAGGCAGTTAAACTCATAAATTTATCATAAAAAAAATATTTTTCTTAATTAAAAATGTTTGAGAAACCCTGGAATTTTTAAAAACAAACTTATTTGAGATTTTGTATTTGTCTACGTTCATACCAATTTTCAGCTTTCTAGCTTTTATGGTTTCTGAGATATATGGAAAAATAAACCAAAATTTCAAAAGTTGATAACCCCTGACTGAAACAAAAATTCACAATTTTGAGTATAAAAGTTTTGTAGGCCTATAACTATTTATATATTCTGAAAATTTGGGCTCAGTAAATTGAGCGGATCAAAAGTTATAAAGGGGGGGACACCCACACACACACAAATCTCACATAAAATGTTCTACTCAGAATTCTGAGTAAATCCATGTATGGGAACATATATGCTGCGAGGCCTCTAGTTGGCGTTATTAGCATGCAAAAAGTCCACTACGCCATACAAAATTTTCCTTCGTACACGCATCTTGGCTTAATAATGCCGATTCATTCAGAGAATTGAATTCTCATGAACGAATCGACAGTTGGATTAAGAATAAAAAAAATCGGATTAAGGAATGTGAAGTTGGTTTTTTGCACTGCCAAGAACCAAGTGACAATCATCGTCGATTGGTGGGATCTGACATGGCACACGAAGAAGAAAAAGATTAACACATTTCGATTTATGAGATGAAGTGGTTGAATAACGAATTACGTTACGAATCTAAAAAAATAAGACAGCCAGCCCCGTATAAGTATATGAAGGACTTTGAGATTTTAAAAAATCAACTCAATACTACGTTCTATTCTATAACTTTTTTAAAACGTTCCGGCTTAAATAGGTGCGTTCCTAATCCACATAAACCAAGTAAATATTCTATAACGCTGAAATAGGGACATTCTTATTTAGGAACGTTCTTACTCCATGTCACGAATTAGTCCAATTCCCTATTCTATAACCACATTGTTGTCGAATCAACTGTCAAAACGTTCTTATTTTAGTTTACAACTCATTGGAAGTGTACTAGTTATTTTCACAGCTTGAAAATATCAGTTGTGTACGGAAAAAAATAAAAAAGGAAAATTTACACGTGTTGCGTTACGTTGAAAATAAAAACCTAAGAAAATCGGTGCAGATCAATTGAAAAGCTAGGTTAGGCGACATCACGTCGACATGACATAAACAAACATGGCCGAGCACCATAGACAATAGAGTTCAAATTATTATCTACGGTAGTTTATATATTATTTTTTTAGATTTCAGTTATAGGAACAACGTCAGTTACAGAATAAAATTTTAAGTTTAAGTGACCCTAATTCTAAAATTTTAGAACGTCACTATTCAAAAAGCTACTGAATACGGCGCACTGTATGTTCATAAAAAATGTGTATGATCTAAAGGACACCACAAAACTATTATTAGACACTTCGGTTACCTACATATTGAAGATTCCCTCTTCAATATAGAAGGGTATAGTTAGCGCTAAGTAGGTATTTATAATCTGCGGTCACGTAGTGAAGGGAAAATACCAAACGCTCCCAGCATAGATACGGTCAAGAGACGTTTGAACAAAACGTAACAGTTGCGGTTAAAGTTTAGGAAGACGTCACTGGAGTTTCAGGTCATCTGGGATGGCTCCACCGAGCGGATGTCCGAACCTAGCCAGTCGCTATGGTAACACCCCTATTCCACTTGTTTTCCCAAACTAGAGGTTACCGGATGGGATCCCTTTCATTGCTTTGTGAACCAAATACCACGAGGTTGGAAAACAAAAATCACTCGTTCCAAAATGATATTTGATTTCAAAAATTTCGTCGACAAAAGCCACCGACCAGCGGAGTGGGCGGGCATTTGTTGGAAAGTTAAACTTATATTATAATTTTAGTCCTTAATTGAATTTTGAATAATTTCGTGCTGGACCACACAGATTTTGAATAAGGCAAATCATACATAATTACACTTATTCGGAACAATATTAAAATAGCCAAGTTGATACTGTTAGGACCCAACGTTTAATTACACGGTTGGAAAAGGTCACATAATAATATTTTGTATAAGAGTTTTCGTCATTTTGAATAAATAATTTTATCAATTTGTCGAAAACTTGATTAATTTCATATCAAACCAAAACTATTAATAACATACATATTTTAATCATAGAAAATATATTTTTATTTATTTGCGAATCAGTCATTCATGACATTAGATAATATTACGAAAAATAATACGCAATATATTGATTCAATATTATACAATAATTTCATTCATGAAAATAAATTACACTTCATCGGTATACTTTTCTCTACATTCTCAAAATAATTACATTCTTAAAACGACGTGATTTACATTAAATAGACATTATTTTTGTGAATAACAACCATTTAATTTTTTTTTCCATATGAAAAATGTTTACAAGAAATACAGCTACCTACCTTCTTGAAATGTCTAAAATTAAGAGGAAATAAAAACAAATTACTGACAAAGATTATATTATGATACGTCAAGTTAAACAAGACAATTCAACTTTTCTAATTTTCGCCTTACACTGTATTAAGGACCCAAGTTTAAATTTGAAAGGAGTAGATGGTGGAATATCCCGAGGCAGTAAAGGATCGGTTTAGGCACAAGTTGATTTTATCATTATTTCGGATAACGTTGTTTTACGTACTTTTATCTCGAATAACTTTACATATTGACTTGGTAACAATATGTTCATAAAAATACATTTTATACGTTTCATAACAAATATAATATTGTTGTTAATACTTGCATAAACACATATGTAGGTACATAAATATAAAATACAATGTTTTTTTCTTTTGTTTTTGAGTAGTTTCCATCACCAAGTTTGGGTCTTAAAATAGAAGGATCTTGTGATTATATATCATAGTAAGATTTCACCATAGATGCCCCATGAAAACAGATTGAGATAGTACGGACATGTTTGTATGTATATTTTATTTACATGCAAAAATATGAGTACCTACTGTTTCTTGTATCTAGTATAAACAAAAAGAATATAAACATGTTGAATAAAAATTACATAGAATGACTTCTAGGTATAATACAAAAAAAAAACAAAATATTTCAATGTCCACCACAGATACAGAAAACCTGGTACGAAACGGTCCTATTCAGGACCAAACTGACGACCACAATAGCGGGATCATTGAATGGACAAACGAAAATCAATCAATCCTTACAGAAAACAAAGGAAGCATACGATAACTTAAAAGATCTTTTCCTTTATTTATTCAATACCTAGGCGACGAAAAGCAGCATATCAGATGATTCCTTTACACATTCAGGCAAATAATTATACAATTGAAAACCTTAGTAATACCTACACATTATTTTATGTACCTGCCAGTTTAGTCTGAATGTCCCGCCGACTTCGGGTAGGTGTTAACTTCAAAATTATAAAGAACATTTTTTTAATTTATAAATAAAAATTGACACATTTAAAATTATTTGCTGTTTTATTGTCAACAACTTCAACTGCTCAAGCATAATATATGTATATTCAATTCGGGTGAATCTGTAGCAATTTCAAATTGTCCCCATTACTCTATTGTGGCAGAATACCTACATCATATATATGGTATTTCTGTCACAAGTAAAAATCAATCAAAACAATTAGAAAGGGTAATGACTTCAAGTGTGACACTTTCACTTTTCTTTACAACAATAATGAAGTCTCCGTACTGACATACCCCTAAAGGTTGTTTACGATTCGACAGTACAACGACAATAGGGGTATATAAACAAGACAACAGATGACCCATGATCTCTTTACCTGTCAAACTTCCTCGTGAAAACATCGACTCGATAAAGTACTACTCGCGTGTGTCATTATTATTATTATTATTCATTTATACAAGCTCTGTGTTAGTGATAATATACAAATTGTAAGTTTTCATTCAGTTTGTTATTTCTTATCTCTTCTCTGTCTATACACCTGCCTAATTCCTTTTAGAGCAATAATAGATACTTTACCCTCTGTGAAATACGCTCTCTAATTGTTTGTGACTTGTTGGAACTAAAATACTACTAAATACAGTTCACACTCTATTTAGTGAACAGTATTCTGTTCTGGTGACCTCTCTTCCAACACGTAACAACAAAGAGTTCTTCCTGGATACCTTAACTAAAAATTCCCTTCTGGAATCTAGAACATAGAACCCAACTGTGGCTTCTATCATTATTTGGTAAACCCTTTTGGTAACTATAAACTTTCTGTATTGGTAACTCCTTCACGGTTACCATTCGCCTTAAAATTGACACATTTAAAATTATTTGCTGTTTTATTGTCAACAACTTCAACTGCTCAAGCATAATATATGTTTATTCAATTCGGGTGAATCTGTAGTAATTTAAAATTGTCCCCATTACTCTATTTTTGTATAATTTGTAACTTTATATTCTCCGTTGTATTGCTCATAAATATTACACTTGAGCAGTAGTTTATATGAGGAATAACAATACTATTTGTTATATGTTAATTTGTTGTATGTTAAAGGGTAATGCCTTCAAATCTACATAGTTTGTTTTTTATTCTGCCCTAAAAACCAACCATCTTCGCAACTTTGTAATAGACCACCGGAATATATAGGAAATGTAAACCAAAGTTTAAACCAAACCAAAGCGTAGATGGAAAGAGGTGGTGAGGCAGGATATGCTAAAGTAACGGAGTTACCCCAGAGGATGCGCAGAAACGAGGCCAGCGGAAGCGAAAGACACCATCATATGGGACAATTGTTGAGGAAAGGAAGAGAAATAGGGTATTATTGACTTCACTAAAAAAACAAAATTATATACTTACCAATACATTTCATCTTCCTATCTGTCAAAACAACTGTGTTTATACATTTGTTTACCATGATTGCTAAGTATACATTTATTTAATGACATACACATTACATTACACATTTCTGCAATTTCTATTGGCAGCAAAATGATTTCTTTACGATCTCTCGACGTGTTAGATTAGTGTGCTATATCAAATATCCTTATTATTTCACCCTGTTTATTTTGGAATTTAACGTAAGACGAATTTCAAAATTTTCTCATATACTAAAAAAAATTTGCTCTACAATTTTAATATTTGAACTAATAATATTTACACTAGTAAAGATATTGTAATACATAACGGTAAAATACATGAAACGATTTGTTTAGAATTAGATTTCAACTCAAAATTCCAAGATTAAATTTGATGTTAAGTATTTTCTTCAAAATTTAAATACTTTCAAAGGAGATGGGCGTGGGATAAAAAATGTTTTGAGTGTACACAATATAATCCATTTCGAACAAAAAAATACAGCTTGAAGTAACAAAGCCCAGCTTAGACTAATTGGTAAGCCAAAACTGATTGATGTCCATGGTTGAAGTAGGAGCTTGGATTACACAAAGAAGCAAGATGGATAAGCGCCATATTGGTGAGGAGATAAATTGGGTCGGCTTAAAGCTTGTACTGTCGGAGAACTAAGACTAGAAGGATTCATATATTATGCAGTGGAAATCAGGATGGCCTTTTGACCAAATACTTTTTCCTGAGACACCACTTTTCTTTCGACTATCAGTAAATAGTATTAATGTCTAAATTTATACTTTATTCTTCCTTATGTCCGTAATAATATACTTTTTTAAATAAATAAGAAAAACACACTGTGTTACTTGTAAAAAAAAGGTTGAACAGTACGGCCGTTTCGTCTGGTGAAGGTAAACTGGTAATTGAATGCTAACGTCCATATAGGCGCAGCGTATGGATCAGATTTTCGACAACGGTGGAGGCGTCGACATTTACTACGATCTTGTGCGCGCGCTCCGTACGATGCCGCACAATCAGTGGACGCACTTATATGAAATTCGGTACAAAGAATACTAAAATCCGACTGATGCGCTGCGTCCGATCCGTACGCTGCGCTTATGTGGACGCTAAGCTTAAAATAGCATTCTTCAAAATAAACGTCGCCGTAGTCAGTGTGGAAAAAATAAAAAGTGAAGACATTTTATTACTAGGAAATAATTCAACATTTACATTTGAAAACAAATTTAGCTATGTAATGAGTGTATAGTAATAATCAGTTGGCTATTTTTGCTTGCACCATCATCTTTAAATGCGATAATACAACTAAAAATAATTAAATTACCAGTTTACTCGATTTTAAAAAAGGGGGTACTTGAGAGAAACTATAAAAAATCTATGATATACCAAAATAAAAACAAAAACATCATGTTGAATAGATTAAATTTACCGAATTTATAAAAATGTAAAAGATTTTTCTGTATTGACTAAAAAAATGTTTTTAATAAGCACCTGAATTTTCATTAAATTTCAAAACTAAAATGAGCATTGGAGACTTACGTAAGAAGCAGAGATTGCGTCTGATAAAACAGGGGTCAAAAAGTTTGACTATTCAGATAAAATCAAAATATGAAAGGAAATTTGAGATGTACTCGGTTCTTTAAAAAATATATATTATATTATTTGCCTTGATTAAATTAAAACTTGGGTGAAAATTATAAATGAGAAAGCGTCTGATGGATCGCTGAAATACATCAACACCCGTATTAATTTCAACACGAAGCCCACGCACGTAATGCCAACAAAACATCGTAATAAAATATCAAATTATTTATACAATAAAGACATCACAATTAAAATGTCACGAAACATAATGAAACTGAGAGTTATATGAAATACAAATAAATATCAAAACAATCATGATTTAATTTATGCGATTATAACTGTTAATATAAACGAGATTCACTAAGGTATTATAACAAATGTATTAATATAATATTCAATGTATGGGATATAATTATTTAGTAAAACAATCTGTAATGATAATTTAGATGGGTGCTGGCATAGAGGTTAGCGCGCTGGAATAGCAATCCTGCCTCGACTGATTTCGTTCACCATTAGCCCAAGCATTTATTATTTGTGATTTATGATTTAATTTAGGGAATGTATGATGATCTATATATGTATTTATTGCAAGAACACATTCTTTCTATACAAAAATGACAAAAGTAAAAATATACAAATGAACTTCTTTATAATATTTGATTGTCAATTGAAAAAAATATTTAGATATTATCTACGGTTTATGTTATCGATGTATTTAAACATATTGATGTTTCATATATGTATGTACTAGTTTTTTTTTTTATTTATTTAATTTATTAATAAAAATACAATTAAAGTGTTTTATTTTGCCTAATCCCTAAAGGGGTTTTTGGCTGTGATCTTGATACTAAATTTTCCAATAAAACAAAAATACCTACACTAAATTTTCGGCCCTACATAGGCCCTACATAATGTAGAATGCGTAATGTATTTTTTTAATTTCGTCAAAAAAAACTCACATATTTTTTGCTCGGGTATACAAGGAGCAAATACAAGGAGCCTTACTTCTTCTTCTTCTTCGATGAGGCTATAGCCCGAATCGAGCCTTGGTCTCCCGCCTCCATCCCATCGTGTCCTCTGCTACCACTTTCCAGCTCCTCTCCTGGAGAAGGAGCCTTACTCCCCTTCTGTAAATTCGATCTCAATTTCGAAGTATTCGCTAAAGAACTACTTTTGCAACAGAAAATACTGTGATAGGTAGGTATGTTTTAATCGTTTTAGTCAAGAATTTGAAAGTACGCAGGCGACAAGTCGGTAAGTCTAAACGGCAAATTGAAATTAGGATCAGATTTGAATTTAAAAAGTAAGACTACAGGATGGTCCTTCATCAGATAATCTTTAACAAGTCCATAACTGCAAGACGAACTGTATTTGTTCACAAGATACCATCAAGTATATACAACAACAGACAGAATAACCAATTTTTAATAAACTTTGCAATTGTACCAAGATATCTATTCAAATAAACAGATACTACCTACACAACATACAACACATATCAATGAAATTTATATTCACAAAGAAAATAAATATGAACTAAATATTTAAAATACTCCAAAAAATTATTCTTATATTGTTAAACGTCAGAAACATAAAATGAGATCAAATAGGATCCATTGTTTGCCAAATCGTCTGTTATTGCAGATAGATGATATGTAAAGGCACAAGAACGATAGCGCATTAAAATATAAGGTTTAGATTGAAATAACAAATAAACTACACATTAAATCCGGCCGGCCGAACGTAAAACGAAAATACCGCACAATTTCAAAGTCGAACGAACACAATCTGGATAAACGAATTTATTTCCCCGGAATCCGATTTGTCCATAGACAATTTAAGTTTTTTCGTCAACAGATTGAATCGGGGTTGTCAGATACGAAATTTAAATCGAATTGCCGTTTCCCGAGGGTCCCTACTGCCTCTAGATCTGGTATCACAAAGAATTACACACAGGATGTCTGCTGCACTCGAGGACGGTAAAAACAGTTCATTATATTATTTATACCTATATTCAGTGAATTAAAAGAAATAAAAAAAAATGTGGAACTCTAAAGCAACGAGAAAAAACCAATTCAGAGATGAAATAAGTATGCCATAAAAAAATATTGATTTTATATGAAATGTAGGTACTATAACACTAAATAATTTTGTAGTTATAATTTATTTATATTTTTTAATTGAAATTATATTTTAAATAAGTGCCAAATGACGTAATATTAATCAAATATATTTGATTTGTATTCAAAGACTTCTTCCATATCTTTTTCATTTCATACAATCGTCTTGACAAAAAGTTTTGATTAAAAAGTACAATTATAAATAACAAAACAAAAATTGTGCACTATTTTAAGATAAAATAAAACTTGAAAGTTTAATTAAAAAAAGTAAAACGAACATAATAAACACTTTCTGAACTTATGTTTTTTACTGGGGTTTCATTTGGTATCGACTGATTTTCATACTCCTATGAATTTCCCTTTTTCTGGAATAACTTTTTTGAAATAAAAACGATTAATTTTGGCTTACCCCTGCAGTCACAATTGAATATATTCTAAGTTCCCCAACACTGATTCAATGGTACGTAAGTACGTTTCGAATACACTATTTTATGGAAATGTCTTATCGGAAACTTAATATAAAGATCACAGGATTAACTTGCATTTTGGTTTTTCAATTGTTTTAGGAATCGTGCAGCGTTCAAGTACATTATGTAACCTCTATCATTCTTTATCTCAAAAGAAAGAGCTTCCCAAACTTCAACCATTTTTCGGTATTTTTTTTAATAAACAATTAACCAATATTCAAACTTACTCAATAATATCCTAAATAATGTAATATGATATTAGAATATGAAAAAAAGTATAATATACAGTTAAGAAAAATTATGTCTTAAGTTGAAATTTTATTTTTCAAGTGAGTTTCGATGTAAAATGCGTCTACGAAGTCAAAATAAAATTCGATAATGTTTGAATGAAAGTCCGCTGCTTAGTTGACCCGGGACTGAGATTTTTTTTCCGAAATATAAATTAAAATTTATAAAATAGATTATTCAAAGAATGGAAAATTAATATATTATATTCGTTTTAATTAACCCACAGGAATTCATCGAGAAATTTTTCATGTAACATAATTTCTCTAAACTTAGTAGTCGTAAGTCATAAGCCATGCAGCTACCAAATGGACTATAATAATTATGTATTTAGCAGTAGCGAATTTAATTATAGAATCCACAAACTCGACATTCCTGTACAAATATAGTTAAGAAATACATAGAAATATTTAGGTAAAAATTACAATATAAATATGGTGCTTTTGTAGAGTATTACATAAGGCATTTTGTGGAGTAGCGCGCATATTTTCGAATTTAAGATTTGACACCATTTGCTTCATAACGTCACTACCTGTTTGCTGCTTACATGCGATTGCAGATTGCAGGGTCATATATATTATTATGGTTTGCTATCGTATCGCTTTCTCTTTCATCCAAATAGGATTCTTTTATGGGAATTTACTGACGCTCTATGTATCATATAGAGCGTCAAATCGGATTCAAATAGCGAATATCTAGCAGATACTCCATGTATTGGTACATTATTCATTCATTTGTTTGGCATAATCCGCATATGTCTTTATTTATTTATTTGTTTATTAAGAGGACAACATATAGCGTATAATAAATTATACAAAATAAAGATGATTTGAGTAATATTAAAGCCAATTACAGGTTGTCACTGGAGCTATTGTAGTATATTAAGAAAAGTTAGGAATAATTACATATTATGGTGAGATATTGTGTGAATGATGTGTGAAATTGTATATATAAATGAGGGTGAAATTTTAAGTCTGATATACTTTTTAAATGTGGGGGCGCTTAGTAAGAATATATCGAACTCTTGGATATGCCTGTTGTATGTATTACAGATTCTGTAGATTGTTGCATGTTGAGCATAGCTAGTGTGCTGAGTGGTTAGGTGGAAAATAGGAGTGTGTCTAGTTCTTCTAGATCTTCACAAGACTTGCAAACTTTCCACTTTGAGAACCGCATGTCAAAAGAGTCGTAGAATTTATCGTCTTACTTTTTTCCGTGCAAGTCCGGTATTAATTCACCAGGGGTGCAATTCATTGTGTTGGAAAATTGCTTTCGTAGCAGCTTTTTTCGCGTGTCGCTCGGAGCCTGCCCTCAAGACAAACCGTCTCTCATGGTAAACTTTTTGGCGATATTTTTCTTCTGCATATAAATCGCTTTAGGCTAAGTGGTGCGAGTGCGTTCTACGTCAGACATTTGCATACAAAGCGAAGGGGCTACACCGACTTTGATAAAAATCAGCATGTACTTTTTTTCTAGACATGTATACAACTTCACTGGAAAAATTGTCTTAAAATAAAGCGATTTCCGAATCTGTCTATAAGATAAGTAGGAATCCATGTATATGATACTATCACATTGGTACAAGTACTACACATTGGTACAAGTAGGTAAATAAGACAAAAATGACCTTATAAGTCTGGCGCAATTCAGGGGTGACTTCTATGCGAAATGCATTGTCACCTCAGATATAAGAATTGTAGCTTTCATTATTTACAAAAAACCAATTCTCTCAATAGATGGCGTTCCAACAAAATAAATAAAAATAATAAGATTGTTGTTCATAATTTCACCCATAGATGGCTGTAGTAAAAATTCCTTATTTTCAAGCGAAAAGAATTTCAGTATTACAATATATAGAGCTTTCAAAAATTGAATTGATAGGGATCTCATTAAAAGGCATAATTGGTGAACGTTGCGCAAGCGCATAAAGTGATCACGTAAACCAGCCGATGACAGGTCGTAAGCCCTGTAGGTGCCTTGATTTCCCGGTTCTCCTACAATAAATATTCCAACTTCGTCTCTATTGAGATACTTAAAAATCTGTTAAAAATCTGATACTATCACTTTCAAATGAATTTATTACAGTCAAAACAACGTGCCTCAAAGTAGGGCTGAAATAAATAATTAGAAAATTGCTTTATTCATCAATAACTAATAAAATATTCATTCACTTTTGAGAATGAATATAAATTGATAAGAAGGTATCATTTAATATAATATTTGCACTTTCAAATGAATTTATTTATTATTCAACAGTGTATAAATCTAATACAAAACAACGTTCCATAAAGTAGGGCTGAAATAAATCTTAAGAAAAATACTTAATTCAGTGAGTTATATTATAATTATTCAAAATAAGAGAGTTACGTTCTGAAATGCTACTTTTAATTACATAATCTAGAAAACTCTCAGCTTCTTACGAACAAAATACTATTTACCTTGAATAAATATGTATTTTTGAGAAATAAACTGCGAAGAAGGCAAATTATTTAAATGAGAGTTATATAACATTGATGATACAATATGTTCATCAACCCTTTAGGATCGATATATCTTTGGAAAGAATTAACGAAAAACATCCGACAGTAAAGGAATAAGAAACCGGAGTGTCATGACCAAAGAATGAAAAAAACATGACATGACCTGAATCCTGAAAGAGAGCAACACATGAAACTAAAAAAATGAACATTTATGAAACGATGCATGACAAAATATTAATGAGGCAATGAATATTTGCTAGATAAATAATCCATTTAGCTATCTTCGCTTACTAGTAAAGAACACACAAAGGCGGAAATTTGTAAGTACAATTTGAGTGATTTTTTCGGAATTTAATAGTTTACCAAACCCAGCGGAACGAAAACCTTTAAAATGCTTATTTTTGAAGCAGGTATATGCAAAGTCTAACTTGGGACCTGAAACATCTTCGAAAAATGTTATTTTCTTGTCAAATCACGGTCTGATTCTTCGATCTTCTGATCGTACCACACTAGCTATTCCTTTTCCTTCTTCAGAATTTCTGTTCCTCTTTTGAAGTACAATTAGCAAGACTTTAGAACATTTAAGTGATGATATAACGACGTATCAATCGATTCAACTTTTTGAAAAAGGATTTGACACTCGTTCTCTATCCTCTCTCACATCCCACAACCTCTATCTCCCTCGTTTCTTTGTTGCTGTGATTTTACATACATTTAATAATACTGCGTGTTTATCATTATGTTATTTTTTGAAATAAAGTTAATGTACCTACCACTACACTATTTATGGCCTCGCGTTGCTTTGGTTGTTTGGAAGAAATTGCCTTATAGCAATTAACCCGCCATTGTGCACATAAAATATACATGAAGTAAATAAATAAATATATCATGGATTATCAAAGAACAAAAGAAGTAGGTATCACTCTTAAATTTAAAGTAGGTACTTTGGATTACCATAAAATGTATTACATGTGCCTACGAAAGGTAAAAAATACAGGTAGATTTAGATAACACAAGTCAAAGATGTAACTGTAGCACGCACACAGCAATTTCAATTTACCCAAAATGAGTTCCTTTCGAAATATTCGATAAATTTTTCAAATATTCAATTTTTATCTACTGGTTTTCTTTTAAATTATACATCGCATATTTAAAGAGAGGACCCTGTTTGGACTTTCAATGGCCCTCTCACGTTTACTCGCAAAAAAATGGCTGAGGGAAAAAGACTTAAGGTAAGTAGGTTCACGTCCGGCACGTAGGCGTTTTATTTTCTATTTGGTCTTTGAATTTTATTTTACGTGTTATACCGTGTTTTTATTTTCCCTCTCTCTTGCTGCCAAAGCCGAAGACAACGCTTTTGGCTAATGTTTTCTCTAGATAAAAGCATTCTTCCAGACGCTCAGAATGGGGAATCAAATTCATAGGGGAATTCGACAAATACAATAAATATATTTTACCTACCTACCCTAGAAACAATATAGGCATTTACCAATTATATAAAATGAAAAGTCGTAGTAGGAAAATTTCTCCAAACCTAAATTAACGTTATTATTCGTTTATTTGCTTTCGGGAAATTTACAACAAAAAGTATATTAATTTTTTTTTACAGATGTATTATGTAAAAAAAACTAAAAAAAAATCCACAGCATTAATAATACATTTTAAATGGTGTGTGGGTGAGGCATAATATAATAGGGTATATAATTGATTTTAGCGCAATTTTCAACGGAGACAGGTTTCTTTACAACGATTTAAAAATATGCGGAGTACATTTTAGATAAACATTTTTGTGAAAAATCTTTTTTAGGGTGAATCCTCGCCACCCACCATTTAACTAATATTCATTCGTCCTACATTAAATTATTATTCATTAGTTTATAATATTTTATACCAGAACTAGATCAGATCCGAAAACTGGTCCGACGTTAAATCTTCAACGTGGTTTTATACGATTTAATTTGTAAAAATAATTTATTTAAAATTTATAAACACGCCACAAAGCTATGCATGACTGTAAAATCATTATTATTCTTGTATGTTATATTGCTGCGTGTTTCCTTAAGGAAATAAAAAAAAATATACACACAATTATTCTTAAGTAAAATAACGTTCAATGAATATTTAATTGCGGTCAAAAATGAATTAATCGACCTTATGTTGTTAACAAAATATTGCTCATTTGCGAGAACAACGACATAAGTGAAAAATTCGATTTTTGAGTTAATAATGCAGAAATGTTGTGTTTATCAATAATCATATCGTCTCCAATTCTCAGTACAATATAAGTGCGAGAGAAACAGCACATGTGTTGTTGTTTCTCTGTCATATATTCACTGTAATATTTATAAACATAACATTTCTGCATTATTAACTCAAAAATCGCATTTTTCCACTTATGTCGTTGTTCTCGCGAACGAGCGATATTCAAAACAACTCGTAAACCTAGTACAGAAATAGATACCTATTTGTAGTAATTGGTCCATTGTTAAAAGTATCTAAAAATAACTAACGGGTTGAGTGCCAAATAAATTTAATTCTGCTTAATTACGGCACAGGTTTAAATTTTGATTTAGTGTTATTTTAGGGAACAATTCGCTTAATTAATTACACAATACACCCAAATAAATTACCCGTTTTTGCCTGCCGAGTTAATTCTCGTAAAATTTTCTAAAACGGTTGTAAGGAAAAAATAAAAATTTCTCGAACCACAGAATTTATTGCAATGAGATTTAAATAATTGAACGCAATTTTTTTTCATATATGCAGGAATATAATATTTCAGACAAACACATTATCATTTTTTTTTAAATAAATTTCGCGTTAAAATACACAGGCATACGTTTATCCACATACATTCCCTAAATGAAGCATAAATGCTTGTGATATAGGCGAAAAAATTGGTCGACGCAGCTACGGTAGGGAACAAACTCTCCATCACTGGATCACTAATCCAGTGCGATGCCCGCTCTGAAATCGACCTATCTATAACATGTTTTATTTTTACATTAAAAATGAATATATCCTTGTTTAATTTGTATATACCTATACATCTTCCTGAATACCCTAAATGAAGCACAAATGCTTGTGCTATAGGTGAACGGAATCGGTCGAGTCAGGAATCGAACTCGTGACCACTGGATTACTAGCCTAGCGCGCTAACCGCTCTGCCATCGATCCATCTAAAGGCAAAAACAACCGCGAGCCATACAATTGTCTTTACATACATTCATCGCCTCAGTCACACGTACATAGTCGTCTGTTCAATATTGTTCACAAATCATGAAAAAAAAATATAAAAATATTTTTACTTTATGAATTACCTAAATGGATTCGAGATTCGAGAATAACTCAGCATAAAAATACGCATTTTTTGATTAGTAATTGTAAATAATAATACAATTTTATGACGTCAAACACGACGTAAAGACGTTAACATTTTTTTTAAAGAATGAATTTTGTATATGTTCTTGAAACAAGTACATATACATCGTCATACATTCTCTAAATTGAGCTTAAATGCGTGTGATTTACAGGTGAACGAAATCGATAGTGGTAGGATTCGAACTCGCGACCACTGGATTAATTACTCAGTGCGTTTTTCGCTATGCTACCACCCATCTAATTATTTTTAACTCCTTCTATTATTTATTTCATCAAAGTTGCCAATCATTCAAAACATCTTCTTCTTCTTCAGCCAGTTTTCATCCATTTTTGGACATAGGCCTCCCCTTTGATCCTCCACAACTCCCTGTCTTGGGCACACTGCATCCATCTCCAAACATACTAATATATAAAAATAAATAAGAATTTCATTTGTAATTGTATTTCGCATGATTGTGAACGTGATTTTTGTGAAAAATCCATGTTTGAGTTATGTATTGTACAATAATATGTTAAAAATGATAAATAAAAAAAATCTATTAAATTTACCATCAAGTTTAATTAATTCAGCGGAAAATAACACAACATAAATTATGAACTCCACTATGATATTACGAGGAATTGACAAACATATTGAAATTGGTGTTATTATTTCGATATTAAGATTTGTTTGTGTAAAATAATAACATATCAACAATAAAACATTATATTTGCCTTTTAACACCTTCCTAATAGAAGAACCAACATAATATTCCCTAACACCCACTAAAATAGACCAGCCATCTAGCGGTGAAATATTGTAACACCTAACCATTAAAACACTTTAAAAATACTTCGATCCTAATAAATCTATCACTCGGTGTCGTTTACGAGTTAATGTAGAAAAAAAATATTTAAAATCAAGAAACGGGATACCAATTAATTGTTTGACGATGTCGAGTTATTTTTCTAGACGAAAATACTCACCAAATTTGTTAACAAACACGCTATAAATCTTTTTTTTTAAACAAATGATGATAAATTAAATTAAAAAAATAAAAATACTTTTGTAGTTTTGTTTTATTTCTTGTCAACTGCCGTTGCAAAGTTGGTAAGCCGTTTGGTTGATGTGCGCGTGTCCTGAGTTTGATCCCAACGGAAAAAAATATAAAAATATATATAACTCAATTCTTGATTCATTGGATTGGAAACACTGGTTAGTTGGAAGAAATTTCTATATGGCAATAAACTTATAACTTGCGCAGGATGCAACGAAGTATTGAATATTATTACTATGCGTCGATTTCTAACGCTTTTCGCGTAAGATAATATATTAAAATAGAAACCCAGGGGGGCAAGTCTTGTCCAACCGGCGAAATCAAAACCCCCGTGATTACCCATATCATGGATATAATTATCATACGGAGTTCTATGACATCTAAAGATATTATAGAACTCCATGTAATAATTATATCCATGATATGGGTAATCGTGAGGGTTTTGATTTCGCCGGTTGGACCAGACTTGCCCCCCAGATCTCATGTTTCATTCCAGTCAACCAGGAATATTTCTTCGTTGGGCGCTCTTCATTATTCCTTCTCAGGTGGCCAAACCATCCCAATGATGTATATACACATTCATTATATTATTGACATCTTCATTTTGCGTTATTTCATTGTTACAAATTCTTATTGATGATATTTTTGGAAACATAAAAAAGTAAAGATATTCGTAGTCGAAAATTTAATATCAAAATAGAATAAGAATTATTTTTGTATACGATAAAATTTATTGAATACAACCGATACAAAATTTCATTACTATATTGATATAATGTTTTAATATCCTGCTGTTCCCGATAATATCCTGTATTCGATTGAAAATAAAGTGAGTAAGTAAGTAAACTTTGTATTTGCCTACTGTTGTGGACGAACAAACAGATAAGTAATGAGTAAACAAAATAACGTAGCTTTATATTCACTAACCTAAATTGCCTATATTATGTGTTTACAATTGAAAATTATTTTGTAGCCGTTTTATATTGAATCTTTATGAAATACCCAAGAAATGAAAACAAGAATACTAAGCCATACAAATATTGTTACAAGGAAAAAAAAACATTTTCATATTCTTGGGAATGTATACATATTAAAAGAAGCTTTCACATAGATATAAACTACAGACATTCTGTAGTAAAATTAATTTTAAGTATTGTTATTCTTATATTCTTCTTGGTATCAATTAGTACTTTCTATTAGTAGTATTTAATCGCCTATAACGTTTAATAATTAATAACGTTTTTCGTTTCTGTTTAATGTTTTGTTAGTTGATCATATTGTTTTAATTTGTGGATAGGTGTTTAAGCGTACGTTTTTTTATTGTTGGAAACACAGCAATTGGAAAGGTATGTCAAGTAAATCGAGTAAATAAAACTAAATTCGGTGATCGTGTTTTTGCAGTGGCTGGTCCATCATCATGGAACAAACTACCCCACAGGCTAAGACAAGTAAATAATATTATGAATTTCAAAAAACAACTAAAGACACACCTTTTTAGAAAATTACATGGAAATAACTCAACCACACTTAACTGACCTGACTAACTGACAAACTTCAAATGGTTTTGATTATAAATGTCTCATGGCATTAAACTAGCAACATAGAATTTGTATCTGTTTTAATAAAGTTAATATTAAGGCCACTAACTCATGCAAAAACCAATGTAAAGCGCCCTTGAGGTGAGCTCTCACGAAAACGGCGCTATATAAATCGTCCAAGTATATATTAATTTGTTATCGCTGCTGTCTGTCCCAAATAAATAAATAAATGTCAGCAAACTTCGTTTGTCTTACTTATTATTTGCGATTTGAGTTTAATCCGACGCTTACCAAGTTTTTTTTTGTATGGCCGGGAATGCCTAAGCGTCGGATTATAGTCAAGTTACAAACAGTAAGCGTTCATGGATTAATTTTTATCAATTTTTGTTGAAATAAACCTGAAATGTTTTTTTTAGCATTTTTGTATAATCATTGTTATTTTCCATTAATGCTGAGGCAAAGAAAATAATATATTTTGAACACGTCTCCGTATATTATGTATCTTCACATTGAATGATGTTCTATTGTTACATGTATAGATCAGCAGCGGTGGTCCGATTTAGCGGAAGTCGTAGAAAAACCGCGGGAACTATATGAATAGATTTCATCTACCGTGTGTAAAATCATACGATAGCCTATGGAGAATCGCTGAATGTTCTCAAGTAGGGGGGAGCTGACCGGGTTTATACATTTGATACTCAATGGCTACAGACTGTTTTCCATTCAGACAAACAAGACGGACGCCAGTATTGTCTGAGAACATCTCAGCAACGAGTGCAAGCTTAACGGACATAAGGTTTAAATGTAGCTTCTAACTACAGCATCTCAAACCAAAATAAACGAAAAAAATTGAATGAGTCATTTTATTAATATGAAAAACAAACTATAATTTGAAGACTGAACTAAGAAGAAGCTTAAAATTTTTATCACAATTTTTATAAGAGTCGTAACTAAAATAAATTTTAAAGGAGATGCTTGTACCTATGGACACCAACAATTTTTAGAAGGATGGTGGCAGAGTGATTAGCGCGCTTGGCTTATAGTTAAACAGTGGTTCAAATTCGAATTCTGCCACGACCGATTTCGTTCACATAATGTATGAGGATGTTTACTTGTTAAAAGTTTCTAACTTGTTTCAATGACATACTTATTCTTTAAAAGAAAAAAAAAATCATTCCTATAAATAATTTGTAAATAATTAATTATAACTCAAATTTTGTTACAAAGGTTTGTTGTACAAGGTGGGCCAAAAGAAGTCATCCGATGTTGTTTAGCTCTCATTTTTTTTCTAAATGAAAAAAAATCGATTCTGTTTCTTGATTATGTTTATTTGAAAAAAAAAATTTTTCATTTAAATAATATCTTTTCTAAATGAAAAAAAATGAGAGCCAAACAACATCGGATGACTTCTTTTGGCCCACCCTGTATATGGCAACATAATATGTGTTAAGATTTCTTCTCTATATTGTTAATGTATATTGTTAATGTATTTATTTCTTCTCTTTCAAATTATTGTAAATTGATTCATTGTTATTGTTACTTCCTCTGTCATCATAGTTCTATTTGTTTTGATTGTTAATACTTTTTTCTACCAAGCTTTTATAATTGTAATATTTCACGAGTAAATTCATAATTGGAATGTATTTATATTTAAAAGATTATGTAAATAATGTAATGTAATACATTCTGTGAATTTGCCAACAAATAAAAATAAAATAAAATAAAAAAATATATAATAATATTACGCCACTATTTAACAAAATTTCAATACACTTACTCAACAAGACTAAATTATTGGGTTGGTATCTTGAAATTAAATAATTTTGTGATGAGGAAAAAATTTCATTTTAAAGAAAAAAAAATAATAATAAATGAAAAAAAAAACTATATAAAAATATTATATGTATTTTCTTATGAATTTTTAAACTGTGTAATAAATTTCTATATAATCAATAATTTAAATTGAAGAAAGCACTTTTGGCTCAACTTTTATACAATGTAAAGTAAATAAATTACAAATAAATTTTTTTTTATGTAATGTAAAATAAATAAATTACAGCTGTAGCTTTCTGAGAGACAATAAATAAATATATTTGATTAGAATATATGTAACGAATAATAATTCATTTGACTCATCCATAAATATTTATAATAACATCTTGTTAATTAGTAAACCAGCGATATTTAAACAATACTTTTTTAATTGGTATTTCAGAGACATGTTTTTATTATACAACGAATTCAATATTATTGAACTGAAATTTAAAAATACAACATGCACTGTTGATTTTTGAATTATGTTATTGAATAACCCGTAATAATCAAATATAATATGTAAATACAGGAACTAACGCAAAAAAAATATTTTTTTTAAATATTGAAAGTAGCCATTTACTACTGCATTGTCTTTAAACAATACATTAAATATTATTTGTTAAATAAAACAATGAGTCATAAGCAGGATTATATTTTTATCGAAGAAACACCGAAGAAGCACGTAGGTATATACAATTTAAAATAACAGAGTGAGTAAGGCAAGTAATGTATATACAAAGACAGAATTGTTTGGCAGTTGGATCTCTCTTCGTACTTCCTTGAACAACTATAATAGTTATATTAAATTCTTTCCCCTTAGCGCTTTTGTCCCGTTTCTATCGGGGTACGCTTTGACCATGATCCTGGAATTGGCGAGTCTGGTTATTACATTGAAGCGACTGCCATATGACCTTCGTAACCAGGGGAACCAGACAAATTGGATCATGGCTACACATAGCTAGTGATATAAATCCGCACATAGATTTTTTTTGAAAATCCAGAGGTGCGTGCTCCGCCCGGATTCGAACCGTCGACCTCACGCATGGGATGCGACGACCTTACCGCTGGGCTATCACCGCTATAATAGTTATCTAAAGTAATAAAGCAATCAAAATGTTAGTGTCTGTGTGTGTGTGTGTGTGTGTGTATGTGTGTGTTTGTCTCACGCCTTCTGAAAAACCAAGAGCATCTAAAAATCTAATTTAAGTGCGAACATGTACCAGTATACCTGATGCAGTGTCACGCTAAAAAGAATGCGATAAAAATGCTGAATTTTAAAAATATTTAAATAATTATTTTTTTCATACAAAATTTTCCAAGTCATATCTGTCAAAAAAGTGTACATTTTGCACGCAAATATCTGTTAGTTTAAAAGTTAGAAGTACGTATTTATACGAAAAAAATATATTTTCAAGTATAACTTAGCGTTTAAGTGAAAAACATGGTGAATATTTGGTATAATTATAATGTTTAACTTATTTTTAAAGTAAGCCTTTTGTACATAAACGCCGCCATTTTAATATCTTTTCATACAATATTTCATTTTCCCACCGAATGAATATGTTCTTGAAAATAATAAACCTTTGAAATAAATGTAATTATGAAATAATAAAATGAAACACAAGACATTACGGCAAGTTTTAAGACATATATTGTAAAAATGTGTTATTTATTAGTAAAGATATAGGCATAATAAAATTGCATAATTTGTAAATAATATTTGATTTTTCTGACAATTTTCATTTTTATGGCATCGAACAAACCAATGTAGGTACCTACATATTCAAAAAATGTATCCGAACCATTCGATATTACTTACGTGTTCGAATCGTTTCCATGGCTACAGAAAGAATGTGATATTCAAATAAAATTTGTTAGGAATCGAATTTATTTAGAAGGTTGTTGTAGGTAGGTACCTACCTAATACTATTTACTTACAAATCAACAATAATATACCTATACTGATTTCCTATAGGAAAATTATTTTATTTATTTATTTATCAACCGTTTGTCCGATTATAATGAAACTTTGGTGAATTGTCGAGCGTATGCCCAGGATGGTTTTTGGATTTAAACTTTTTTCTTATTCTTCGTATATTTGGTCGTTTTACCTATGAAGGGGGAGTATCCTGGGAAAAGAAGGTCCGACTGTCCCTCCATCTCTTCACAGGTCTTCCAGGACGGGTTCTGCATATAAACTTTTTTCTTCTTTTTCTTCAACGTGTACTTGGTCATCTTACCTATGAAAATGAACTATCCTGGGAGATGAAGGTCCAATTTTCCTTCCATCTCTTCGCAGGTTTCTGGATTTAAACTTTTTTCTTCTTCTTCTTCATCGTCTATTTGGTCATTTTACCTTTGAAGGTGGACTAACCTGGGAGAAGAATGTCCAATTTTCCTTCCATCTCTTCGCAGGTATCTGGATTTAAACTTATTTCTTCTTCTTCTTCTTCATCGTGTATTTTTGGTCATTTTACCTATGAAGTTGGAGAATCCTGGGAGAAGAAGGTCCAACTGTCCTTCCATCTCTTCGCAGGTATCTGGGTTTAAACTTTTTTCTTCTTCTTCGTGTATTTAGTCATTTTACCTATTAAGTAGAGCATCCTGGGAAAAGAAGGTTCTTTCATCTCTTCGCGGTTCTTCCAGGATGGTTTCTGGATTTAAACTTTTCTTAACCGACTGATGGGACGGGATGTAATGAAGGGAAGGGAGGCACTAAAGGGCCTGAAGGGACGGGAGGTATAAAACTGCCTGAAGGGACGGAAGGTACTGAAGGGCCTGATGGGAAGGGACGTAATGAGGGATTAAAGGGACGGGAGGTACTGAAGGGCCTGAAGCGGCGGGTCCTGGAGTCTAATTCTTTTTCTTCTTAATTTTATGTAGACCTTTAGGGCAATTTTTATACAAACTATTTCCTATTGTCTAATTCATCTTCTTCTTCTTTTATGTATACATTTGGGTCATTTTTTTATAAAAATTATTTCCTTTAGTCTAATTATTATTTCTTCTTCATTTAAGTACGTAGACTTTTGGGAGAGTTTTAATACATACTATTTCCAATAGTCTTATTCATTTTCTTTTATGTAGACCTTTTGGTCAGTATTTATACAAACTATTTCCAATAGTCTAAATATTCTTCTTCTTCTTTTTTGTAGACCTTTGGGTGAGCTTTTATACAATCTATTTCCAATAGTCTAATTCTTCTATTAGGTATATGTATTTTTACTTATTTTATGTAGACCATTGGAATAGTTTTTTATACAAACTATTTCTTATAGTCTTATACTTATTTTTCTCTTTTTTATTTAGTCTTTTGGGTTAGTTTTAAGTCTAATAGTCTATTGTGCAGAAATATTATTAACGATATGCACACTTGATGAAAATACATATGAAATGAATGGGATATGGGATGTGACGATATAACCTGCACTAGAATCTTTTCAATACTTTTGTTTAATTAAATTTAAACCATTTATATCATCCTATTTTGAATAATTTTCAACACCTAATATTTAAAGAATGGGGGTTGTGGCCATTACTGAACTCTTCACAACATTTATATTCAAATTAAAAACTATTTACTATAGTTCAAGTCTTCTTCTTCTTCGTTAATGAAGACTTTCAGTCAAATTGAGCAAAAATATAATGCACACTTGATGAAAAAATATAAAAACGAATGGGATGTGACCAATACTAGATCTTTTCAGTACCTACGTTTGTTTAATCAAATTTTAACCACATCCCAACATCCAAAATTACTAAATTTTCAATAGGTACACATTACAATTTGTTTTCGATGATAATATTTAAAAATGGGGGTTGTGGCCAAACCAATCTCTTTACAACGTTGATAAACAGTCATATTTAAAACCATTACGCATAGTCCATGCGAGCAGAAATTGTATAAATATTATACTTCATTCACACTTTATAGCAATATATAAAAAAGAATGGGTTGTGGCCATCACTTGAACATTTTACAATACTTAAACTCAATCAAATTTCAAACCACTTTTCATAGTCTGATATTGCAAAATAATTGGGTGACAATATTATAAAAACGATTGCTTTTTCTTTCACAATTTTACATTCTTGGCCAACGGCGGGACATAAAAGCTAGTGTTAAATAATATTATATAATACTATTCACTTTTCTTACGACCACGAATGTGTTATTTTAGACGAACAACAGTCTTCCTAACAAAATTTACTCAGAAAATATTAATAATGTCTAAGGTTTAATTTATTAAAAATTATTTCTCACGCAAATCATGCTTCTCTGGGCTGAAAACACTGGTTAGTTGGAAGATATTGCCATTTTGGCATTAAACTCGGGCTAGTACAGGGGACAAGAAAGTGTATATCATTATTTATTATTAGGTTAAATTAAAAAAAATTAAAAAAGACAAAAAAAAATAAAAAATCAACGAGATATTAAGATAGGTATGATTATACATCGTCAGCCCTATCTGTTTTAGGCCCCACCCTACACGGCCATATCTGTCAGCGCTGCTGTCTGCGACAGATTAATGCTGTCGCCTAGGATTTTTATCTCAACAGACCTACCACTGCACCCCGGACCTATTCACAGACAGTAACAACGCGGTACGTCCAGAACCCAACACAATACACTAAGCAGATATCTTCAACTAGGACCGGATCCACCATAGGTTCAAATTGTGCAATTGCCAAGCGCAATAAATCTGAGGCGCCAAAAATTAATTATAGATCGAGCTAGATTAATAATTATACTATTTTACTTATAAGTTTTAGTTTTAAACTTTGTTTTAGTATTGTATTAAATTATGTTAAAGAATCATAAAAAATCAATAATTTAAATAATTCGCCAGAATAATAAAAAGTATCAATTACATATCATTTAAACTAAATATTTATGGCCATAAAGAAATATGTTTCAGTCAATGCGATGTAGTCTCAAAATACGGTTCAATAGGATATTTACTAAACAACACAATCATGAGCCCTTTCACCTGTACTCAAATATCTATACTAAAATTCCCATACAAAAATTGTACTGAAAATTTTACCTATACTAGAATACCGTCCCATACAAAAAATGTATCTAAATACCGTCCGTACGAAACACTTGCGGAACATATATATACTAACTTTTTCACTTTTTTCCCTTTTGTCCTATGACCATCAAATTTTGATATTTACTGTCACAATAGATTATGCAACTCATTTATTTGATCAAAAATTAACGTCTAGAAATCAAGATATTTAAGTTTGAAAATTCAAATTTTCATACAAAATGACAAAAAACTCGATTTCTAAGAAGATATTGATTTTCAAGAGAACGAGAGCGCCTTTTAAATTAAGCACACTAGGCCCCAAAAACTATAGATTACACCCAGTAGATATAAAATTAATATATTTTGGTTCCAATATCAAATGACAGGCGTCCAAAACTATAGATCCGGCCCTGCCTCCGAGGAGCCAGTAAAAAATCGGACCGGGAAGTGTCGTAAAAATTCTATACGAGAATAAACTTTGTCTTGTAAAAAAACAGAGTTTGTCTCTCCTCGTCCGATGCCTACATTAACAGCACTTTATTATTTTGATTTACATAAAATACAAGAACGGGGCTCCTTTAAGTAAACAACAGAACCATCCGATGTAACTGCTGTTTTATTTGTGATCCAATAAGAAAAATCTTCATGAGAGCAATTCGCACTCGAATAATGACAATCGCCTGTATTTATTTTGATTAGATTTTTTTATAATAAAAAATACCAGTCTTTCTGCAAGTAAATAACTTTTGGTGTTCAATTGCTAAAAATTGTAATCGTATAAGAAAATTATGGCAACTAAAGTCCTCCTGTATATAGTATAGATTTTGATATGTTTTTGATATTTTGTTTGACATTAGTGTAGTATTATTGTAGTTTTTTTAAATAATAGAATTTGGTCTAATGACGTTTTCTAGGAATGTATATTTTATTTTGATTATTTCGACCTTCCTTATCCATCTTTTTTAAATTCTCTTGGTGGATATTCCAATGCGATAAAATTCGATATAATGTTTCTTTTAAAAATATCAGATATGCACGCAAATTTACGAAACATCTTAGAAGAAAGTACCGATTAAAGCTTAAATTACAGGGAACAATAAAAACGAATTTTCATTTTGTGTTGCCCTTGTTTTTTTATTTACAACAATCGCTAAAATGAAGGTGCGTAAACGTACCTATATAAGTAAAAAGTTTCCATTTTGTAATGAGAAAACAGTAGATACGGATTTCAAAATAATGTGGTTAACCGTCTGAAGTGAAGGAATGAGGCAATTAATGACTTCTTTGTGAGGTTATCTTTGGTTTCTCACACCTTCCTTAAACACTTATCTAAATTTAAATAGGTTTATTAACGCATTGGAATGGCTCCGGTAGCCATTTCAACAGTAATAGGTGGATACATCACAGAGGAATGGCCTGATACAGATATCCACACCATTTACCAACATTTTCAATGTTGGACAAACCGATAATACACCATTTCAATTAATTGTACAAGCAAATTAACATTTAATAATTATTAGTGTGTCGCCGTAGGAATAATATCTAGATTATATACTATTGGACAAAGTGTAATGTAAGGTAAGTACCCTTATGTAGGTATGTATTATGTAAATTACACAAAATACCTACCTACACCTTGTACCCGTCATGAATAAACCCTTAAAGGAACCCATTCCTCACTGTTAAATTTAAAAGAAAAAAACAATTCTGAAAATAACTGAAAATAATTAATACATTGTGTTTAGTGGTACAGTTTTTGTATTCCGCTCTCATTTTAACCGGTCATTTTTTTTTAAAAAGCGTACACCTTTAGGTAAAATTAAAATAAAATAATCAAAGGTAAACGAATACAATGAGATATAAAAAAACATCGTTTTCAGCGATCGAAAATAAAAAGTATGTGATAAATACATCTATACCTCAATCTTATCTATGTCAATATTTTATGAGTTAACTGCTCCAAGGATTATTGGAAGGTCAGATCAATAAGCTAGATGAGAAGGCGGGACAAATGATTGAAATATTTAAAATTATCATATGGTCGATAACTTATCAACACTAAAGGCAAAATACGATATTTATTGACGATTTATTTATTTACATACACAGTTTTTTAATTAATTTTATTTTACTGTACAAAGGACAGCACACATGCTACACAAATCTTTTCTTATGCAGAGTAAGGGATAATAATTTATACATTATTAATTGATATAACAATGTAGTATCAAATTAATCAAAAAAATGAAATATCAAACATTTTCACTTACAAAAGTTTTGGAGTATATTAATAACAGATATAATATAGCCCACAACGGCATCATAAATAATAATATTATTATCTTATTAAGATCCTTATATTATGTGTAGGTATGTATAAACACAACATCAAGTGCTTAGATAAGATTTAGTTTAGTGTCACATAGCTTTATAAACCATTTAACAGCTATCACAGAGATGGTTTTTTGTTAAGTAGTCTAGACCAGTATTTCATAAACAAGTTCACCCCCTGCAGACTAGAGATACATACAAGTCGCAAGCAGTTGGGGAGGTCTCAATAAAATAATATTTTTAGGCAATTCATGAAACAGGCGGATTTCATGAAATAATTATTAGTAGGTACTCAATGCAAAAGCCTGATTTGGTTTACCAAGTATTGTGAATTTATAATAATATTAATACATCATTCGAAACATGTTTCAGTCAAGCCAAAACGATCGCCCTAACGAATTAGATATTTGATTTAATACAACCTGAACCAGAAATTATGTAGGAAAATATATTGTGTGTACTATACCTAGAAAGTTATATATTACTTGTGAATTAAAACGTTATTGGTTATCTTTTTCGAAGTAGATAAAAGCTCAAAAGAACAAAAAATTGAAAAAATAATATTTTAAATTCAGATATATATTTTCCACTAACTTTGTGGATGGATAATTATTCTGGATGCAACTAATGTGTACTGAGGAAGGTGAGATCCCATCGAAACCGGTTTTATCAAAGGTCAGGCATTATCAGTAAAATATTTTTGCTTATTTTTTTTTTTGAAAATATGGAGTGAACTTGACGTCACCCGGAATTTTTTTTTTTTACCATCGTACGGAAGAAGTGTTTTTACTTATAATGAATCGGAGTTTCAAGTGTAACAGCTCTTAAGCTTTGACAATTTGAAAATTATAATACGCACCATGTTGGTAGAACTACTGAAAAAGGATTTTTTATTTGGATTCTGTCGCCCATTGAAGCACAATAAAGTATTTTTATGTGGAGAGTGAGACAGTCTCCTTTTAGTGCCCATCTATAAAATTCTGATAGTAGTTACTTCACTAACTTGTAGTGTAGATCGCACTCAAAAGTGTTGGAAATTACATAATAAAATATACTTAGCTTTAAAAATAAACTTTTTTTTGTTAACTTTTTCGATCGACAATACTTGATGGAATTTTATTATAATATATTAAAATAAAATACAGATTTATAATATTTTATTCCACTTAATTTAATAGACTAACTAGTTTCGCTCTAGACGAGCATCTTCAGAGAAGTGACTAATTTGAAATTATAAATCAGCATTTTATTTTATTTCAGTTTCTGGAAGAGGCCAGGACCCACGATGGGTTGTAGCGCCACTGATTGATTGATTTTGATTTTATTTTAATATATGAATAATAAACTTGTTTATACGATCATTTTAAAAACAAGAAAATCACTAACTGTATTACTAACATAATTTAAAATAAAATAAAAATGCCAGCATTGTTGGAATAAATGAAGTGAATTAATTAACGATTAACTGTATTGCGGAGAATATTAATTTTTATTCACATCGATAGGAATTACAAGTCAGTTTCACTTGCCGGATTTAAAAATAGTACCTATTCATCAGGTCTTAACAAAGAATGAGGACGTATTTGAAAGATACAATGTAATTTTTCATCAAAATATTGGTACATTTCGATAGCAGATTGCGATCGTATTTCCACTTTCTTACGGCCCGGGTCTATTAAAAATCCGAATTAATATTTTCTGAGCAGATTGCAAACGCTCCCCAGCGATACGTAGCGAGATTCTTTGGAAGAGTATAAAGATCCTAAATCTTAATAGCTGGTGTTCCCTACGTAGCCATTAAAAAAAATGTGAAATCATGACTCTCCACTATTCCATAGTGTGGAGAGTAAAAAAATGCAGTATATACATAAGTAAAATTTAACTATATTAATAATTCTAGAAATTGTATTTACATTTATGCTGTGAGGCACCGGCTAAGAATAGTGCTTCCACTCTTTTCTATTACTGTTTTCGAGTGTCCCGTAAGAGCCGGGTAATCGAAAATACAACAGGCAACAATAACATCTGACATAGTTCAGCAATGAGGGTCACCACCCATTCTGAAGGTAGTGCCTTTTTAGGTGAGACGAGACTGGTGTGTGGGTATACACATATGTGTTGTGCTCCCTTTTATAAGGCAATGCACACCCGCACACCTTTCGCTGTTTACCCCACATTGTGGGATATGCCGTGATGGTATGAATGAATGAATGAATGTATTTACTCTTTGTAAAAACGGTCATCCTATTGAAAGGAGGAATTAAAATTTCGTAGAATTATTTATCTACTTTAATATAACCTAAATAATTATGGAATTCTAAAATGAAAACGCTGTCTCAATCGCTTAAATAACTAAAGTAGACGATTATTCATCGTGAGAAATTTATAAGTAAGAAAATATGAATAATATGGAGTTTTGATAACAATGTTAAATAGGGTTTAAATGATATATGATAAATGATAAACTACGTGAACTATTAATTTGTTATCAGACTTTCGAAATTTCTGCATAGATGATAAATTCAGAATCCTCGTAAATTTAATTAACCCATCCAATGAGAGATAAGAAGTTTCGGGAGGGTTAGAATGGAAGTTCATAATGTAGTTATTTTAAATATTCATACTTTACCGAACAGATTATCTAATAGTCTAAAAAACTTATAATAAGACAAAGATTTTTATCGTATGATTGTTTCAAAAGTGGTTTTATTGAAATAATTTCGTTCTGTTTTTTACAAAGTACATACAACCGGAAAGAACTCATTGGAAAACACACGATTACTTTGCCTTTTTCAGTACTTTACAATATGTTTTTATAGATACATGCTAGCGTTAGTTATTTTATCGTTGTTTTTTCAACCAGTTATGTGAGTAAAAAAATAAATATAACAAAGAAATCGCCTAAAATATATATGAAATAAATATTTAAAAGAATCATGGTGGTTCAAGTAAACTTTTTTAACAAAAGTATCAGAATTGTGGGTTCAGAAGGGTTAATCGTTTTCGTGAAGTGCCATATCAGTAATAAATTATTCTTTGACGACGAGAATTAAATTAATAAAATTTTAGTCTCAATTCGTAAAACATTGTATTTTTTGAATATAATACTTACGTGTTTGGAATACTTAATTCCATATACATATCTTGAATATAGAGCTTAAATGTTTGATTGCGAGTTACCGAAAATCGTGTTTATTATCGCAAATAAATTGAGGAATTAGTCTAGTGCATTTTCTTTGGCACGCACCGATCTATAATTCAGTAAAAAGGTACCTTAAAAGGGATAAAGTATCACTGGTAACGGTCAAACGAAGTTGGCTTTGAACGGAGGAAGTCCAATTTGCTACAAATTCGGTAACAAGAATACGGATGACAACCTCTTGACTTCATTCAAGAGGTTGGCACATCACATGGTCATTTTTTCCTAAAGGTATAAAGTACCTATGTCCTCGCCATTGTAAGGGAAGACCATTACCCGTCTAAGGAATAAATTGACTAGAAGCAAATTTGATTTATTCCTTCGGTTCTATTCATACAGGATAATATACTAAATCACTTTGGGTATTTTGATTTATCGCCGTGGTCAACTTTCCAAAGGAGACGTTAAAATTGTTTCAGGGATCTGTGATATAATGCTAATCCTTAATTAATAAATCAATATTTGAATGAAAATTTTATTATTTATAGATACTTAAGGTTCATACTGATGGAATTATTCAACAAAGTACGGGTATACCTACTTATCCTTTTATAGGTCCCTGGAGCTATTGGGTCCTTTTGTTTTCCTACCTTTCTACATTGCTTCAATTCTGTTGAACATAATATTATTGTTAAAATATAGATTCCCTCGATACCTCGTCGCATTCCAATCGATGTTTAATTGCACTCCTTGATTTTCTTATTTCTAGGCATAGGATTCCGTTATATAATGAAACATATACTATGTTATATTCCAGCACTACGAAAAATCGCATGATTATGATGATATTTTTTTACATAATTTTTCAGTTAATTTCATGTGGTACGTGATTCTTGGTTTCATTTCAATGCTAGTATGAAGAATTTTGGATCTTCAATTTAATGTGCATTATTTAAATTGATTTCATATTTCGTATATGTAAACATCCACCAAAGACTGTACACAAGACTACAAGAGAGCTGCTTTAAAGCGGAATGACGACAATATGCTCCACTTTGGGATCGGACGTGGATTGATTGATTGCCATGTAACTCAAATTCAAAGTTTTGTTGAAAATATTTTTTTTGTTACATGAAATTTTCACAAAAGTTGTATTTAAATAATATGTAAGTCAATAAAACAATCGAATGACGATCTTAAAACAGTTTGTTAATTAAGTGAAAACTATCAATGTTAGATTTAAGTATGTAAGTATAACATAAGAAAATTAGTTGTAAAGCTTAAAATTATGTCATTATACTAATGTTCCCCTGTGTTTTTATAAACAATACAAACACATTTTAAAAGCCAACGGTTGTTAAGTCGTCATAACTTTACTTTAATTCAAAACATAATGAGTTAAACATACTTCAGGGGATAATAAGCCGTTTATGTATAAAATATTCATACTTAAATATGTTAAATACAGGATAATGTTCCATTGAATTCCCGTTTTGAAAAATCCAATTTCCCCGAGGCCTGTAGATTGGAAAAGACGCATGGATAAGCATATTATGGAAACAAAAAGGATACTGGATCAACAATGGGTACGTGGGACGATGGAGACTAGCAGCGGCAGCCAAAGGTAAAGGAGCTACTTTTTACCAGCCGTCCATTGAAATGAGACCTAAACGCAAACTTATCATGTCGGACGGTTCTGTATTTGTATAAGAAGTAACGGGTGAACTGATTTAAAGGCCAACTGCTCGAATTTGAAACAATGAAAAGTCACAAAAGATTAGTAGAAGATATTACTTGAGTTTTTTTACAATGCTATTCTGATGTTTCCCTTAAGGGGTAAGAAGAGAGAACCGAACGCGAAATATTCCTGAATATATAAGAAACATCGAACACTTCTTCAACAACCAATGAATGCATCTTACGACGCGTAGTCTTTATATTACTCTGAACTGTCGGTATTTTAACAAGATGAGACTGCCCTCTGATTAGATTCTTGGTCTGTGCCTGTGACTTATTCTGTTTCATTCAAATATTTAAAAGATCTTCGACTGTGGTTTTTTCAACAGTATCCACCCACCACACAATACTTATTTTCATATTGAAACATTAATCGGGTATTGTCTTACTTACTTTACTTTTCGTGTGGCTCTGGTACTTGTATCTTCTTCGCCCACAATATATACATGGGCAGCGTCTGAGTGTTATAGTCTTAGATCAAATTCTGTCAACCATTCCACCGCCTCCGGTCTAGCTTCGTGGATATCCTGGAGGGTGCCGCTAAATTTCCTGAGCTGGCAGTCTTGCACCATGTGCTTTACTGTCTGCTCAGCTCCACATTCACAGTCTGGGTTGTCCCTTTTTCCCATCTCCAGAGCAAGAAGTTACGACAACCTTGTTCCGTTCTTACCCTGTTTTGCTGTACCCATATTTTTGTGGCAGGTCGAATCCAGGTACTCGGGTTGTTGGGTCTACAATAAGGTGGATATTGTCTTTACAATTTAGAATTCGATATCTTAGATCATAAATTGTTAAATTACACATTCCTAAAACTGATCTATTTTAAATAGTATTCCTAATCCTAATAACAATACCAAAACTATAGGTATTGGTTTCCACTCCTTTAAAAACTAAAATTAAATAAATTTCTAACTCATTTATTGTAATGTACAATATACCTACACTTTGCCTATTGTGTGTACATTTAGAAATCAGCCACAGTTAAGAGATCACAACTGTTATTGTGAAAACAACATTTAAATTGAAACACGCACAATGTATAAAGTAAAGAAAATAAAATTTTAAAAGCCGTGCATAATATGTTTTGAATACACCCAGTAGCGGGTTGTGGTGAGACAATGCAATGGTTAATCAAAGCACAGACTAGTGCCTAGCTGTGCGCATGCGCAGTGTGCACCACCGTGTTTCAGGCTATGTATTATTCCCGGACAGCCCACGCGACTTCCGAATATGTAACACACTACTTATAATATCTACATATTATAAACAAACCTGCACCGCTACTGTTCTTGCAGAACCAACAGGGGAATATTAACGATTACAAATGTTATTTTATATGAGATCTTGTACCACCAACATACGATATAATACCCAAGAAACGCAACTTTGACAATTGTTATTTTATTTCAAGATATTTGATGAAAAATTTTGGTTAGTGCAATCACACCAAAATTATTATAATCTATGCGAATTATTTTGTAAGTAGTAGTTTTAAATAAAACTTAGTACAACATACCAATTTATAATCAAAACCTAATTTTTGATTTGGAATTCTTGAAATTAAAGATTTTTGTTAATTTATTTTGTGTAATAAATACATAAGTCTCCGATTTTTATATTATTTCATGTTTTGTTTATAAAAAAAAATCTATGCCCATGATATATTTACTCGAAAGACTCTCCCTCCTGAAATAACAGACTTTAAAGTCTAAGAAAAGAAAAAAAAATCATACATACTTAATTTTAAATAAGCAAAAAAATTGTTATCACAAATATTTGACGCGTAACAGTAATTAAATCAAGATTGAAAAAAGTATACGAACGCCTTAAAATACAATTTTTATTCATTTACGTTAATGTATATTTTTCGTTATCTCTTTTCTCAATATAGATATACATTATTAATATTTTCGTATTACAGAATTTAAACTTCTCTCAATGCAATATGTTTTCTGGTGTTTGAAAATAATGAATATTTAAAATACCTCATTCCAAGTTCTTTGTATAAAACAAAGATAAATAATCAAATAGCTACAGAGACACAATAGTAGCAAGATATAGAATAAGATGGTACCAGAAGGGGCAATTTAAGTACGTATATACGATGTGACATCAGATCTTAAAACAATAGACACACTCCATACAATACAACCCTTGCAAACCACTATTGACCAAATAGATAGGTAACCTCACATTGTCACTATCAGAAGAGGTCAATCGCTGTATCGAATTTAATATTTAATCAACTAACCAACACAGAAAGCTTTTACCAAAGAAGACTAATAAATAATTCAAATACAAATTCTCCTATCAGAGGAGAGTACCGATAGACTTGGTAAGAGTTTCAGGAAAATTGTGAGTGGTGATAGAATTTTTATTGAATTGAATCTAAAGTAGGTAGTAAACTTACTAATCGACTGAAAGTATTTGAAGGAAAGCACACGAATAGTTAAAGCGGTACTTTGTCGGCAGGATTTACTAAGGAATATATTTTTAATGCGTATCAATACGCTGTTTTAGTTGTTTATTGGTTAGCAATATATTTTCGATTTAAAATAATACAATCATTTCTAAGGATATCGATCGTCAATCGGATCGTTTTAAAATTAATATATGCAACATCATAAACAACACAAAAGTAAGTTTAGTAGATTATAACAAAAAATGACCTAAATAACAGAATTTTAAGCAAAAAAAAAGAGACATTTTTTTATATGTTTATATTTTTTTGCTACGAAACAGTACAACATAAATTATACTTTGTTGCTATCGATTTTATTTAAGAATTAATTGTTGCAGCTGCTCAGATAGATTTTTGGTGATTTTTTAATTATATAGTTTCAAAATATGTTGGATTAAAACGTTGTTTGAGATGTTTGGAAATATCTGGTTCAATATTTGCAAAGAACACTTATATTGGCGCAACTGGTGTACGTTCACGATATAGTAGGATAACAATAGAGGCTGCGATACTTCAGAGATTGCCTGCATGCTTCTACCAATCTCTTCACAAGCTCTCCCAGTCAGAGATGGAAGATTGGAAGTGGTAGAATTGAGATTCTGCTCACGGTTGGATAAACATCACATTCATTTCAACGTTTACACGTTCTTTATCAAAATTACACATTGGCCACTACAAATTTAATGTGGTATTTATCAATACTCTGTATCAATTTTCAAACGGTTTTTTGTGAATGCAATTTGTGTATTTAATTGCCTGATAGCAATTCCTATAGTCAAGTTAAACTAAAACAATTATTATACCAAGTATTGCCCGTCGACGAACTAAATAAACCAATCAGTTAGTCTTAACTACTATTTGTTGCAATATAAATAAATAAAACAAATCATTAAAATAAAATAATATCGGTTTTTGTCAAGTTTTGAAATGAAAAACAAGTTTAACGACAATATTCACTGCTTGTTTAAGATATTTAATTAATTGATATTATTTAGTTCAGTGTAATATGTGTATACAAAATGGTGTACAAGAAAGTGGTTTATGGCAATATATACCTTAAATATAGTTAACTTCTAGCTCAGAGAACAAAGACCACTGCAAATTATGGTAAGGGAGTACCGTGACCATTTAAAGGACTAGAACTAGTAACCACGAAGTTGTGCTAAACCTCATAGGCTCGGTGTTTCTCTATAAGGACTGGTCAGTCAGAACGTACATATGGGCAAGCCATTGAACTCCTTTACTGAAAGTCGTTCAATCTTCAGTCGATATAAGTTTTACATAGAAATTACAGTGCTTTATTTAATTTGTGCATAAACGTTATTTTTTGCATATGTCGATTTTTTATAAATTTTTAATTGAATTAAAAAAAGGAGGAGGTTATCAATACAACATGATTTTTTAGTACAGAAGACTTACTGGACGTAAACATAAAATTTGACACTTAATTTTAATTTCGTAATACATTTTATAAAAGACTAACAAAAAGATGGATGATGCTTTTCATATAGTAATACCGGTGAATGGTAGTGTGGTATAAAATCAATAGGACGAAAAACTACACAGTATTGTTTATCATATTTTTTGTACATACCTAATAATGGAGTGCTATCAAGTGACAGGTTCAAATCTTTAATAAAACAAGTACCTATATAACAGCACAAAAAGCACTCCTTTGAACGAAACAAACTCGGCAAAATTCAAATCTTTTGAAATTTCATGATGTACGTTGGTCGGGTTCTCTTAAGATAATCACGAAGAGCCTATTTATTTTTTACAGAGAGTCTGCTTCCATTCCCAATAGCCTTTTGGTTATTTATGAGATACGTTTCTGATGCATATTATACAATACAGAGTCAACTTTTATTTTAATTTTCTGTATCAATACCAGATGGATGGTGTAGAGGAATGCATTTTTTAGCAATTCCAAATATGTATCGAGAGAATTAATTTTAAACAAAGTCCCCTCTAACAGGTTTCCTTTGCTGATTAAAATACGACCAACAGAAATCGTATACAGAATGTTTACACAAAACTCTTATTTTGATTTGATATAAATAAAATACTTATCATATAAAATCATATGTATATGAATGGGTCTAGTATACCTTATATTATACGAACAGTTAAGTATGTGATCACACACAAAACTGCATGTTAATGTTTCAGATAGCAAATTACGATTTCAAAGAGTAAAATACAAATTCTTTGTTCACCAATAGCACAAGTATTTATGATTAATTTAAAAAAAAAATTATATTACTTCTAAGACAACTGACAGGTTATAATACTTATAATAAGATGAGAATGTATATAATATGTACCTACTAAAAACCTTACCTACATAATATTAAAAACATATTATACAGTAGCTTGAAGTAATCGGTCCTTTATATACCACTTTTTATTTGTCGTACTTTTATTGGATATGTTGAAGCAGAAAAGGAGTGGACAGCTTTGAACATTAAAAACTAAAGAAACGGTGATTAACTTTTATCGAAAACTGTTTTAAAAAAAAACTTGTAGTAGATATCCGATCCAAAATATGTCTATTCTTGTCGACATTAACCATACTATTATCCTGCTCCCTGGTTCTTTCAACTTTATTACCAATTTCATCACATAAATTGAAATTTGTATTCCATAAGCAGAGCGTGCGCAGTGCGCATTATTATATCACATTGAAAAGGAATAAATAATAAGAAGATCGAATAAAATAATTAGTAACATTACCAAAGATAATATGTGGAAAAGGAGAAAAAATGAGAATCATATAAATATTTTCGCTTTAATCATTATTCTTTGACAAGTAAAGCAAATTTGATGACGAATTGTTCAACTTACATACTTCAAATTAAGAGCTGTTATTTATGTATTATGAATTGGATTGTAAAATGTAGAATAGTTCGCAATACGATAAAATAATTTGTTTCGTTTTCATAAAATTAAGGTTTCAAGATATTGTGGTTTATAACAATGATATATAAAAATTATAAATACGTTATAGCTGTCGCCAAATATCTTGAGCCGTTTCGCCGAGAAGGGGGGCGATTTGCACGTATACCAACGAAGCAAAAAGACAAAAAGAAGAAAAGAAAAAAATGCACTCTGGCCATCCGGAAGCAAGGTTCAAGATATTTGGCGAAAACTATACTAGTCTTTAAGTTCAGTAAACAAAAAGTAAGATGCATACCTCACATAATTATTACTGCGATTTTGTTACACGCAAGATGTTGTAGTGTTCTAACCTACTGTCGTAGTTTAAATGCCATGTTGTGTGATGAAAATATGTAAAAATTTCACTTGAACTGTAAAGGAAGACCAGATATATGAATTCATGCTGCATATTTATTCGATAACTAATATATTTATATGGATTTTTCGATTGTTATTTTTATTTTGAGTAAACGAGAGAGTACCTAGTCAATTCATATTCGCTTGTAGGCATGCAGAGGGATTCTGTTGTTGTATTCGCTTTTTCACACAGCTATGTTGCACTGGAGTAAAAGAGAAAATATGACATGTCTAGAACGTGTCTGAATATATATTATTGTATTATCTCTTTCACACTTAATATATTTTGTCGTGTGTGCCATTGTAATAATTCATTAAACTGTACCAATTTTGTAGAGCGTTTTGTTCTCATATAACGTGTCTATATATAAAATGTGATTGGTGCATAAGGATTAAATGGCCATGAATGTGAAATGACAAAAAAGCGCCCGGACCATAAAATTTCCAAGAAAAGTTATCTATTCACTGCACGTCTCGAACATCTAAAGTGGGAATCGAAAAGACGTCTTTCTCTTTTTACTAGATCCTCACTCGAGCCGATGGTCCACAATGGATCGGAATGTAAAAGACAAAAACGGTATTGAACGAGTTTAGAACTCGTCCTAATGAACGCTCCCAGGACAAACAAACCAGAACAGACGAAAACGGTATGGCTGTAAACAAGAAACGGCAAATAACCAATACATTTTTTTTAATTCCTGCAAACAAACAATTAAAAATTACGATTGATGATTTAAAACTATAGGTACCTGCCTCAAAAAAAGTATTTTGAAACTGAATCTGCAACTGGAATTACACAAAATATAAACTAATAATATTGTAGACAAATAATACTATTTCTTCAAATACGAATATATAAAAATTACCAAAATATTAAAATTGTTAAACACAGTGACGGTTCAAAATTATGGAATCGAATCATGAATATTATGTACATATAAACAAATTGATATATTTTTACTCCTCACTAACCCAAGGGGATATAACAATGAATAATGAATTCGCAATTTTTAAGGCTATTTTCTTTATTGCAGATTATCAACTAGTATCATGCAAAAGTTTCATCACAATGTTTCTGTGTGTGTACTGTGGTACTCTATGTGCTGTGTGCTATATACCTACGGCGTCTTTATTCTACTTAATAGATTATAAACAAAAGTACAAAAATACTTACTTAGACCATATTAGATTCTGAAGGATATCTGGTCAGAGCTTCTCAATTTTTTTAGCTATCAAATGTTTCAAAGTGACTCCAAACTCAATAAACTTGAAATATGTTTTTTCAAATTGGTATAAAGGCACATGACTTTTATAAAATGGCATTGAAGAATTATTAAGTTTTCATAGTCAAATATTTAAATCAAAATTATTTAACAAACCCATTTCATGAAAACGCTGAATATTTTTCGAACAAAATTTGAAGACCGATTTCGTACGCCTATATTACATTACAAGCATTAATGTTTAATTTAGAGAATGTATATGTACAAGGACATTATTTGCCATTCGATATTATGATACCTACCTACTACTTATTTTCCTATGCAATATCTACTTAAAGATGTACTTTAGAAATACGAGTTATGTAGCTTCACGATAGAAAGTAAGTTCGTAAGAATTCTCGGACAAGTTATGTAAAAAGAGGTATTCGGAATTTGAATTCCACGATGGCAAAAATGGTTAAGGAAGATTCACAATGAGGTGTTTACGGCATACAAATCAGAGAATTTGTAAGGAACGTTGAATGTTGAAATCGCATAAAAACATAAAAAAAAATTATATAACCATCCAGATATTTTTGAATAATAATTATTGATAAATTATTTGTATCTACCTACAGTGGAGAGTTATGATTTCGCAATTATTTTCATAAAATACTTAAATTCTCAATGAGTACCTACCATGTCGAGAGTGTATGTATATCACGAATTTCGAAAGCTTAGTAAATATGACATCTTAATAAATTAACATTAAATATAGATTCAATCAACTTAATTATATAAAAATATCAAACGTGAAGAAAACACGAACTTCAGAGGAAATAAGTTTTTCATTGACGAAGTTTTATTTCTTCTATATGATTTTTTATGTCAACGTTCAATATGCTCTCATGATCTGCTATATTGAGTTATGAAGTTTTTGTCTAAAAATGTATATTTCAGCGAATATCAGCTCGAAAAAACACAACGGTATGTTGAAAAAAATATATCCAATGTATACCTACCCATAGGACCATCTTTCAACGACCACCTTTTCTGCTTGTGGGGACTAATAACGGCCCCTTGCAAAACTCTGAAAGAACAAATAAATAACATAAGAAGAGTCCGTAAAACTCTAAAACCCTGCAGATACTGCACTTAAAGTGCCAAAGAGAGCTAATTATGCTGAAAAAACTGGTTCATCATTCACTGTATTTTTGACAGGAAGTTTTGAAAGCCCTGAAGTTGCTCTTTGTGGCTAAAAGGTCCGCATGTCTAATGGGTCCAAAGAAATTCCCTCGTACATTGTTGTAGAGTTCTCGTCGAAGTCTGTTCAGGGTTATCACAAAGCTAACAGGAGGACGAAACGGATAAGTGAAAACGAAAAAGATAACTTTTGAAACTGCCGTGTCCAGTAAGAAATTGCGTGGTCCAATAATCGGGAACAATCCACGAAGAAGAAATTCGAGTCCTCACATCGGGAAGAAATAAAAATCTCAGTCTGCCCACGGTTGAAGACGACCAGCGACATTGAACCCATGGGACCTATATAAGATTTTTTGTTAAATAAAGACATTGGAATTCAAAATTAAGAATATATTCAAATGTGACTTCATTCTTTATTTTTTTTTATTGGTCGATAGAGAGAGAATTCAACACAATTTATAAAACAGACAATGTGCATTGCATTATTAGTGGACCAAACTCTATGCATTATTCAATAGGATAATTAATATTGATTACAAAAATACATATAATGTATAGTCAATTTACTAGTACATAAAAAAAACACTAAAATAAGACAGCTGATTAAATTAAAGTACTAGGAAAGATAGGAGGAGACAGTTGGCCTAAACGCACTGATATAGCTCGTAGAGATGTCGAGCGTATTAAAGAAAGCATTGTAATCATATAAAGATATCTATGTACTTGCGTAGTTTGTAAAACATTAGTTTACAAAGAAAAAAATAAAATTTAATTTGATTCCCTTATGTCAATAAGACACATGGTCGAACATTGACGCAAAAACTTATATTTATTTGTAATCCTTTGTGAATAACCTCAATAGGGTGCTAAAAAAATGATTAGTTCGTCTGTCTATCAAAATAATTTCAACGAGTATTTTGTTTAATATTCTGGAAAACTGCGAAGTAAAAGTAGAATAAGAGATAGATACTAGAAGTGCAGGAATGATGGATGACACATGCCAAAACTTTGACAAAATAAAAGAAAACAACATTTGTTCGACTTCAAGAGTTATGGAAAAAAGTATCAAATACAAACATTTAACTTGGTATCAAAGAATAAAGGTGACTATCCATAATAACTCTGAATCAAATATTGATATTTTTGCTAATGTTATGTTTATATGATGTTAGCGAACAGCATAATATATTTTAAAACAGATGCAAAGAAGAACAAATGCTTAAGATACATATTTGTTGCTGACATTTTCAATGTAAGCTTATACAACTTGAAAATCGAACTGAGATCGGTATTGTTTTCGTAACATTTTTGTTTTCGTTTTTTCTATTTTTTCATTTTAAATTATTTTTATTTGTTTCTTATTTTCTTTATGTCTTTGTTTTTTTGAACTTTTATATAATTTGTATTTGAATAAGAATTCTAATATCTATAAAAGGAAAAAGTATTTTTATTTTCATTTTCATTTTCACTTATATATATATATATACATATATGTATACTTTTTTTCTTTAAATATTTTTAACTTAAGATGATGTGATGATGATGATCTTTGTTTTTGTACTTTTCTTATGTAATTATTTTTTTACAATTTACTCCAGTGCAATCACATTTTAATTATCTCACACACCAAATAATGACAATGAAAGAAACTAACCTATATTAAAGTTAAAGCTGTGTGAAAAAGCTAATACAACAACAGAATCCCTCTAGATAGCTACAAGCGAATATGACTTGACTACTTTCCTGTTTACTTAAAATATATTTCGAAAAATTCGTATAAATACATGTATTCATTATTGATTAAATATGCAACATGAAAATATATATTATATCATTCCTTTACAGTTCTAGTGTATCTTTTACATATTTTCAGCACAAAATATGGTATTTTGACTACGATAATAGTCCGAACACTACAACATCTTACGTGTAACTCAAGTGCGGTAAGAGTTAAGTGAGGTATGCGCCTTACTTTTTGTTGACGGAATTCAAACATTGATACCTAAATAGGAATATATCATTATTGGCAATACAAAACAAGAACGTCGCGTCGGTTTCATTTCAATTTCGCTTTGCATACGTTCTTCAATTTATTCTTTCTATAAGGCTAAATCATTATAGGTACTGCACATACTTTCATCTGCTTAACAAAATCTTATTTTTGTGGAGTATTAACAAAAAAAGTGAGTTTGCTATATATTTCTTTCCTAACACTGTTTGTTTACAGATCCACGTTGAAGATATTCCCTTTTGAGAAACCGGATACATCGCAGAGTGGTACCCAGCGGGGGTCTAATGCACGTCTCCAGTCTCCGTGGACCGCGATATATATTATATATCTCTCTAATGTTGTCACGCCACGAGAAACTGAGAAATATTTTGATAAGAATTGCTATCAGAGTCCCAAGTGGAACTTTCGAAGAAGAACCAGAAAATATAAACGTAGATAGTAAGACAGATATATTTACGCAAACACTACAATAAAATGAAGTTATGGAAATAAATGGAAAAGAACAATTTTTAGCAGTGGAAAAAGAAGACTATACTAACCAAATTATTTAATACATTATCAAAAAAAACAAGGTATTAATTTAATTAGAACTACATAACATTTTCATTTATCGAGTGGAATCGAGGATTCTACGGGCTAGAGATAAACACACAATAGACGCGTTCGAAATCTGGTGCTGAAGAAAAATGTTAAAAATTCTCTGGAAAGTAAGAACACAGCGAGATTGTCGTCTCTATGTCTCGACCGGATACTCAAGTTTTTTGGACATCTAGATCGTAAAGGGGAAGAGAGCCTTGAAAAGCTGATCATGGTCGGAAAAGCGCCTCGTACAAGACCGAGAGGCAGATCCAACAAAATAATGCAACGTCCTGCTACGTCACTCTATGGAGCTGTCGCAGTTGACAGGACAACCAGGATTGGTCCGCAGCAGGGTACGCTATGGCCACGACCCTCAGCAACAGAACGACAACTGGCAAAAATTATGCACGGCGTTCTTTCATATACAGAAATTATGAATCTTTCTTTCATGACATTGATCTCTCCAACTCATTGCATAAAAGATTTAAATTATCCATTTTGGCCATGTTCCCTCATCACACTGAGTTCCTTACGAATTCCCTCTCTTACATCAAAGAGTATTATGTTATTGAAGATGTTTATTTTTCAATTTATGTTTTAACCAGAAATATTCATCAAACATTTTTGGCTTATTTGTTGTATAACTGCTTGTTTGTCGTATGTAGGTACTAAATTGGCTGTATGTTTGTTTTCAATAAATAAAATAAAATAACATAATGGATCGTCTGACATCAATCAACAAACGTTGTTAAAAAACAACGAATCCTTCCAATATTTTAGACACATTGCCAGTAGGGCACCTGATTGCCTGGAAGCAACGTGGAGATCCAGAGGTCAAGTACAGGATGTTCAATAACAGAAGACCTTCGTTCTGCCAACGATCGTCCTACATGGAATCATACTATTTGTCGAGGGATCGAAAGATGCCACCATCTCAATAATAAATAACGCAAAAAAAACATTATAGACATCTAGTAAAGATAGAATTTGACACTTTATGAAACAATGTTTTCTTAAAGAAAAAACTCGCGTTGATATCAAACGATATCCTGTAACTTTAGTAGAATGAAAACTCGCGAGACGGTGGGACGAAGGCAATGTTTCTTCCAAAGAAAAAAAAACAACAATAAAAACAAGAAAGAAATTTATTAGGGGGAAAGAAAATTAATGACTACTTAATAATGAGAGGGTATTTTTTCGCAATAAAACGCATTTTTTTTGTAGGCGAAAATGAGACTTTGGTTTCTGAAAACAACCGGTGTTTCATAAATTTCTTATAACGTCAACAAACAAATTTCAACTTTTATATGATGAAGTTTTATGGCTTTCAAAAAATTTATCGCTACATATTTAATGATTTCATAAATACTTAACGGAAATAAAATATGTACTTTTCATATAAATTAAATCAAACGATTAAAGATAACTTCAAGTTTAATTATTATAATAAAAATCACTTTTTCCCTTCAACATGTACTTCCTTTAAATGTATGTACACTCATACGTCTTTCAAATAATTGAAAATATTCAATTAATCTTATGGAAATTTATAATCTAACGAATAAAATGGTTCAGTCTTACGATTTGTTTTACGTTGGTACGTTTAATTTTTTTTAATTAATTTTCTTTGTATAAAATAATGAAAAATTATAATTTGGTTTAAACAAAAAATTGGACTATTGAAAGTATTTTTATGTGAATAAGTAAGAATAAAATTAAAATATTTCTTGAAAATTTGCCCATATTTTTGTGGTTTGCAGAAACATACGTACGATACATAGTAATGGTAAACCTACCTACGGATACTGGTAAGAAATGAGAACTAGTGAAAATAAGATCATTTTTACTATTAAGGCCAACGTATGATGACACACTTGGAATATCATAAACATTAACCTCTTGCGCTATTTTTCTGTCGAAAATCTAGCAGCGTCCCACCCTTTAATGACTATTTTTACAACTTGGAGGAAAACGCTTCGCCTAATAACGAGTTTTTTTCACCATAGGATCCCCTCGACAAAATTAAAACTCATGAGTCATTTGTTTTTATATCCAGCGTCGTCGTATCGGTGGTGAAACCATGATAGGGCATCTTTTATATAAAGTACAAACACAGGTACTTTCCAAGACTACTAGGTGATCCCATAAGTATTTAAAGTCATTTACTGATTTAATTTTTTATATTTATTAAGTTCCATAAACGTAATATTGCAGTTTGAACAAGAACTAAGTAATCGGAGGACTCCAAAGACAACGTATAAAAATGTCAATAAGGAAAATCTATACTGTTAATTATATTAAATTACCTGGAAAATAAGTAAAAAAAACTCAAATTTTTAACTTTTTTCCACTTATAAATATATTTGATTACTGACGCGTTTCCTTCAACGGCCATCAATAGAATGGTACTTGTGTATTTATATTTAGGTGGAAAAAAGTTAAATATTGACAGTCTTACTGATAAACGTGTTGTTAAAGTTACACGACCGTTTTACACCCGTGTAGGCAAAAACGTTACCCATTTCAAATAATAAATAAATTTGGAATGGTAAAATAAAACCAACAGAACTCCATTTCAAATAATAAATAAATTTGGAATGGTAAAATAAATCCAATAAAACCAACAGTAGAACTGAAAACTTTGGTTTTATTTTACCATTCCAAATTTATTTATTACTAGCTTTTATGTCCCGCCGTTGGCCAAGAATGTAAAATTGTGAAAGAAAAAGCAATCGTTTTTATAATATTGTCACCCAATTATTTTGCAATATCGGACTATGAAAAGTGGTTTGAAATTTGATTGAGTTTAAGCATTGTAAAATGTTCAAGTGATGGCCACAACCCATTCTTTTTTATATATTGCTATAAAGTGTGAATGAAGTATAAGTAATATACCTACAATTTCTGCACGCATGGACTATGCGAAATGGTTTTAAATATGACTGTTTATCAACGTTGTAAAGAGATTGGTTTGGCCACAACCCCCATTTTTATATATTATCATCGAAAACAAACTGCAATATGTACCTATTGAAAATTTAGTATTTTTGGATGTTGGAATGTGGTTAAAATTTGATTAAATAATGTACTGAAAAGATCTAGTGTTGGTCACATCCCATTCGTTTTTATATTTTTTCATCAAGTGTGCATTATATTTTTGCACAATTAGACTGATAGACTTTAAATTGACACAAAAGTCTACATTGACGAAGAAGAAGAAGACTTAAACTATGGTAAATAGTTTTTAATTAGAATATAAACGTTGTGAAGAGTTCAGTAATGGCCACAACCCCCATTCTTTAAATATTAGGTGTTGAAAATTATTCAAAATAGGATGATATAAATGGTTTAAATTTGATTAAACAAAAGTATTGAAAAGACATCCCACATCCCATTAATTTTTACATATGTATTTTCATGAAGTGTGCATATCGTTAATAATATTTCTGCACAATAGACTATTAGACTTAAAACTAACCCAAAAGTCTAAATAAAAAAGAGAAAAATAAGTATAAGACTATAAGAAATAGTTTGTATAAAAAACTATCCCAATGGTCTACATAAAATAAGTAAAAATCCATAAAATAGAAGAATTAGACTATTGGAAATAGATTGTATAAAAACTGACCAAAAGGTCTTCATAAAAGAAGAAAAGAAGAAGAAGATTAATCTATAGGAAATAGTTTGTATAAAATTCACCAAAGTTCTACATAAAATAAGAAAACGAAGAAAAAAACTAAAGGAAATAGTTTGTGTAAAAACTGTAAGGTCTACATAAAATTAAGAAGAAAAAGAATTAGACTCCATGAAACGTCGTTTCAGACCCTTCAGAACCTCCCGTCCCTTCAGGTCCTTCAGAACCTCCCGTCCCTTCAGGCCCATCAGTACCTCCCGTCCCTTCAGTACCTCCCGTCCCTTCAATCCATCATAACGTCCCTTCCAATCAGGCCCTGCAGTACCTCCCGTCCCTTCAGGCCCTTTTATACCTCCCGTCCCTTCAGGCCCTTTAGTGCATCCCTTCCCTTCATTACATCCCGTCCCTTCAGTCGGTTAAGAAAAGTTTAAATCCAGAAACCATCCTGGAAGAACCGCGAAGAGATGAAAGGACCTTCTTTCCCCAGGATACTCCACCTTCAAAGGTAAAATGACTAAATACACGGAGAAGAAGAAGAAAAAAGTTTAAATCCAGATACCTGCGAAGATATGGCTAGAAAATTGGACCTTCTTCTCCCAGGATAGTCCACCTTCATAGGTAAAATGACCGAATGAACGATGAAGAAGAAAAAGTAGAAGAAGAAAAAAGTTTATCGTCTTGGAAGACTTACGAAGAGTTGGAAGGACAGTTGGACCTTCTTCTCCCAGGATTCTCCAACTTCATAGGTAAAATGACCAAAAATACACGAAGAAGAAGAAGAAAAAAGTTTAAATCCAGAAACCTGCGAAGAGATGGAAGGACAATTGGACCTTCTTCTCCCAGGTTAGTCCACCTTCAAAGGTAAAATGACCAAATACACGATGAAGAAGAAGAAGAAAAAAGTTTAAATCCAGAAACCTGCGAAGAGATGGAAGGACAGTTGGACCTTCTTCTCCCAGGATACACCAACTTCATAGGTAAAATGACCAAATACACGACGAAGAAGAAGAAGAAAAGAAGAAGAAAGTTAAAATCCAGAAACCTGCGAAGAGATGGAAGGAAAATTGGACCTTCTTCTCCCAGGATAGTTCATCTTCATAGGTAAGATGACCAAATACACCACGAAGAAAAAGAAGAAAAAAGTTTATATGCAGAACCCGTCTGGAAGACCTGTGAAGAGATGGAAGGCCAGTTGGATCTTCTTCTCCCAGAATACTCCAACTTCATATGTAAAATGACCAAATACACGATGAAGAAGAAGAAGAAAAAAGTTTAAATCCAGAAACCGTCCTGGAAGACCTGCGAAGAGATGGAGGGACAGTCGGACCTTCTTTTCCCAGAATATTCCCCTTTCATAGGTAAAATGACCAAATACACGAAGAAGAAGAAGAATAAGAAAAAAGTTTAAATCCAGAAACCATCCCGGGCATACGCTCGACAATTCACCAAAGTTTCATTGTAATCGGACAAACCGTTTAGGAGCACATAGCATACATAAATAAAATAATTTTCCTATAGGAAATCAGTATATTGTTGATTTGTAAGTAAATAGTATTAGGTAGGTACCTACCTACAACAATGTTCTAAATAAATTCGATTCATAACAAATTTTATTTGAATATCAGAATCTTTCCGTAACCATAGTAACCATCGAACATATAAAATATTACTATCAAATGGGCTCGATACATTTTTTTGGATATGTAGGTAGGTACCTACATTGGTTTGTTCGAAGCCACAAAAACGAAAATTGTCCAAAATATCAAATATTACATACAAATTATGCAATTTTATTATGCCTATATCTTTACTTATAATTAACAGACTTTTACAATATATGTCTTAAAACTTGCTGTAATGTCTTGTGTTTCATTTTATTATTTCATAATTACATTTATTTCAAAGGTTTATTATTTTCAATAACATATTCATTCGGTAGGAAAATGAAATATTGTATGAAAAGATATTAAAATGGCGGCGTTTATGTACAAAACGCTTACTTTAAAAATAGGTTAAACATTATAATTATACAAAATATTCACCATGTTTTTCACTTAAACGCTAAGTTATACTTGAAAATATATTTTCTTCGTGTAAATACGTACTTCTAACTTTTAAACTAACAGATATTTGCGTGCAAAATGTACACTTTTTTGACAGATACGACTTGGAAAATTTTGTATGAAAAAAATAATTATTGAAATATTTTTAAAATTCAGCATTTTTATCGCATTATTTTTAGCGTGACACTGCATCAGGTATACAGGTACACGTTCGCACATAAATTAGATTTTTAGATGCTCTTGGTTTTTCAGAAGGCGTGAGACAAACACACACACACACACATACACACAAACACTAACATTTTGATTGCTTTATTACTTTAGACTAGCTTTTATGTCCCGCCGTTGGCCAAGAATGTAAAATTGTGAAGGAAAAAGCAATCGTTTTTATAATATTGTCACCCAATTATTTTGCAAAAGACTATGAAAAGTGGTTTGAAATATGATTGAATTTGATTGTAAAATGTTCAAGTGATGGCCACAACCCATTATTTTTTATATATTGCTATAAAGTGTGAATGAAGTATAATATACAATTTCTTCACTATTCGAAATGGTTTTAAATATGACTGTTTATCAACATTGTAAAGAGATTGGTTTGGCCACAACCCCCATTTTTAAATATTATCATCGAAAACAAATTGTAATATGTACTTACCTATTGAATATTTAGTAATTTTGGATGTTGGGATGTGGTTAAAATTTGATTAAACAAATGTACTGAAAAGATCCAGTGTTGGTCACATCCCATTCGTTTTATATTTTTTCATCAAGTGTGCATTATATTTTTGCACAATTAGACTGATTAACTTAAAATTGACACAAAAGTCTACATTAACGAAGAAGAAGAAGACTTAAACTATGGTAAATAATTTGAATATAAACGTTGTGAAGAATTCAGTAATGGCCACAGCTCCCTTTCTTTAAATATTGTCAACGAAATCAAATATATTATGTAGGTGTTAAAAATTATTTAAAATAGGATGATATAAATGGTTTAAATTTGATTAAACAAAAGTATTGAAAAGATTCTAGTGCAGGTTACATCTTCACATCCCACATCCCATTCGTTTTTACATATGTATTTTCATCAAGTGTGCATATCGTTAATAATATTTCTGCACAATAGACTATTAGACTTAAAACGAACCCAAAAGTCTAAATAAAAAAGAGAAGAATAAGTATAAGACTATAAGAAATAGTTTGTTTAAAAAATCCCAATGGTCTACATAAAATAAGAAAAAATACATAAAATAGAAGAATTAGACTATTGGAAATAGATTGTATAAAAACTGAGCAAAAGGTCTTCATAAAAGAAGAAGAAGATTAATCTATAGGAAATAGTTTGTATTAAAACTGTCCTTAAAGGTCTACATAAAATTAAGAAGAAAAATAATTAGACTCCAGGAGCCGTCGCTTCAGACCCTTCAGTACCTCCCGTCCCATCAGGCCCTTCAGTACATCCCGTCCCTTCAATCCCTCATCACGTCCCTTCCAATCAGGCCCTTCAGTACCTCCCGTCCCTTCAGGCCCTTTAATACCTCCCGTCCCTTCAGGCCCTTTAGTGCCTCCCTTCCCTTCAATTACATCCCGTCCCTTCATTCGGGTAAGAAAAGTTTAAATCCAGAAACCATCCTGGAAGAACTGCGAAGAGATGTAAGCACCGTCTTCTTTTCCCAGGATACTCCACCTTTATAGGTAAAATGACCAAATACACGATGAAGAAGAAGAAGTAAAAAGTTTAAATCCAGAAACCGTCCTGGAAGACCTGCGAAGAGATGGAGGGACAGTCGGACCTTCTTTTCCCAGGATATTCCGCTTTCATTGGTAAAATGACCAAATACACGAAGAAGAAGAAGAATAAGAAAAAAGTTTAAATCCAGAAACCACCTCGGGCACACGCTCGACAATTCGCCAAAGTTTCATTGTAATCGGACATACGGTTTAGGAGCACATCGCTTGCATACATTCATACATTCATAAATAAATAAATAAAATAATTTTCCGATAGGAAATCAGTATATTGTTGATTTGTAAGTAAATAGTATTAGGTCGGTACCTACCTACAACAATGTTCTAAATAAATTCGATTCATAACAAATTTTATTTGAATATCAGAATCTTTCCGTTACCATAGTAACCATTCCAATACGTAAAAAATATCAAATGGTTTGAGACATTTTTTGAATATGTAGGTACCTACATACATTGGTTTGTTCGATGCCATAAAAATGAAAATTGTCAGAAAAATCAAATATTATTTACAAATTATGCAATTTTATTATGCCTATATCTTTACTAATAATAAACACATTTTTACAATATATGTCTTAAAACTTGCTGTAATGTCTTGTGTTTCATTTTATTATTTCATAATTACATTTAATTCAAAGGTTTATTATTTTCAAGAACATATTCATTCGGTAGGAAAATGAAATATTGTATGAAAAGATATTAAAATGGCGGCGTTCATGTACAAAACGCTTACATTAAAAATAAGTTAAACATTATAATTATACAAAATATTCACCATGTTTTTCACTCAAACGCTAAGTTATACTTGAAAATATATTTTTTTCGTGTAAATACGTACTTCTAACTTTTAAACTAACAGATATTTGCGTGCAAAATGTACACTTTTTTGACAGATACGACTTGGAAAATTTTGTATGAAAAAAATAATTATTGAAATATTTTTAAAATTCAGCATTTTTATCGCATTATTTTTAGCGTGACACTGCATCAGGTATACAGGTACACGTTCGCACATAAATTAGATTTTTAGATGCTCTTGGTTTTTCAGAAGGCGTGAGACAAACACACACACACACACATACACACACACAAACACTAACATTTTGATTGCTTTATTACTTTAGATTTAAAAACGTTACCAATAAACGCTGTGTAACAGATCAGTTGGTCAACGACTGTGTATACATACATATATGTAAGTTTTTTGTAAAGATTTATTTTCCCTTTACAAGAAACAAACGACTGTGTATCTCTCATACAAATTTTACACATCGTATGCACGCCCGTTCTAGGTAGTATAGCGTTGTTTTAAGACAAATTTCATCTATCACAAATCAAATTTTATTTTGATATGCGTGTTTATATTGATATAATTGGAAAAATATGATGTTGCTTGAGTTTATTTTATTTTTTACTTAAACCGTAAGACTCATATAAAAAAAACACCACAATCTTTATAAATAAAAAAAATAATCACCTTTTTTTGGAAAAAATATACTTCTTCATTATTCCCTAAAGGAAGCATAACTGCTTGTGCAAACGAAATCTGTCAAGGCAGTTAGGGTGGGGTTCGAACTTTCCATCACTGGATAACTAAGCCGGTGGAGTGCTCCCTCTGCCACCAATCCATTTTCATCTTTTTCTTTTGATAGAACTGTCGGTCTGTCACAGAAGCTATGCCTGCTGAGATGATAAGGTCCAGCCGTCCCTACATTTCATGGTGGTCTTACAAATAGAAGTTTTCTAGATGGGATTTTATTGTCTAATGTATAAGCGAGCCTGTAACTGTTAGTATGATCACATGAAAATCATTTTCATACTTAAATATTTAAATCAAATATTTTTACAGTTGCATATAAGCCGACTCCCGACATAGAAATAAATCCAATGTTTGTGTAAATGCAACTTTAAAATATCCGATCTACATATACATTGGTATAGTTATCGTAAAACAACTTGAGCTAGACTTCCGGATGCGCAGTGCGCAAATTTATGTATTTTTGCTTCGCTGGTATATGTGCTAATCGCCCCCCTCCTCGGTGAAATGGGTCAAGAAGTTTGACGAAAACTATACAAGCAAGTAAACAAGCCGAAAATTAATTTATACTAGTTGCATGTAACACATGAGATCCAACTGTCGATAGCGATAGTATGTATAGTTGAAGAATATGTACCAAACTATAAACCCATAGATACAAATTATTGAATATTTTCAGATATTTTGTTTTTTATACAACATATGTAGGTATGTTTGTCAAAATAGGATAGTATGGAGGAAGATCCTTTTTCCTACCCAGAATATGCAAATAGCATGATGGCATGTATGTATGTTTGGAGATGAAGTATCAAACTATTAAGTCTTCTTACATATTGTGTATAGGCGACTGCCATACAAAATGTATGAAGCGATGTCGTCACTAAATTCAATTTTTAAAAAAATTGTTAAAAAAAAATTGAGATCTTCTACTACAATGTTAATATTTTTTATAGAAAATTCTAAGAAAAATCTAGTTGGGGTGTTTCGGCTTTTTTCGATAATTGTAAAAGTTTTGGAAATATAGGAAGTTAAACTCATAAATTTATCATAAAAAAAATATTTTTCTTAATAAAAAATGTTTGAGAAACCCTGGAATTTTTTTGAAAAAACTAATTTGAGATTTTGTATTTGTCTATGTTTGTACCAATTTTCAGCGTTCTAACGTTTATGGTTTCTGAGATATATGGAAAAATAAAATAAAAATTCAAAAGTTGATAACCCCTGACTGAAACAAAAATTCAAAATTCCGAGTATAAAAGTTTTGTAGGCCTGTAACTGTTAATATATTCTGAAATTTTAGGCTCTGTAAATTGAGCGGATCAAAAGTTATAAGGGGGGGACGGACACACACACAGACACACAGACACACACAAACACACACACACACACACACACACACACACACACACACACACACACACACACACACACACACACACACACACAGACACACGAAATGTTCTACTCCGAATTCTGAGTAAATCCGTGTATGGAACATATATGCTGCGAAGCCTCTAAGTTGGTGTTTTTTGACTTCAAAGTTGGAAATGCCGTGAAAAAAGTAGACCTCTCCATACAATTCTCGCGTATTCTGGCTTGATACATTGTCGATATGTTAAGAGAACAAAGTTCTCCTGAACAAATCGACAGTTGGAATACTGGCATCATTGTCACCTCATGAATAAGGACTGCTGCTTTCATTACAAACCAATTTCTTAATAGATGGCATAACTTCAACGAAGGGATTTTCATGAATAAAATATATAGAAGTTTAAAAAAAAACGATTGATAGGGAACTCAATAGGAACGCATAATTCGTGAACGTTGCACAAGCGCACAAAGATCAGTTTAAACCACCCGATGACAGGACGTAAGCCTCGTAGGAGCCTTGAGTTCCTGGTTTTCCTGTAGTATTCCATTTTTGACTCTATTAAGATATTAAAAATTTCTCATAAAATATATTAAATATTTGTTGATTTAGGTGCGTCCCAGGTTCAATGTTTACCTTTATACAAATTTTAAGGGAAACTCTTATATCAGTTGATTTAATCACTGATTGAAGATAGATAGGTGACTTTAGACGAAAGTAAAACTGGATTACATCACGAATTACAATGCATTGCGTGATAAGGGTACAGTCACTATGAAAATAATAAAAAAAATCAGTCACCATAGTAGCTAGTTCTGGATAACTTTGTGGAAATATTAAATTTTAAATCAGTTTCTATTTCATACGACGACTTGTACTTCCTGTTCGTGCTCAACATGAAATTTACTCATAGTCATTCACTTCTGACATTCACGTGATCCTGTGAAACCATGATTGAAATGAGATATATTATTTGTACATGAAAGTACGCAATTATTATTTTAAAAAGCTATGACTGAGAACGTTTTATGTCAATATTGTGTTTTAAAATGGCTGCATGGATATATCATTTCAAATATGAGTTTTAGTAAACATAATTTACATGTTTACATTTTAAAAATAGAAAAGAACGAAACAAAAAATAATTCTACTTAATATCTAAAGTTACCGAAATATAAAAGTTTATAAATTAATTTGCACTAGCATATATGTCTTCAATTAAAAAGGAAAAATTTTAATAAGAAGTTTTTTACTGAAGTGTTTAAATATAAAACCAAAATACGTACATACATACGAACAGGCTAAAATATGAATACTTGGACTTAAGTCAACATTCGGACAATGGAACATCCTATATTTTTGAGTCATATTATTCAATGAACTACATTCAACACTTAGACAAAACAGTTACAAGAAATCGTTTAAACAAGACATCAAAATTTCGATTAAAGAAAAGGGAAAAAAATTAATCGCCTGATATTCACATAACTACCAATCAAAAATGCAAATTAAGAAGACATATATAGGTACCTATATACTGTCTCAGAACAGGTTTTACCTAGTGAAGCAGTTTATGACAATGGTAAGTTATTACTGTTATTAGATACTAGCTTTTATGTCCCGCCGTTGGCCAAGAATGTAAAATTGTGAAAGAAAAAGCAATCGTTTTTATAATATTGTCACCCAATTATTTTGCAATATTAGACTATGAAAAGTGGTTTCAAATTTGATTGAGTTTAAGTATTGTAAAATGTTCAAGTGATGGCCACAACCCATTCTTTTTTATATATTGCTATAAAGTGTGAATGAAGTATAATATTTATACAATTTCTGCTCGCATGGACTATGCGTAATGGTTTTAAATATGACTGTTTATCAACGTTGTAAAGAGATTGGTTTGGCCACAACCCCCATTTTTAAATATTATCATCGAAAACAAATTGTAATGTGTACCTATTGAAAATTTAGTAATTTTGGATGTTGGGATGTGGTTAAAATTTGATTAAACAAACGTAGGTACTGAAAAGATCTAGTATTGGTCACATCCCATTCGTTTTTATATTTTTTCATCAAGTGTGCATTATATTTTTGCTCAATTTGACTGAAAGTCTTCATTAACGAAGAAGAAGAAGACTTGAACTATAGTAAATAGTTTTTAATTTGAATATAAATGTTGTGAAGAGTTCAGTAATGGCCACAACCCCCATTCTTTAAATATTAGGTGTTGAAAATTATTCAAAATAGGATGATATAAATGGTTTAAATTTAATTAAACAAAAGTATTGAAAAGATTCTAGTGCAGGTTATATCGTCACATCCCATATCCCATTCATTTCATATTTATTTTCATCAAGTGTGCATATCGTTAATAATATTTCTGCACAATAGACTATTAGACTTAAAACTAACCCAAAAGACTAAATAAAAAAGAGAAAAATAAGTATAAGACTATAAGAAATAGTTTGTATAAAAAACTATTCCAATGGTCTACATAAAATAAGTAAAAATACATATACCTAATAGAAGAATTAGACCATTGGAAATAGATTGTATAAAAGCTCACCCAAAGGTCTACAAAAAAGAAGAAGAAGAATATTTAGACTATTGGAAATAGTTTGTATAAATACTGACCAAAAGGTCTACATAAAAGAAAATGAATAAGACTATTGGAAATAGTTTGTATTAAAACTCTCCCAAAAGTCTACGTACTTAAATGAAGAAGAATAATAATTAGACTAAAGAAAATAATTTTTATAAAAAAATGACCCAAATGTATACATAAAAGAAGAAGAAGATGAATTAGACAATAGGAAATAGTTTGTATAAAAACTGCCCTAAAGGTCTACATAAAATTAAGAAGAAAAAGAATTAGACTCCAGGACCCGCCGCTTCAGGCCCTTCAGTACCTCCCGTCCCTTTAATCCCTCATTACGTCCCTTCCCATCAGGCCCTTCAGTACCTTCCGTCCCTTCAGGCAGTTTTATACCTCCCGTCCCTTCAGGCCCTTTAGTGCCTCCCTTCCCTTCATTACATCCCGTCCCATCAGTCGGTTAAGAAAAGTTTAAATCCAGAAACCATCCTGGAAGAACCGCGAAGAGATGAAAGAACCTTCTTTTCCCAGGATGCTCTACTTAATAGGTAAAATGACTAAATACACGAAGAAGAAGAAAAAAAGTTAAACCCAGATACCTGCGAAGAGATGGAAGGACAGTTGGACCTTCTTCTCCCAGGATTCTCCAACTTCATAGGTAAAATGACCAAAAATACACGATGAAGAAGAAGAAGAAGAAATAAATTTAAATCCAGATACCTGCGAAGAGATGGAAGGAAAATTGGACATTCTTCTCCCAGGTTAGTCCACCTTCAAAGGTAAAATGACCAAATAGACGATGAAGAAGAAGAAGAAAAAAGTTTAAATCCAGAAACCTGCGAAGAGATGGAAGGAAAATTGGACCTTCATCTCCCAGGATAGTTCATCTTCATAGGTAAGATGACCAAGTACACGTTGAAGAAAAAGAAGAAAAAAGTTTATATGCAGAACCCGTCCTGGAAGACCTGTGAAGAGATGGAGGGACAGTCGGACCTTCTTTTCCCAGGATACTCCCCCTTCATAGGTAAAACGACCAAATACACGAAGAAGAAGAAGAATAAGAAAAAAGTTTAAATCCAAAAACCATCCTGGGCATACGCTCGACAATTCACCAAAGTTTCATTATAATCGGACAAACGGTTGATAAATAAATAAATAAAATAATTTTCCTATAGGAAATCAGTATAGGTATATTATTGTTGATTTGTAAGTAAATAGTATTAGGTAGGTACCTACCTACAACAACCTTCTAAATAAATTCGATTCCTAACAAATTTTATTTGAATATCACATTCTTTCTGTAGCCATGGAAACGATTCGAACACGTAAGTAATATCGAATGGTTCGGATACATTTTTTGAATATGTAGGTACCTACATTGGTATGTTCGATGCCATAAAAATGAAAATTGTCAGAAAAATCAAATATTATTTACAAATTATGCAATTTTATTATGCCTATATCTTTACTAATAAATAACACATTTTTACAATATATGTCTTAAAACTTGCCGTAATGTCTTGTGTTTCATTTTATTATTTCATAATTACATTTATTTCAAAGGTTTATTATTTTCAAGAACATATTCATTCGGTGGGAAAATGAAATATTGTATGAAAAGATATTAAAATGGCGGCGTTTATGTACAAAAGGCTTACTTTAAAAATAAGTTAAACATTATAATTATACCAAATATTCACCATGTTTTTCACTTAAACGCTAAGTTATACTTCAAAATATATTTTTTTTGTGTAAATACCTACTTCTAACTTTTAAACTAACAGATATTTGCGTGCAAAATGTACACTTTTTTGACAGATATGACTTGGAAAATTTTGTTTGAAAAAAATCAAAATGCTGCAAATATTATAACAAAATTTAAACCAACTGAAAAAAAACTTTAAAATGAGCCCAACTAACATGGATAAAAGAATAATTAAAATAAAATTGTTTACACGAAGAAATAAATTTATCAATCAAAGATTTTATTTATACAGTATAAATAGTCTGACAGCACCGTATGAATGCGATATATTTATGTGTTCACCTATTCAAAGTGATTTCACAAATACCACTCGAAATGTGAAGCAATATTATAGCGGTACGTACAGACTTACCTATTTTTCTCCCCTGAACTATTACATGCTATTAAACCCTTATTATACTGAGAGAGGGGAACTTTCAAGAAATAAATACCCCAACATGCAGAGTAACGGACGTACGATCGATGTAGTTAAACGTACTTCGATAGGTTAAATATAACAGAATAAACCTCCGTTTCTATCATAAACGTACATAGTAGTACAAGCACAGAAAATAGACCCTCATCAAGTATCCAAACCGAAACTGACATATTACATTTCATGAACCATTCCAGTAATTTGTACCACGTGGGTATTTTGATAATGTCGGGAAAATATTGAGAAAAGAGATGGAAAAGAAATCGTCTATTTAACATATTATGCTGTACAGTCTGAACGTGATTTCAGTCGAGCGGTAGAAATTTTAGTTTGAAAGTATTGTTCGTAATAATGAAAATATGATTCATCGAAAACGTTGCTATATCTCAGACTGATACATGATATATTTTTAAACGATATAAATAGTACTTAAACAATTACAAAAGTTTGTATGAAATACAAAATTGTTAAATTTTATTAAATGAATTAAGCTGGAAATAATGTATTGTCATGGAATACACAAATTCTGAACGCAGAACAGACAGACAGATGAAATTAAAGAAAAGGTTGTAAGAATAAATAAAAAAACGAATCCAGTTACAAAATACAAAATTCATATAATTTTAAAATCGAATAAATAAAACAATTTGTTTTGAGTCGACAAATTTATTCTAAGGTGTCGATAACTATTTCATCCGTATTATATTTGTTGCATATTGAATTGTTTTGTTGACCTATGAAGGTTTATTGATTGCTCAATTTTTTCACTGCTATAATGTATTTACTTATTACTTGTATTATATTATTGCATACTGATTTTTTTGTTGAGCTATGATTTGTTTATTGGTTGCTTTATATATTTCTTTCATTGCTATGAAGTGTTAACTTATTTATTGATTGCTTTCAAATTGGAATACTTTTTTAATTACTTACTATGAGTATAATTCTTCTTTTTTAATATCAATATTTCAATCATGTAGCTTGAAGTGGACTTGTTATTAAAATTGTGACAAAACTGTCTGTCTTAAAACAGGAATTACTCCAAGTTAGATAGACAAAGATTTATTGGAGGAACTAAAAAACATGGTACTTCCCAACAACTATTTTATTTTGTTTTATTTTTATTTTATTTTATACATAGTAAATCATAAAACTTTAAGTTCCTGTACGTATTTTGTTATGGAAAAAATGAATATTATTATTATTATTACTATCCAATGAGGCCGTTATCAAGACTTTGACCCGAGAACGTGAACGTATAAAATATATTAAGTGTTTTTTTTTTATCCATATTATGTTATTGGGTTAGTGTCACACAACTGTCTTGTTATTTTCCGATATGAAAACAAAACAAAATAAATCATATTGACACACGATTCATTGTGACAATAACAAATCGCCTTGGTAACATGTCAATAGAGCAAATATTATTGTATGATAATTGATCGATCCAACAATATTGTACAGCCATAATGCACTTATAGTTTACCCGTGGGTTATCACAGAGCTTAGTCAGCGTGACCAACACGCAAAAGTCAAATTAATATAATATGTTATAACAATAAGTTTCACGATATCATGGTGATAGTATATCAACGGTATCGCAATAAACAGTTTATGTTAAAATATAAAACATAAAGGCCAAGTGAAATTTGTCATTTGGCTACATATATTTCATTGGAAAAACACGCGCTATGATAAAAAAAGCTCTCAACATTACTTAAACTCACTCGTAGTATTGTGCTTATGAGAATATAAGAAAATATGATACTACTGTATTGTAAAACCAATATATTTAAGCTTTATTTTAGTACGAATGGTACATTGTTGGTTGGTTCATAAATTGATATCTTCTCAAATTCCAAACAGACATTCAAAACCACATAATTTCTCAGTTCGTAACCATTTCATTCTCACATTAACTATGTTTTGTCTTAAACCTACGGTTCTAAACTCACTGTGTAATTTCCATCCGCAATAAAACATAATATAAAATCACGTATAAATTAGACACTGCACCAGTGAGGTAGGAAATATGTACTGTACCCACACCATATGCATTATGTCTAACTATAATTACTATTATGCCTAGAAATATTTGGGCAATCTTGCCTGAACGTATGCTAAATAAAATAAATTTGTAGCATATTGTAAATAGTTAACTAAATTTAACATTTAAATGAAAAACACAAACTTTGTATATATTTCTACTTTTAATAACTTCAAATATACACTCATCGTCAGTTATTACTTATTACTTACTTAAAAACTAAAGACAAAGGGGGGGGGGGGGTATTGGTTATAATGGGTGGGGCTTATTCACTGAGAAAAATTCGCTGTAGTCACCTTTATGCTCAGGATATCATTTTTGGTATTATGGTAATTCGAATCTATCTACATAATTTATAAGCTTATGAATTATGATGTACTTCCACAACCTTATGAATTACTTCCACATCTTCGTAACTAAATGAGAGTCCCGTTAATATGGAGTAGTTTGTTACCTCCACCTCATCCACAGTAGTTCAGTAGTTAGTCTTTAGTTTTAAAGTAATAAGTAATTTGTTTTTAGTTTTTAAGTTAGTTATAAGGAGTTTGTCTTATAAGGAGTTATAAGAAGTGTGTGTTTTTTATATTTTTTTCATTCAATAATTCATACCACCACGGTATATCTCACAAAGTCTCGTCTCACCAAAAAAAGCAACATTCAGAATGGGTAGTGAATTAGTGAACCTCATCGCAGAACTATGTGGAATGTTTTTTATCTCATACACAACACCCGAAAATGATAATAGAAAAAAGTGGAAGTACTATTCTAAGCCGGTGCCTCACGACTTGTTTTTTAAATTTTTTTAAAAATGTTATTCAACAAAGTAACTTACAAAAATTTAGAATTAAAAAGAGGTCAAAAAATAATAATAAACCACTAAAAGAATCTGTTTACTAAAATTCCACTAAAAATAATTGACTGGTTATTTGGAAGAAATTGCCATATGACAATATACTCGCCACTTGCGCAGGTTGCAAGGAAAGATTAATTATTATTATTATAAAGGTTTCCATATTTACAATACATATTAAATTTCAATAATAAATTATGGTGAGTTTATTGTTGATTGCATCACTGAAATTTACAATAAAATTTAAGATGGTTGCATAAGTGATTAAAAAGCATAATATTCAGTTTGAATTTTTTTTTAATAACTATACAAATACAAATTCATGAAAAAATCTTTTTTGTGCTCGAACTAAATTAAAACATCGCACTTTTTGGCAAATAGGTACATAATATTTAGTTAAATAAATAAAAAAAAATATGCATGTAAAGGTGTCGAGAGAATGTGTGAATATTATTGAGCAACATTTAATGAAACAATTTGAAAAATATTAGGTTTTTCCCTTAAACTGCGTGCAACTTATCCATGTTCGATCTAAAAACACAGTTCTCCTAACTGGCGAAGAAATAACGTCAAGTTTTATTTAATTACTGGTGCATGTTAAGCCGGAATTTAAAACCTAACCCATTTAATAGTTTGTTAATTACACATAATATAAAAACATAAGTTGAAAAAATATTTCATTATGAATTCGGAGGTTCATTTTACGATATTTACATTGAACCAACGAATGGTTCCTAAAATAACGAATTTGACTTAAAATAACACAAAAGTCATAAAAGTACGGTTATATTTGCTTTCGGTGTGTTTTTAATAAGAACGAATAGCAATGGAAATTAAATTAACCAAGGAATATTAAATTTGCCAAAGGAAATTGAATTGGAATTAAACATCAACAGAATATTATTTTTGTATAAAATTGTTCACAAATTTTCCACTTTATGAATGCTAAGTCATTCTTATACGAATCTATTTAAGAAAGTACATTATTGTTTGTTACAACAAAAAGATTTAAAAAAAAATTATCCGTATAAATTGTAACTACATCCACTAACGAACTATGAATATCTTCATAAGCTTAAATTTGGGGATGCGTAGTATTAAAAGTGTGAACCTTGGATCGAGAATAAGCGATACCGGTGTGTGTGAGGTTGATATAGTAAGAAGAATAGCAATAGCTAAGAAGTGGGATGGATGACCCACAAGATGACACAAAGCTAAAGATAATCAAGACTCTTATCTTATCTATATTCCTCTACGATGTAGAAACATGCCGTCTTACTTAAAAACGTAAACTATCTAAAGTACCTGGTAATAGAGCGTGATTAACGAAAATATTACACCTTTATTTCATGAGACCAAGGAGGAAAAAGAAGTATAAAGATCTTTAAACTATGTCTCCACTCGAAATCGAATCAAAGGATACAGCAATCAATCCTATTAAGCTTCCAAGATATGATCTACGAACGCATGATTTTTTTACAAAACATATTATTTGATTTTTTGTTGTATTGATATATGGAACTTGCAGTTAATTATAGTATTTACATAAAAAATAACAAGTTCATTACTAAACCATTTGTATCCACACGACAACTATAATAATCCAAACATTACCTATACCAGTCGCATTTGTATTAATTTCAAAAAAACACATCATTACATACAATATATTTTTTAATTAAAAAAATTTTAACGTCTAGGTATGTTAATATAATACCCGATCTGCTATTGTATTCTTATTTTCTAGTTAACAATATATTATCATTTAAGTATTGTAAGGTTTAAAAAAAGTGAAGTGTTATAAATTTCACGCACGTTTTTCATGTCATTCGATTTTCTCCAGTTGATTCACGATACAATGTACTTATAAAAAAAAATAATATAACGAATAACAACGAAAAGCCGACCGGGCATGTGAGATGATTAATCGCCGGGGTTTTCCCGAGGAAATTTCAATTAAAACAAAAAATGGTTAAACAACGAATATTATATAAATACGCGATACTATAAGACAAACTGAATAATGATGAAGAACAAAACAAAATGGCTAAAACGAATATTATATTAATATGCGATACTATCAGACAAAAAATGTTGAAATATAAAACTATATGGGAACAAAATAATTAAAATGGATTAATTAATTTTAATTAATGTGAATCCCTATTACACTTTGCCGGTTTTTTTCATGGAAGTATTAAATTTGTGGTCATAGTTGTATAATGACTACGAGTTACATAAAAAATAGTTATATCGTTTCTATCGTGTTGCAAGTAGGTATAAAGACACTTATATTCCCGAAAACCAATGTATTTCTTTGTGTTGTATCCATCATGCTAATCTATATAATATGAAATTCATAATTTGTGTTTAATAACGATATGTCCGAGGGTCGACGTTTCCCAGTAACTTATGGAAACTTATCCTTTTAAATTTTTGATTAAAACAAATAACATAACCTAGAATCTCGTGTTTATAAATTGATATATAAATAAAGTTCGAACGACATCTATCATAACTCTCAAATATAACTTTACCAATTTTGTCGAACAAATTATTATCACTAAGACGACCGCCATAGCACACTGATAAGGCGCATGATGTCTGTGCTCGCGTCCTAGGTTCGATATGTAGATTTATTTGTCACACAATTATTGCTTCTCTGAGCTGGAAACACTGTTAAATTGGAAGAAATAAGTAGTTTGTTGGCAATTGGAAAAAATCACCACTTGTGCAGGGTGCAAGTATTCATGAATACATATTTTATGATGTAACTATTTTAGTAATAATGGTGGGCTGAATGCGTAGATGAATTTTAAGAAAAAAATATTTCTGAAGCGGGTATAACAGAAGTTACTACAAATTGAACTATAATTAAAGTTGACATAATATCTAAGATTATGCATCACTGATTTTTACGTACTTTTGGAAACCATAAGACCAGCAGTGGCAAAATTTGTTGCGTGAGCCCACATTTCGGTGAACTCAACGGGTCTCACGCAATCCCCTATGACAGGGAATTTTGTGGCATTATTCTTACCCAAAATTGGTAAAATAACAAAAAAAAGAGTAAAAAATCTCTCAGGCAATAACTTTTTTAAATAAATGTCGTTGACATTTTGTTGAATTGCTTTATGGAAAATAAATTATTTTAAGCAGATTGTTTGTAATCCGTCCTATAAATTAATATTAGTCAAGGAATTTTGGGTCTAATATCATGAGTCACAGTTTAACATTTTTATGCAACAATAGAAGATTTTTTTAGTGAAATAGCAATCGTAGCGTTCCTTAATAAGTTGAAAATTCTAAATGTTTTATAATCTGCATTTACCTTAAATGGTGTGTGTTTCTGGAGTAAATATTGCATGAACACCTTACCTGAAATAAAAGAAAACCAATTATTAGATTTAAAGAAAATTCACATTATTATTGAACTCTCAATACAAATAAAAAATAATTAGGTACATATGAAAAATTTGAAATGAAGCAAAACCTTTTTAAAATCCTAGTAAATATTTTCCTGGGCAGATTGCAAACACTCCCCAATACGTAAAATTTTAAAAATAAAAATTGATGAATTTACAAAATTTTGAATGACTGCATATGATAAAACTGATTTAATTCTATTGTAGGCTAGAATAATAAAAGTAGATAAAATGTTCGACATAAAAACTTTGGCCTAGGGTGTTCAAAGAATAGGAATATGTATATAAGATTATGTCTTAGACGATGTTAATAAGTTAGACAGGCACAGAAAGATAAAAAGAATCTTGATATTTAATGTACAATAAATGACCTGACCACTTGCATTAGAGAATCGAAAGAATTAATTAGTTTTAAAATGTCATATTTTTGGTAATACATAATCCTATAAGTTGAATTTATCTTGTGTGTTAGTGTAGTATATCACCTATAATAAATTTGTAATGTATTTCGTTATTACTCTCTCTAACACGAGTTCACAACTCTATCGAGAGAGTAATAACGAACCTAATGATTTTGTTTAAAGGAACTTATTGTTTAAAAAATAAATAAATAAAACTACAAGTAGTATGTATAAAATTACAATTATATATTAATTCAACAGAGTACATCATAACAGTTGGTACGTTGCATGATGCGTCCTGCACAAGTAGCCCAAAAAGTGATGATACATACATAATGAGAATCAAATGTAGATTATTACATGTATCAGGGTATCATGTTGTCTAGATGGTGAGCGGCCTGCGGTCAGGAAGAAACAATTGACATAAAGTAATGTGATTGCTTCTAACTAATAAATCATCCCACATACAATTTACATGCAACCATACGACCAACTAATCCAGAGGCGCTTCAAATTACGAAATAAAACATTCGGGGACTTCACTAGAACAAATAATAATGGTAATAATGAAATATTTTTTAATAATCATTAGATTCGTTAGTATACATACAACGAAAATAAATTTTAATTACTTGATAAATATAAAAGTCACTTCATTAGTTGTTCAAAGTAAGTTCGATTTATTTGAGAGTATAATTAATTTTAAATCCAATGCTTTGATCATTATGAAAGTGTATATTTGTAATTATTATTTCTTCTTTACTCTTTATTTTATTTTGAGAATTTTTGAAATCGTAATTTATTTTTGTTTATAATATGCAGCTAAATATTTTTTTTTAATACAATATTTGATTTTTAGTATTTTTGGGGATTATAACCTGTGCCATTATAAAATTTCAGTCTATCACAAATTAAAAAAAAAATAATAAACTGAATTGAAATGTTTATACCAAGAAACTTTATTACAGTCCTTGATTAGGTGAGGATTTCAAAGATGCTGTCTTGATTGATCATTATATTTTTTCAGACGAAATTAGATAAACAATATCAAAAGACCCAGAAAAATAATCAAATATTCTTTCTGGCATATTAAAATTAGTTTTCGAGTGAAAAGAATTTTTTGAAGTTAGCACGAGTAATAATTAACGTTATCAAGATTTAACAATATGAACATCACTATTTTTTTAGCATTATTGAATTATTCAAAAATGAAAAGTTCTCAGTAAATATTCCAATATATACAAACCTTTATGGTAATGCTTTGCATAATCGATATTCAATGATTTAATAAAATCATTGTTTTACTGATGTATTAGAATGAAACTGATCCATAGACAAGAGTGAATATATATTTTAATTTACGAATATTAAAGCTTAATATACATTTCTAAATCTTTGGACGGAACGATATTTATTCAAACTCCCACACATTTTTTATATGAGAAGTATTAAATACGTTTTGAATATAAATAAATTCATTTTCAATTGGAAAGTGGGCGACAATATTGTTCTCAAATAATAAAATGGGTTATTCTCAATAAACCATCGCGTTCCAAGTAGAGTATTCAGTAACAGAATATCGAAAGATTTATTTTAATGGGCAATTCATAAAACTTTATATAAAAAAAAATATCCTAGATATCTAACAATTATATTTTTTGGAAAAGACGATGGATTTATGCAAAATACTATATTATATTTTGTATTTAACAATACATTTAATGTCAACTTTCTTATTTTACTATTTTTTATGCACTACTTAATTTATAATGTATCATTTGTATTTTTTTGTAGTTAAAAAATCCTATTATGCATGGAGTTCACTGGCCCACTAATAAAGCAATGCAACATTGTTTGTTTTATAAATTGTGTAGACTGTATAACTCTTTCAACCAATAAATAAAAAAATAGAATTTTTACAAATCTAATTTATTACATAATTCGTATTACGGAGAAAATGTATCTCATATTAAAAAATTGACCCTTGTTTTTATATAGATTAAAATCTTTATGTAAATTTAGAGTACTTAAATACTATGTAGACATCCAAAATTACAAGACATTAAAAAGAACAAACATTTTTAGCGAGAAAGTTTCGAGGCAATAAACCGTTCAAAAAGTTACAAAAGATATAAAAAATATTTTACTTACGAAAAAAATATACCAGAACTTTCAAAATAGCAAGGTAGGTTTACAAAACGCTTATCAAATTACAATTACCACACCAAAAACATGACAGCATAAAATTGTTAGTTGAGGAAAAGAAGTAAAATTCAGTATGAACACCAACTGCAAACAAATTAAGTAATTCAAAGTTAATTACAATTAAAATACCTATAAAAATAGAACATTAGAAAGACTGATTAAAGATTAATATATTTATTTGATGGTAATTTAGTGTTAGTCCATGAAAACATATCATAAATGTGCCGTTTGATACATTGTTGATGATTAATTTATGACTTATGCTCCGAAGTGCTAACAAACTTACGCAATCACGAAATTAGTAATGTTTAATAGAAAAGCATTTGAAACGTAATTATTTGTAAATTCAATCTCTTCGTAACATACATTGGCATACTTTGAATATATTTCCTTATTTCATTGATGATAAAGACGCTGTTATACTCCGAGAGTGGATATAGGAGAAGAAATGAAACAATGACGGGTAATAAAGATTAATGCACCATCATAATATAACGTGTACAACATGTACAAAAGTAGACAGATACACGCCCAAACCCAACCCGCCACAAACTTTATATTATGTACACACATCCATGTTTGCACCACATCAATCTCAACTCAGCTCATAGCTCATCTCTTCAACCATCATACATCCTCCTCTCTTCTGTTTCAATTCACTTGCTACTACAACATAATCATGTTGACATGGAAACTTGGAACACCTCCCTACCCGCATTCTACAATAGATAGTTGGATAGTTTAATCATAATTATAACATTTATAGAACCATATACCAAATAAAACTAAAGAAACATAATACAACTCTTCTTTCCTTATGTACCTTATTTTGAATTAAAATTTTAACAAATTAACAATATATGTGCGCTTATCGACAAAAATACATACAATAAAGAGTGCTGATGAAGCTGTCGAGAATAGAAATCTCGGCTGCATGGTGCACAAGAAAATCGACGAATTTGAATAGAAGGGAATTTTGTGATTCGAGGGAATCGTATATATGATAATAGTGTTAACATTTTAAACTATTGGGAATTACATATACATACATACCATCACGCCATGTCCCTTACGGGGTAGGCAGAGAGAACCGAACGCCATATCTTTCTATCCTGGCACACATTCATCGCCTCGTCAACATTCATGCATCGTCTCATACATGTTCGTCTATTGTACATGCTTCTAACATTTCCGTCTTTCAGAATATCGTTCACATGGTCGTGCCATCCCTTTCTTGGGCGGCCCCGGCCTCTCAATCCATTCCTATCCGCATTGTATATTTTCTTCGTAAGGCGTTCCTCATTCATTCTACCTATGTGGCCAAACCATCTTAGTGTGTTCACCTTCATTCTATTAATGATATCTTTCTTCATCTTACATTCTTTCCTTATGTTCTCACTTCTTACCCTGTCATACATCGTTCTATTGCAGATTCTTCTTAGCGATCTCATTTCAACAGCATTTATTCTGCTTTCGTGCGACTTCTGCCATGTCCAGGTTTCACTTGCATACGTCAATGTTGGCACTAAGATAGCGTTATGAATAGCAACTTTGGCAGCCTTTGATATGTTGCGATCATTCATAACTGGTCTCAGTGCTCCATTCACTCTGTTTCCTGCCATAACTCTTCTTTCGATATCCTTATCAGGTCGTCCATTCCGTTGAAACATGCTTCCCAGATATACATACTCGTCGACTTGCTCGAGCCATTCATTCTCTACTCTTATTTTACACGCTGTTCTGCTTTCACTCTTTTCAAAGACCATTACCTTTGATTTGCTGGCATTCATTCTCAGACCGTTCTCTATGCATCCTTCATATACCATGCTTACAAGATACTGTAACTCTTCCATACTTTCAGCTAACAGTACTTTGCCATCTGCATACATCAAATCACGCACTATTACATTACTCAGTTTCAGACCCTTGCTTTCATCCTTAAGGTCTCTTATACAGAAGTCAATGTACAGGTTGAAGAGCCATGGAGACAGCACGCATCCCTGTCTAACGCCATTATTTGACGATTGGGTTAACGATTGGGAACTCACAATTAAAATAATTACAAAGGTTTAATATTTCTTCTATTTTAGGCTTCTCTCCTCTGCTAGATGTAGGCCTCTATCAACTTCTTTCACTTATTTCTATATTAACTCCTCTGTATCCAGGTGCTTTCAGCCAACGGGACAATGTCTTCAGACCAACTTTTCAGGGCTTTAGCTAGATGAAATATCAAATAATGACAAAATATAAAAAATGAACCAGAGTTGCCCGTTTCATTTAATAAAATTTTACTTACCTTAACTTATATTCGCGGCAATGAAGACGGAAAAATTACGAAAAAAGTTATATTGACAAAGGAATAGAGATTCGTAGATTTAAGTGCCATGGGACAGTGAATGTAGATTTAAGTGCCATTGGACAGTGAATGTAGATTTAAGTGCCATGGGACAGATCCTGTTCATTCGATATTTCCAAATATCGAATCAACAGGATCGGAAAATCGCATGATATTTTCAATATTATACTTATATGACACCGTACAATCATTACCAAACGAGTAGGTATCAATAATCTTACACCCAAATACATTGTCATTAACGTAATATTATCATACATAGCTAATAATATGAATTCATTGCGTGGTCACTAATGAACACGCCCATTGCACCGCCTAAATTACAATGTAAGCGTGTGCGTAATACATATAAATTTAGATACTGATACAAATTAGAGATGGTCTAAACTAAAATTGGTCTAACAATTAACATAAAAACCTCGAAATGTATATAAGGCAGAAACCAATGCTGATGATAAAACATTGAAAGGCAATATTGTAAGTATGCTAAAGTACTTTAATAAGTGTAGACTTTAAAATAGGTATTCGTTTAGATTTGCCATTTGTTCAAAAAATATACACTAAAAGGAAAGCTCCTATATTATCGTTTTGGGTATAGTTTAAGATTTAACTCTATAATACTTTATGTGATAAGTGCAAGCACTGCGTGAGTATATTTTTATTACAATCAATACACATAACTACCCAATGAATATCACCATATTCTTGTTTCCCATATCAAATCTACCTTTTAATACATTTCTATTACAAATACTTCTACATTTGAATCGAAATGAATATATTATATAAAATTAACCAAAAAATGTTAACAGATTAATCCCCAACCGTATCTTTGCCTGTGTATAGGTAGGCACTGTCACTCAAAATAAGAACTAAACACACAATGCACGCAATTTATATTATTTTACAAAAAAGTTGAATAATGAAAAAAACGTCATAATCAGATTTCGTCCACTAGTAATATACGTATCAAATATTATATAAAAAACCTTAAAAAAATCTTTAACAATAAAACAACTTTTATAAATAATTGCAGTGTTAAAGAAATATTGCGTTTCAAAAATCATGACCATTTCCAATAATCCTTGTTAAAGATTACAAATGAAAAAGCAATGCCAAGACCACAATCTATACGGTCTTGTGTTTGCTCATCACTAATATAAATGCATTCAGCTAGGGGGAATGTCTTTGCTTAATGTCACGTTCAAACGAGTATTAATAAAGTGTATGTATCCGTATTGACATGTGTATATTATGTTCTGCTTTGACATATTGTGATGAATCAAAATATTATATAAACATATCAATGTCCATTCAAACATGGATTTAATTGCGTATATTGAATCATGAAGTGATGACCCTTCGCATTACAGAACTCGATCATAACAGTCGCAGTGATGATGAGAACACATACCTACCTACATAGATTTAATACAATCATCTCAATCACAGCCATATAGTCGCAAGATATAAATTAATGAATCATCGAAATGTGAAAGTAATTTACATTGATTAAGAAGGATTTAACTATAGGAACTTATTTAATAAAATTAAAGACTATTATCAGAAGCACTGGGGCAAAGGAAAATTAACATCAATTCACAGACAAAACCAAAACCTTGGTTTACTGAGGAAATAAAGACTCTTGCCAACGAAAAGAGACAGAGTTATCTTGATTTCAAAAGCAATCCAACACCGGTTGAATATAACAAATATAAGATCATAACAAACAGAGTTAATGCAGACATCAAGAGAATCAAAAAAGAATTCTGGGCCAGATTCTCAAATGACATAGAACATGATCTATATGGCGCTCAAAGAAAAGTGTTGAAAATGCTTAAAAATCAACGCAAACCTATCAATGAATATTCTCAAACTACTAAAATTTCAATCGATGAGTGGGAAAGATATTTTGAACGGCTTTACTCCAACGAATCAGAACAAGAAAATCAGACAATTCAAAGAACAATAGAAGAAACTATAACTGATACAGAAACATTGAAACATATAAATAAACTTAAAAATAGGAAGGCCCCTGGAATTGACAACATATCCAATGAACTAATAAAATACTCTGGCATGGAATCAGGAAAAGAGATCCAAAAGTTGTTTAATAAAATATTAGCAGCTGGCAAAATACCACAAGAATGGAGAACAAGCATAACAATTCCCATATTCAAGGAAGAGCAAAAGAAGAACCCTGAGAACTATAGAGGTATATCGTTACTATGCACAATGCTTAAGTTGTTTACGAGTATACTGAAAACAAAACTTGAGCAAAAAATAAGCAATAGGGAAGAACAACAGGGTTTTCGACGAAATCGCTCAACTACTGATGCAATCTTCATTCTGAGACAGATTAAAGAAAAGGCAATAGAGTATAACAAAGTAGCTTTCATGTGCTTTGTGGATTTAACTAAAGCGTTTGACAGGGTGTTGCTAAAATATATGTATTGTAAGAATACTACAGGAAAGGGGAATATCTAACACATTTGTTAAGACTGTTCAAGATCTGTATACCAATTGCAAAACACAAATTAAGGTAAATAATGAGTTGTCTAGTGAAATCCAAGCAAGCAATGTTATAAGGCAGGGAGACAGTCTAAGCCCGTTTCTGTTCAATATCATAATGGACGAAATCATAGAAGAGGTGGCTGGCTTGGGACTAGGGTATAAAATGGGTGGCAAAATTGTTAATGTCATCTGTTATGCAGATGATGCGGTGATAATAGCTGAAACTGAGAATGACTTGCAAATAATGTTGAACAAATTCCATGTGGTATCACAGAGGCTAAACATGGCTATATCAGTCAGTAAAACAAAAAGTATTACTATATCCAAACAACCTTCAAGGTGTAAGCTAACTGTTGATGATAAGCCCGTGGAACAAGTAATGAGTTTCAAATATTTAGGAGTAGAGATCTGCAGCCATAACGACTTATACACTGAAGTCCGCGAACAAGTCAATAAAGCATCTGTCGTATCTGGATGTCTGAAAAATATGATCTGGAAAAATAAACACATGCGTATTGACAGTAAGGTCAGAATATATAAAACATGTGTGCGACCGATCATGACGTATGCTGTGGAAACGCGAGCAGATACTGTACGAACCAAGGGGCTCCTAAGGACAACGGAGATGAAGGTCCTAAGGTCAATCACTGGTAAAACTCTCCGAGATCGTGTTCGCAATGTTCAAATAAGGAAAACATGTGGAATACAGGACATCGTTCGATGGAGTAGATCCAGAAGAAGGCATTGGAGGGACCACGTAGCCAGGATGGACAGTGATCGGCTTGCAAATATAGCAGCAAATGAAATTCCTTCCGGCCGCCGCCTGCCCGGTAGACCACCCAAGAGATGGAAGGATAGCTGGACTTCGTCATCCCAGGAGGCATAGTTTCTGAAGAACAGACCAACTAGGTCTTATAAACGAAGAAGAAGAAGAAAGACTATTATATTAAACAATATGGTGCTGATCCTGTATGGTGCTGAGTCCTGGTGCATGACACTCAAGGACCAACAAAGACTGCTAACATTTGAAAACAGGATATTACGTAAAATATAATGGCCAAGACCGGGAATTGCAGCAGGTACCTGGAGAACACGAAGCAATGAGGAAATTCGTGCATTGACAGGACAACCTTTAATCACCAGCGAAATCAGGTCCAGAAGATTAGCTTGGATTGGACATGTTGTCAGATCAGGGGAAGAAAGAGCCACAAAACGTATTCTGCAAAATAACCCTGTGGGCAAGAGACCCCTGGGAAGACCAAGGCAGAGATTGATGGACAATGTTACCCGAGATCTGAACGTGCTGAATGCTTGTGATGACTGGAAGTCCACTGCAGCTGACAGGAAGGCTTGGAAAGCTATTGTTCAGGAGGCTAAAGCTCTACTGGAGTGGTATGGCCATCGGAAGTAAGTATATTTATTTATTTATTAAACAATTAGATGATTTTGTCTTATGATTATCATCTTGATTAAGACGATTTTGTCTTATGATTATCATCTTGATTAAGATGATTTTGTCTTATGATTATAATCTTGATGACGATGATTTGTTTTTGGTTTTAAGATTAAGACGATTTTAATAAATCACGTTGAAATTTATAACATCTTGTAAAAAATTCAATTTTTTTTTCTTGATTTGAATTTTGATTATTGATTCAAAGAGAACTATACCTTTACCAAATATGTATATTGATTTGAAAAAATACAAAATAGCAATATCCTGGTAATCTTGTTAAAAAAATCTCGGTAATCTTGTTTGTACATAAATTAAATGAATAAATAAACCAAGTGAAGTTTTGAAACGTAGGTACTAGGTAAGAATATTTAACATGCACGGCCAATAAATAGGTTGAATTCTTTATTATTCCCCGCGTCCTTAGGGTTTGTATTTCGACGAAATTTCCATATTAAATCAAGGAACCCACCTTTCCGTCCAAAGGGACAATAGAAGGTTCAATTCCAGACTTCTGAAATAAATTACCATCGAAATAGTCCAAAGGTCCTTTCAAAATGGAAAATACTAGACCCTACTTTGCATAACTTTAACATTAAATTTGCAACAACACACGTACAATACGTGTATTTAAATAAAAAAAACCTCAAGTATGATGGAAAAGCTCCTCGTAAATGAAGCGTATTTAAATACATAGTATGCAAATATAGAAAAAGAGCTCTTGTATATAACAAGGATTAATTTGAAAACATAATGTAATTCACGATACTTTCGCATAATTTCAGCAAATCTTTACAATCAATACCTATGTTACATTTCGTCAGTTAATTTTATTTTTAATTTTATACATAATTTTATACGACACGTTAACATAAAAAACAACAAAGTTTTGAATAGTCATTTTGTTTTTATTTCGTAAAACAATTGTTTTAAATTTTATTCACAAATTAATTGACATTAATTGAATATTAGAAGATATTGGTTATTTAATTAATTGAATATTAGAAGATATTGGTTATTCGCTGACCATCTTTAGAGTAAACTGGATTGTTTTATTAACATAAAACAAATTATATACATATCATTATAAATTGTTCACTTAAATCAGATGTACTAAAACATTGTTTTAACACAAAAATACATTATGCCAGTACCCAAACCAATCCAGAGTTTTGAAGACATCTTCGAGGGCCAATGTAAATAGTTTGGGAGAAATAGTGTCACCCTGTCGGACACCTCTTCTAATGTAAAATTTCTTGGATGGTTCATGAAGTTGTATATTGGATGTGGCCTTCTCATAAATATTATTCAAAATTTGGGAATATCTATAGTCAATTCTGCAATTATCTAGACCCTTCATCACCGCCCATGTCTCGACTGAGTCAAAGGCTTTTTCAAAATCTATAAATGCCAATGCTATGGGGATATTATACTCATTATATTTCTGGATTACATTCTTTAGAGTTTGTAGATGGTCATTTGTTCCGAAGCCTTTTCTGAATCCTGCCTGTTCTACTGGTTGGTATGAATCTAGTTTGTTTGAAAGTCTGCTGGTGAGGATTTTTGTAAATAGTTTATATAGGTGTGATAATAAGTTGATGGGTCTATAGTTCTCGAGGCGTTTTTGATTTCCTTTTTTATGTAATAATGTAATATTCGCATTGTTCCATTCCTCTGGTATATTACATTCTTCCAGACATCTATTTAGAAGTTGCAGTACCACTCTCTGAAGTGCATCTCCTCCATACTTAATGGTCTCTATTATAATATTATCAGGACCAGGGGCTTTTGAGTTTTTCATCTGTTTAATAGCATGCTTCATTTCTTCCATAGATATGTCAGGAATGTCCTCTGAGCCGACATTAATTATTCTGCGATTATTTTCTATGGTTTTATCATGTGTAGGTTTTACTCGTGAGCTGTACAATGATTCATAGAATTTTTTTGCTATATCTAATATTTCGTCTTTGTTATTGCTCTCGGTGCCATCTTCTTTGTACAAAGTTAAGATTTGTTTTTTGCCATTTGATAATTTCTTTTGCAAAATTTTTGTTCCTCCGTTTTCGGAGATAATTTGGTTGACTATTGTTTCTTTGTACCTTGCATTGTCTTTCCTGATAGCTTTGCGAACCTGTTTGTTTAGTGCCTTGTACTCTGGTGTGTTCCATTCTTTCTTCTCTCTCATTCGATTTCTCTTATTCATTAGGTCTTTAGTGTTAGTAGTAAGTTTATCTTGTTTAGTTCTGTTAGAGGGGATAATTTGCTTTAAGGCATTATTGACTGTATCATGAATAAACTGATTTATCTCTGCAGAGGTACAAGTGTTTGGTAATGGTTTTTTCGTGAGTTCCGATGATATTGTTGATTGGTATTCTGGAATTTTATTTAGAAGAATTTGTGATATGTTTGTTTTGGGTTTTTTAATGAGTTTTAGCCTCTCCAGTTTGGTGTTTACAGTTATAGTAGCTCTAACCAATCTGTGATCACTATCTACCGCTAAGAAAGGTATAAATATAAACGGCGAGTATCTCAGCAATCTACGGTTCGCAGATGATATTGTCATATTTGCCAAGGATGAGGAGGAATTGAAAACTATGCTGACAGAAATAAATTCAGCCTGTGTGAACATTGGATTGAAGATGAACATCTCCAAGACCAAAATGATGAGTAACGCAGAAGAGTCCTTCCCCATCATAATAGATGGAGTGCAAATTGAAAGAGTAGACAGATACATATATCTAGGCCATACCGTGATGCTTGCCAAAGAAAATCAAGAGGCAGAAATAGAGAGAAGACGTGGCCTTGCCTGGGCAGCTTTTGGAAAATTATCATACATTCTGAAATCCCGTAAATACTCCCATTATTTGAAAAAGAAGCTATTTGATGCATGTATTCTCCCAGTGCTTACTTATGGAATGGAAACATCGGTCCTAACAAAAAGAATAATGCACAAGCTGTTAGTGACACAGAGAGCTATGGAGAGAAAGTTGCTGGATATTTCAATAAGGGACAGAATTCAGAATGTCATGATAAGACAAAGAACCAAAGTAGCCGATGTAGCCGAAAGGGTCGCTGGCCTTAAGTGGAGCTGGGCTGGGCATATTGCCAGATGCCAGGATTCACGATGGACCAAAAAGATCTTAGAATGGCGACCGAGAACAAGCCGAAGAGGTGTTGGCAGACCCCAGGCAAGGTGGTCTGATGACATCAAGAAATGTGCCGGAGGGAGATGGATGCAGTGTGCCCAAGACAGGGAGTTGTGGAGGATCAAAGGGGAAGCCTATGTCCAAGAATGGATGAAAACTGGCTGAAGAAGAAGAAGAAGAAGTACCCAAAATATCTACATATTATGTTATATATATAGGTAGATGAATGTCCAATATGGACATTGTATTACGTTGATATCTAAAAACCTACATGAATGTTGTTAATAGAATATCAAACGAACTGTGATATAGATAAACAGGTATCTATAAAGTCATTGAATAATTTTTTATATGGTATATACGCACAAAGATATATCGGTAATACAGTGTAAAATATAAATGTTAAACTTCGATAACGTACATAAGTATGTAATCATAAAAATTGAGAATGCAATATTGTTAGGTACATTAAGTTGAACCTTATACATAAATCCCTATAAAATCCACCTATTCGCGGAATTGCCGGGGATGAAAATCTCGGTGAGGCAAGAGTTTCTATTATCGCAAAGCACACGAACGAATGCGCTTACCTAGGTATTTGATAATAGAATTCCTTATGAATAAAATTACCCAGTTAACCTCTGTACATACATAAATGCATCGTTAAAGCTATAGGAATTAAACGAAAATACCAGTACCTAAAATATATTTTTTTTATCAAAATTGAACAAAGTATTGAAAAAACGAATGAATATACAAATCTCATAAAGGAATGATAAATCGTTTGAAAACAATATTTGTGAATTATAAAATATCAAATTGAAACCATAGGATAATAATAGTATAGAATACTCTTTAGCCTGCAGTAAACGCGACTGCTTTATGTTGACTAATTTGGTCAACATTTTGCTACGAGCATTCAGTAATCATTTGGCCGTCTGCGTGATACGTTCTCCAAATAGGGATTTTTTTAACTGCTTGCCAAATTATTTACGCAGTCATAACGAGTACTACTATACGTACAATGTCTACCAGCAGAGTCATACATAATATTGACACGAGCCGGCCAATAAAACGGCTTCACTTTTTCAGTGAGGTATTGTATGGGAATGAGTATTCAATAGTTTTATTATTATTCTATGATTGAAACTAAATAAAATAAATCATATAGATACCGAATTTTGCTAAATTCAGTACTTAATCGCATTTTCTTTTAGTCAATAGAAGCAATCCATAAAAGATATTGTACATATTAAATTTCGATATTGCAGTGTTTTTTCAAAGAATGAGTACGTGTCATTGAAAAAAGTAATAAAAAGGGGTTGAGGCAGTAAATTGATACAGCGCATTAGATGCTCGGTCACCACAATAATTTCAAAATTGTAAATGATTAAACTGAGAGTCAAGCAGTGGCTACAACAGGCCTTACTTTTTTTCCAAGTCGAACAGAAAACCGTAACTACTACTTATACATAACTACAAAAAGTAATATATTAATTTAAAATTCTGTGGGGATAGATTATAAAATGCGGAGAAGTGCAGTGAGAAAGACATACATAGATATAGGTAGGTATGTATGTACATAGGTACAGGGTGTTAATAAAAAAGGAAGAGTTATTCATTGGATTTAGGGTCTTATTTATTACCCGACCCCGTCTGTGAGAGTTAACGTAAAGTGACTGCTAGATACTATGTAATAAAATACGCTAAACGCGGGGGATACATTTTTACTTATGAGCTTATAGATCGAAAAATATATATTACAACACTACATTTCCTCAAACATTCTCACAAAGGAAAGACATTTAACTAAGTTTAGTTTGTCGATCGACAATTCTTGATAGAACTCCATTGTACGTTGATATGTTATAAAAAATATAAAAATACTTGGTAATTGTTCTATTGTGTTTATTTGATTATTGACGCGTTTCGTGCAAAGCACATCGTCAGAATAATCATTATTCTGACGATGTGCTTTGCACGAAACGCGTCAATAATCAAATAAACACAATAGAACAATTACCAAGTATTTTTATATTTTTTATAACATATCAACGGAAAGACATTTATTGAATATCAATAATCTATTTTGTGAGTGAGGATTGTGTTTATAAAATTATCGGGAGAAAAATTGACAAGTAATGGATTTCACTTTGGAAAATAAATACAGAACAATTTTTAAGAGATAGACAAAAAAAAAACAAAACAAGGTTTTTCACATAGATTTTTACTATTATAATAATATACTAGATGTCGTAGTTAATAAATTTTGTATGAATCGAAGTGAGGCATTTTTCCGGGGGATTTTGGAAGTTTTGGTGGGCAGACCACATCGTTTTTCTATAGAGAATAACGACTTATGTGAATTGTTTTATGATTTATTTGTCGAAATAAACACTTTGTTTACTAAGGTTTAGAGAATAGTTATCTAAGATGTGTTGAAATGTAAGGAAAACTGAGATATGTTGCCAACCAAAACGTCAAACGCGCGATAATCCATGACTTACTTTTTTCACGGAATACTACATTTAGTATATTATAATAAAAATCTATGGTTTTTTATTAATTCATAGACAATGATGATCTACACAAACATAAAAATTGTGTAGTAAATAACTATTGTTTTGCTAATTACATATGTTTACTTATATTTACGTTTATTCAAGAGATGACAAAATTTAACATGTATTCAATAGCAAATCGCCGTATATGTCGTCATGAATATGTAGCTCAGATGTCATATCAACTGAGATACGAATACAAACAGATAATTTCAATTTATCTTTGCAATTCTTGAGGGAAAATATTACACACAAATAAATAAAAAGACACCCTTTTTTTCACATATTAAATTTGTAATCGACTTTTCACTAGCATACATGAAAGAACTCAATTAATATATTCACAATTTAGAAATTTGAATTTATTAGGTTCATTTAGTCGTATATAATTATGATTTTAACTGTTTTTACATTGAAAATATGTAAAATATTGTTGCATTTCTAACCGAAAAAAAATTGGTTAACGCTCAACCGAAAACGTATAGTTTTGTTTACTTTGTATGAAATACTAAATTGTTCAATTTTTAAGATCGGGAATAGGGTTTTTAAGATCGGGAAGATACTTAAAAATCAATTGCGAAATTCCAGTACAGACAGACAGACAAGTGAAGTTAAAGAAAAGGGTGTAAATAATAATTAAAATAGAGGCAGGAAATAGAACCCAGGTACACAGTAAAACAACAAATGTACCCATACTTACACACATTTAAACGTTAATCTACGATGCTAAAGAGCTGATATAGTTTTTCTTTTTACAATAATTATTAGATTAATCAACAATAGATACAGTAACACAAAATGAAATTGTAATGCATTCTTCTGTATGAACATATACAACACGTGTGGGTACAATGGAGTATAGAATAGAATCCTACGCTATTTTTGTTTCTAAAGCTAACAATAATTTATTTCGGATTGAATACAAAGTTGAATCTTCCAATACATTTGGTATCTTCAAGCTTAATTTATTCTTACGACTACTTCATTCGACGACTTTATGTTAGATTGTAATTCTTGAACTAAAATCGATTTCGCTTCTCGTTTTATTGCCTATGAGAGATTTTTTCCAAGGATTATTACCTTCATTACTATTAAATTCTTTTGTTACAACAGAAGAGAAAAATTTTAAAAACAAATTATTGAATTCGATATTCTCGTAAAGAAACTTGAAGATTTTATTTAAAACAATTTATGTAATAATAGTATAAAAACGAATAAAATATAATACGCATCTTAATTATAAAATGTTATTTAACCCATGTTTGAATCCACAATTTCCATATAATATTTATATAGGTGGTGGCAGAGCGGTTAGCGACGTGGAATGGTAATCCAGTAGTCGCGAGTTCGAATCCTGTCACGGCCGATTTCGTTCATCGACCGATGTAGTACAAGTATTTCTTGAGGATGTATATGTACTTGTTTCAAGACATATTCATTTAAAAAAATAAACATTTTTGTGACAAATTGTACTCAAGTCATAATTAACTCATTGTAATATAATGGCGTGTGGAAGAACTATTCCGCACCGCACAGAAAAGGGTGAGCTTCTCCCAAGTGATTGTTAACGTTGGGGGAACCCAACAGCAGACATGAAGACGAAGAAGACTTTAATATTATATATGAAATCTGTATGTTATGATATTAAATCTTCATAATTTTGGCTGCCTCTGATGATGCTAACTGTGTAGAGCGAAAGCGCCTAATTGAATCCTTATGCTTGTTTATAATATATTTGTGTTCATACATTTTACTCGTATTATAAATATTTTTTACTCCTCACTACCCCAATGGGATATAGTGGGGAGTTGTGAATTAGTAACTAGTGCTGAGATTGTATTCTGAAAGTTTCATCACAATGTACATATGTGTGTGTACTATGTGCTATGTACGGCGTGATTATTCAACTTTATCCACTATAGACTAAAGTACCTTTTCAAATTTTGCAAAATTGTATATCTAATACTCGCTAAGACCCCTTTAGATTTTGAGGGATATTTGATCAGTGCTCTCAATTTTTTGAACTGTCAAATATTTCGAAGTGACCCCAAGCTCGGAAAACTTAAAATTTGATATTTTTATTATCAAATTGCTAAAAAGACACATCACATAATCATCTGTTTCTTCCTTTTCTTTGCCCTTATCCCGTCTTAGTCGGTGTCGGCTCTCCTGGTATGTAATGGCCAGGACACTGTCCTGGGTCGTCCTTTTGGATGCTAGACCACCAAGTTGCTGGCGGACGGCCCCTTCCCCGCCGAATAATTCGTATGTCAAAGGCTCTTTCTAACGACGTGATTCTCATCCCGACGCATCACATGACCATACCAACGCATCTTTGTTTCATTTAGTTTGTCAACTATCGGTGCAAGGTGTTTCTCTATAAAAGGTGTTTATTTTATCAGTTTTTGTAACAAGTATATAACGCTTTCCTCATCACTGAGGGTCGTGATCCTCTCTTCTCTTCGCCATCATCACCTGGTGGACAGCACTCCTCCATCTCTCCCGACACTCCGCAGTACGCAATGCACCTACTACTGTTAGGCCAGTAACCGCATTGATCTGGTCAGTCCATCTAGTCGGGGATCTTCCTCTACCTCTACTCCCCTCCACACTTCCGGTCACGACCAGCTTTTCCAAACAGTTCTGACCACGTCTTGCGATGTGTCCAATGAAACGGAGGATATGGCCAGAAGAAAAGTCGCAGTCACCTACCCCATTCCATAGGGAACGTTATAGAACTAAGTGTTCTGTTCATCCCCGGAGCGGCTGCTCGTCGGACGAAAACAAGAACTACCACCATACATATTTCATACCACTGCCACTAAGAGTCCAACCACACTCGTGAAGGCCCGTCAATCATGGCGAGGGTTACCCTCCCGACAGCTCCACGAACAACAGACTGCCACAGGGAGCCTTCGCCACGCCTGTAGTACTTTCAGTTCTTCGATTTCCACACCAGGCGCAGCGTCGGCTGCACCTGTCTCATCATCAACTCGGGTACCGCCGAGCGGGTCGTGCCGACCAATCATCACTGGGGGCTCCTCTACCCCTTAGCACTCATGTTGGCGAATTTCAGGTATACCACCGGACAGTACTTTCAGTTCTTCGATTTCCATCGCCCAGTGATGCAGACTTACTCATCGCCACGTTTGATGAGTCACCGCCGAGCGAGGCATTAAGGCGTCTGCCCTGATCTTCCATAGGTAAGAATTGAAGGGGGCACCGACCTGTTGCCCAGAATCCTAGGGAAGGGCTGCGGTCGACCCCAACATTACTGGCTAGGCCCCTATGGCCACAACCTAGCCCCATATGAGGATATGGCCAAGACAGACTACCGACAATCTATCCTCAATCTCAAGTTCCTGTAGAATGGAGATATTTGTTCGATGTGCTGTCCAGGGGATCCGGAGCATGCGACGCCAACACCACATCTCAAAGGCACCATTTTTTTGGATCTCTTGCCTTTATTGTCCACGATTCCACTCCGTACAAAAACATTGGGTGAAACAATGCACGGACGATACGAAATTTTGTGGCTGTGGTGATGCATCTATCTTTCCAAATTTTATCCATTTTGGCCATTGCACTTTTGGCCATGGCAATGTGCTTGCGTATCTCCATCTCGCAGTTTCCGTCTACAGAGATCGTTGTGCCAAGATAAACAAAATCATCGACAACTTCGAGATCTTGTAGAAAATCTGTTCTCTCTAGCTGTCCATGCGGTCTATTATCATATTTTTTTGTTTTCGATTTATTTATCTCAAGGCCCAAGATGTTGCTTTCTGCTTCCACTCGATGTAGTATCTCTGCGTATAAGTATATAATAAAATATTTAAAATAAAAATAATTTAACAAACTCATTTCATGAAAATACTAAAATTATTCACAATAATATAAGGTCTTTTCAAATAAACAAAAGGCGTATGTAGATGTATAAAACATATTGCTAAAAGTAGTAGGTAAAAAAAAAGTAAAATTAAGAATGTAAATAAAATTCGAAATGAAGTTAGCTGAAATAATCTAAGTTTATGTGGGAAATACGACCATGCCATAGCGCAGCACACACTGGAAGCGGAGACCGTAAATCTTTGGATAATCTAGTAGTTAAAACACCTTTTACTGCTTTGTTAAATTTATACGGCTTTGTAAATCTTCGCCGTTTGTTTTCTTTTTTAATACTTTTTCTTAAGCTTACCTAGACTAAACCAAATGAAGTGAAAAGAAAATAATTAACTAACAGACCGCGCTTGTTACGAATAATAATGATACTAAAATATAATGAAACAAACAACAATAAAAGTATTAAGAAAAACTTAAAAATTCTGATGCGTATTTTTTGCGACTTGGTAGCGAGATAATACATCGAAATATTCCACTAGACCATAGAATTCACCATAGCTCATTTTTGCCAATGTCGGATGAGCTGTCAAAGTTGACATTGAACGAGAAAATTTACAATATAAAAAATAGCAAATGGTGATAAAAATCATACCTACAACCATGTGAATAATTTGTTGAGAAATATAATTTATTTGATAAATGTGATAAATGCGAATACATAATAAATTTATTCCTAAACTCAAATGACAAAGGTGTTGAAACATTTTTCCTGTAACAAATTTCTATTTAATTCATTGAGAAACTCGTTCAAGCGTGCGCATCATTAAAGTCTAAACCTAAACGAAAATTATACGGGATGCAATAAAATACAACAAAAAATAATAGTATGATGTGTAGGTACGTATGATGTCTCCATTACACTTATTTCTTTGGTTAGGTTCATTTAGTCTAGAATAATAATAGCGAGTTGCTTTTTGAATTGAATGAAAAATGGTTGCAGGAAAAATGTTATCAGCACCTTGGCATTTGAGGTTAGGAATAAGTATATAATGTATTCGTATTTGATATTATTTTTTGAATAAATAAAATTTCTCAACATATTAATTACGTAGATGTATGATACCTCCTTTTTAAATAATATTTATTTCTTTTTCTGTTGAAAATTTTCGCGATTTTGACAGCTCATCCAATCTTGGTAAAAATTAGTTGTGGTGTATTAAGGTCTAGTAATATTTCTAACTCTATGATCAAAATGCAGCTTTAAAACAAATAAAATGAATTTGAATAAAACAGTGCATTAAAATAAAATATATTATAAAAATTTTCGTTTTTCAATATTTTGCCTTTTTAGGTGTGACGAGACTGATGTGTGAGGATATATGTTGCTGGTTACCCCAGATTATGGGATACGCTGTGATGGTAAGAATGAATATTTGAAAGGTGTACAAAGAGCATTTTTAACGGGGGTGTAATCGGGGCGTTGAATACAAAATCAATTGAATTCAAAATAAATAAAAAATATGTACAAAAGAGGAAAAATACTGATTGTTTTGAAAAAAGTAATAATTATAAAAATCAAGATTTCCATAGTTATTTTTCTTTTGCTTAACAATAATTTGCAAAATCCTCAAATTGTAATTATTTTGATTGGATTTATAAACTTCAATATAGTAGCAAGTGATGTAAATAAGCAAAATAAATCTTATTATATACAGGAATATGGGGCCATTGACGATGATGATGATAATGCCCCTTAAAAAGATATAGAAAATTACACGTGCATATTGAAAAATATTTGTATACATCAAATACGTAGACAGAAAAACCTTCATATTAAATGATACACCCTTCTTTATCTCTAGAAAAAAATACTAACTCAATCATATATAATTTCATGAGGATGATTGATTTTGTCAATACGTTACTTTTTTATTTTGATAAATGTTTCAGTTCACATTAAACTTGACATTGTATTACCGACATGATATTGTACTTTATTCGATAAAGATACAATAATGAAATTCAAAAAGATTGTAAATAGAAATGGAAAATCTGGATATATCCATTAAGATGTTCGTATGTAAAATAATTGAATATAAAAGCACTTAAAACGTACATGATAAAATATTCCCTTTGAATTTTCAAATAAAAATGAAATTTTACTTTCAGTAGAACAATGTCGAAATGAACTGGAAATGTATTTAGCATTTAAATTTAGAATTAATCGGAAAACTGGCATAAAACAAATATTTCTTTTACGGCGTCATAATTCATAAATAACACCCCAACATTGACTCCACAGCGAAACAGGTAATTTCAATACAATAATTAATTGCAGATAATTCCAAAATAAGTCAAACGAAATAAGATCGAGGTGATTTATCACAAAGAAATAACGAAATATTGTGTAATTTTATTCTAATTTGTTTAAAGATTAATATAAAATATTGCAAAGGGAATGATGGAACCGTCGTGGCACAGTTGGTAAGCCGTTTGGTTTCTGTGCGGGCGTCCTGGGTTCGATTCCCAGCAGAGGAGAAATTTATTTAAATTTATTTCTCACGCAAATATTGCTTCTCTGGGCTGGAAACACTGGTTAGTTAAGAAATTTCCATACGGCAATAAACTCGCCACTTGCGCAGGGTGCAAGGTAGTGTTCATTATTATTATTAGGTATTATATTTATTTCATAAGAGCTGTTCAGTGCAACAACAGTCTAACCCACTCAATGTGTGTTCCGAATTAAGTATTGAAAAAAATAAATTACTAATAGGTATAAATAAAACACCAAATTTAAACAAGGTGTTTGTAGTGTAATATAGGTTACTATAATTTTTGTCAAACATCGTGAACGAGCTCCCAGTTGCGCAGAGTGCAAATTTGTGTCATTTTGCTTCGTTGGTTTACGTGCAAATCCCCCCCCCTTTTCGGCTAAAAGTTCAAGATATTTGGCTACAACTCAACCTACACTATTGAGAATATTGAAACGTGTGATTCAGTCAATAAATGTTCGTTGTACCAAATAGACGTGTGTCATTTTTGTTATACCCCACGACATTACAGTGTTGCACTGAGTATTATATATTTTTTTAATATGCCGCAGTTGAAATATTAAGGGAGAACCGGGAAATCGAGGCACCTACAGGGCTTACGACCTGTTATCAGCTGGTTTACGAGATCACTTTATGCGATTGCGCAACGTTCAGCAATTATGCCTATTTATTGAATTCCCTATCAATCCAATTTTTTTAAAGTTCTATATATTTTATTAAAAGATATTGTTGTTTTTGAAAATAACCTATTTATATCATTGCCATCTACGAAATAACGAAGAAACTTTTATATAACGCACTCTATTGAGAAATTGGTTCGTAAACAATGAATGCCACAGTTCTTATACATCAGGTAACAATGATACTTTGATTTCCCAGTTCTCCCTTAATATTCTAACTTGGATAAAAATTGGCATAAAAATATTATTTACTCCTGACAGGGAAAAAATCCAACGTTTGCGTATATGTTACTATAAAAATATTCGAATTATTATAAACAATCAGAGCAACTACAGCCTAACACTTTTTGATCTATTGTTACTCTGAATTTGAGAGAATAATTCACAATGCAAATTAATATTCAACTTATTGCTTTCGAATTTTATTGAATTAAGGTAAGGTCTTCGTTACACCATAAAATATGACATTTAAAATTATTAAGATTGTGTGTTGGGCTTTTATTGCGCTAAACAGCTCATGCAATATTTGAAAGATAGAAGATTTTAAGGAGCCAAACTGTCCAATACGTTTGTGAAAGAAACTTGAAAAGATAATGTAATTTAAGAAATATGCAATTGATAAAATAAAAATCAAAAGTAAAAAAACCTAATATGAAGAGATAATCGATAAAAAAGATAGAAATATGGGAATTTCGATAGGAATGTGCGATGCAAAATGTTCTCTGCATAGACCTAAAAAAACATGGCGTGATTTAAACAAGAATTATATAATTAGGATTATCATACCTTTTTTATAGAAAGAAAAATATTCAATTTATGAATATAGATACAAAAGAGAAAGGCAATCGTGGTTTCACCGGATTCACGAATCCAAGCCCACGAGCACAGGCGACCAGAGTAACAGTCAGAACAGGCGAGCCACATGGGCTTGCGACCATGTGTGCGGGATTAAGGGGCCCCTTTATGACTCAAGTCACGCTCACCACTCACCCACCAACCTCCGACTGACCATATCCAAAAGTTCTAGATTAATTGATTAAGTACATATTTTGTAAAATTATATAATATACTTTTTTTTAAAACCATTACTAATAATTATCAATGAATCATCGAAAATATTTGTTACATCAATATAATCGTGTAATATTAAAAAAAATCGAAAGAAAAATAATAAAATAATCATGATTTCAATTCAAAAGTTTGTAACTATTTCGGAACGATGGCTGATTGAGTTACATTAAAGTTTAGTACATTATTTGGGCAACGGGCAATCCAAAGGAATTTATTTTTATTGAGATCCTGATAAAGGCAGATAAATTAAACCCCCCGAGGAAATAGAGAATTTTTAAAACGCTTCTGTGAGTCAAGTTGTAAAGAGTCATTGATATAGTTTCTTCAGAATACTACGGCAGGCGAAATAGTCAATAAAAATATACCGTCCATTAATGGTCGATGAGTATAAAAATAAAACGAGGATTTAAGCAATAGAAAGTGTTTCGCTGTTTGGATGCCATTCAAAAGCCTTTTGAAATCCATTTATTTACATTAGAGATGAACCTGGAATTTTCGTTGAATATTAAAATAGATGAATGTTTTAAAATCAAAATAGAATTTCAATTAATAAATGATGAATCAAAAAAGTGAGGTTATCGTCTTCAAAATATACAGAATGTACAGTAAAATAAATTAATGTTTAACTTTTTTTGAATATTAATATTATTTGACAATTCATACGTCCAAATAACTATGTACCTATATTAAATAATGATACAGTTATTGAGACAAGAAGTTCATGGACAAAAAAATATTTATACATAAAACAACTTTTCTTCTCAATAGGACCATGCTCGGCTATGTTGCAGGAGGACAAGCCCCCAGCAGCTGATTTTCCGCATTATCCCATCATATAAAAAAACAAAAATAGGTAAATTTAAATGGATCACATAATATACATATATACGCATGAATGCACGCGTGCATGCACACGCATGTACATACATACATAGACATATATGCACACACACACACACACATACAACAATTATTGACATTTAACAAGAACAATTAAGAACTCTAATAATATTCAGTAGATACACTATGTATGACTACGATGCCAGAAGCACGCATCTTTATTTATTTTTAAAAACATTAAACCGTTCCACGGCTTTGGGTGGAGGAGGCAGGTCATTCTAACAGTTTCTGCAGCTCTATGTCGAGGAAAAATCAAAAGGAAGCTTCTACATACATAAAGAATTTTTCGGAAAAAAAATATTTTAACAAAAAAAATGTAATTACTATTTATGTAGGTAAAACATAAGTTTTTAAAATACTAATGAGCAATCAAAGGAAATAAACGATCCAAAAATAAAATCGCGAGTATATTTGAGACTGTCGAAACATTGAATTTTAGTGTAAAAAAAATGAAAAAGTGAGTTCAATAAGGGTTGTTAAATTTAGATTCAAAAGATATATTTTTTAATTATAATATGCTTTAGGGAGAGATTCAAGTAGGACCAGAGAAACTTTTTTACTAAATTGTTTTCCAACGCACGTTCTGTGAATATAAAAAAATGTATTGCGTTATTTTTGCCACGTACTACAGTTAAGTTTAAATCTTGTACGTGATTCGTTGATGATTTCAAAAGTGGTACATTTTTGGTTTATTGCAGTTATGATTTGGGTCACAGATAACCCATATTAATCCGGACTTATTTGAAACACTTTTCCCCGAGAGATTTCAAATTAACCAGTCGTTTTATTTATTTTATCTCGTATTATAAATTCAAAAGCCTTTTTTATATATGTACACAACTAAACAAAAAAAAACTTAAAAAATATAGTGGAAGATTTTAAACATCAACATCGATGATGCTGGTATATATTTTTCAAAAAAGAATCAGTCCTCAATGTATTAATATAGTACTTAGAATATACTAAGAATTGTAACATTCAATACCGACGATAAGACACTTAGTTAAATAATACTCTGTTTTTAATTTATTTTTAACTGAAAATCACATGAAATAACAAACGTATGCAAAGAAATACTCATCGATAGTCTTAAACAAATCCAAAATTTTATCGAATTGTAAAAAAATGCATAACAAAGTAAAAGAGAAACTACACAAACATGTTCCAAATGAAATGTTTTATGAAGAAAAAAATAATACCATATTTTAATATATGAAGACGAGAGGTAAAATATTTTCTTTCGTTTCCATACCTAAATTTTTTGAATCGCTTGATACTTTCACTTACCAAATATCAATATATCGCTTAAATTATCATGCAACTGAAGGGCAGATGAAATAAATATTGGTTGAGGAACAAGGTTTAAAGATTTGAAGTAATCTGGATTAAAAGTTTCTACAGTTCGGCTGTAAGTGAACCCACGGGTTCTAGCTCCCTGGAGGGGAAAATGTTGTAATTTGTATCTAGTATCTGTTATTCGATACCTGCGTTATCTACACCGGTAGTCACCCATAACGGCCTACTTTCCCCTATTTCGGAAGTAAGAATTTGGAAAATATTTCTCATACAGCGCTAAGTTTCAGATGACAATGCAAACAAAGTTCACTTGCAAAAAATAATAATATAAAAACAAACATTAACGCAATATTAATATGATTGTGTTTTTTTTTTAATATTTACAATATTTTAGGTGAATGATGCTGTAAAGGCATTATAAATAAATTGGATTAAAAAAAGTTATTCCGAGATTATTTTGTAAAATTTACTAAAATACATATTGTTATTATTTTCAGAAATATTTTAGATTTAGTTGTTTCCGATTCAAATTTCATATTACAAAAGCTAATGATGGTGTAATTTTAACAAAAAAAAATTGTGATGTTTCAAATCAAAGAAGAACAAGAATATCTTATTTCATATAATTAACAAAGTAATGAAACACAAATAAAACTCGTGAAAACATTTTCGTTTACCAAATAACATACACGCAAAAACTCATGATAATAATTGCGTGAAATATGATATATTAAAACTATATGAAAACTTGTATGTACACGAAAATAAACGTTAACTTTGATATTCGAGAAAACGAGATAATTATCGTGGTTAAATTGTTAATTAAATTTCGACAAATTGGTCTAATTAAGAATGTACTTAATCAACAAACTTGTTAAGATACAATTTAGTGTTTAAGTTTTACACGAATTGGCGATACTAAATTACACGGGAAAAACGTTGAACAAATTTATGATACCAGAGAAAATGTTTTAGGAAAATTTCTCAGATGTTGGATATTTCAATATGAAACCGTTTAGATCATAAAATTTTCACAGGATTTTTATATTTATCAGCACTGACTGTAAAATTATGACAAATAAATAAATAAAATCATCTAGAGCGTATTGTAAACGAAATGATAGATATTTTAGTTTTCAGTTATAAAATAGTTAAGAAACATATTACAGCGGAAACATTTGTAATATTCAAATAATACTTAAATTTCTCATTACTTTTAACACTTTTGTAGGTATTAGGCGAAATCGATTAATAAAAATAAAAGTATTTAAGCAAACAAAATCGTAATTATTCCTTAATAATTATTAAAACAAAGGTAAATAGGTGTCTTTGGCGAAAAGATATATTTAAAAAAAAAAACAAAACATGTTAAACATTAAAACATTATTCATGAAATATTGGCAACATTTCTAGTATAAAATCTTTAATAAAAAAATAAATTTATTTGAAGTCACCATAAGACAATTTAATTAATAATGAAGATTCCTTAACGTTCGTGACTGGTTTAAGCACCTTTGAAGGTTTGTTGAAATGAATGCAACGCCGCTGGTATCAGGTAGGTACAATAGGAGCCCTGGGATAGGTTTAGGGGGTTGATTTACGTTTCGGGGGGTAAATATTCCTGTTGGGGTGCGGAATTATCATCTAGAGAGCTGCCTTATCGATTCCTTGGAGTAATTCCTGAAGGTGTGTGTGTGCATGTTGACGATTTTTTTATGTTCCTCTTCAAGTTGAGGGGAACCTCAGTCGGTATGAATTAATGTCAAATAACTTCAGGAATATACAGGTGTAAAATGTATGTGAAGATAGAATGAAACGTATTCTCAACAAAATCTTCAAGGTAAGTCTAAAAAGAGACACATATGAGATAAACTTGAGTTATTACTATGTACATGTAATATAGCTACTAAAAGAAGTTACACAAATATAAAATACCAACATACATAAGTATGCACATATTCAAAAAAAATATATATAACCATTCGTTTTGATATTATTAAGTAGAGCATATCTTTCAAACTACATATATCAAATTTACGCCATTTATTATTTTTTTAAGCGAGTAGGTAGTTGTTTTAATAACAAAAGATTTTGACAAGTACCCAAAGTTCTGCACATTACGCTTTCAAGTTCAACTATTATTTCAACTTTACGGTTTTAAATTGTAAAAAAAATCCAAGCTTTCTTACAGATATAAAGCAATTTAATTTTAAGTTTTTTGTCTATGTCGTGGTGTTTTTTGTCTATGTCGTGGTATTTTTTTTTACTATCACTGTATTCAAATTATTTGTGATAAATAATCAATGTATTTACTTAAATACTGTTAGAACTTGTAGACATAATATAAAATAACTACTCTACTAGGAGTTTTGAAGGAAAAATCATACAAATCTACATAGACCAAATATGCGCATTATATTCTGTTACAATTTCAGTATCTTCCGTTATATTTATGTGGTATAGTCCTTTCAGTCCTTCGTAATTCATCATTTTTCTACACAAATGTTTTTAACAGTATAAAAAAAAACTCGGCCGACATATTTACCCAAGTATATTAAAGAAAATAAGTATGAAATATGTGATTTTGAAAGTGGTTTTCGTTTATTCCGGAACATTATTTCACACCATATTGCGAATAACTTATGTTTAATAACACACAATAAAGTGTTTTTTGCTGGCACAAACAATACGATATATTCTATGTAGGAAGAATAGAATGAGGTAAATTTAATATATAACTCGTTGTATCCCAACCATATCGATATAGCATTAATGTTAATTGTTTTATACATTTGATCTTCCTATGCAAATAAAAAAAGGTGAAGGATTTCAAATATCTGTATAATCTATGTAAAGGGACAGCAAAAAGAATAAACCCACCATAATATCACGTAATGAGAGACTAAATTTAAGGAACAGATTCGATAAAATGACCTTCTATGAGTCATTATTTAAAAATAAGTGCCAATTTAGTTTTTCGTATGTACCTTAAACGAACAGAGGGCAAGTCTAGGGCAAGTCTGGTCAACAGGAGAAATCAAAACCATCCATGTTTACCCATATCGTGGATATAATTTTCTTATATAGTTCTATGACATCTTAAGATATTATAGAACTCCATATGATAATTATATTCATGATATTGATAAACATGGTTGACCAGACTTGCCCCCCCCCCCCAATTTAGTATTACATCTATTATGTAAGTATGTCGAAGTAAAAAAACATGTATAAACATATATACACAGGATTTTTTTAATTAACCAATTAAATAATGTATATTTTTCTACAATATTGATAAGCAGGCTAAGTCAGTAAAAAAGTCGAGATCCGACAACGTATCGCCGCTCTTCTCGTCATGTTTACGCCAGTGACGACAATTCGTAGTCACTAAGCGCTGTCGAGTTCGTAAATGCACTTATGAGTATTTGTCGCCGTTAGACTGGCTTGCGGTACATTTTTGAATTATCATTTATGGCAATACACAATATTTTCCCCATGATTTGAATAAATGTCAAATTTGTTTACATAAATTTGTTAAATAAATATAATATGGTCATATTTTTAAGCACGAAAGCATGTTATAATACGATTAAATTAACTTCTTTTGTGTTTATTGAATGTTTTGAGTGTAATTTTAAAAATTATTTTTAATTATATTTCGATCAATTTATCAAGTCGATGACAGCAGCGTGTTATTTTTTTACTAAAAACTACGCCGAATTTTCTTTTGTTAAGTGTTAAAATACATATGTGATAAAATAGCTTACAAGAATACTTTCTCAAAATCAAAAATTATTTCAAATCTATACCTACGGAAAACATTTACGGACGCATAGAATCATCATAGAATTATAATGTTATAATCTAAGTACGGACGCATATTTCCATTAAATATATAACCATATAAAACTTTTGTTATGCGGTAATTAGCAATAAATGAATTACGCGGAATATTTAAAGGGTTTGAAGAATCTCTTAAACGGCGTCGTTTAACCCGTTTATTATTATTCTCAAAATAAATATGAAATTCGGCATTGTTCGCGTAAAAAATGACATTTAATTCAACATGGCGGCGTTAGATCTTGTCTCTCGACTCGATGTCGACCCAATCTCGCCGTCAAATAAGTGGGCGAGAACGATTCCACGCATTATCTGCTTAGTGACTACCAAAACTGTCAAAATATCGATTAGTCGATATTTTGACAGTTAATCTCGACATTTATCGGTCGAGATCTACTTACAGACTTAGCCTGCGGGTATTTTCATTCACGTCGCTGTCGTCTTCTATATATTAATTAATAAAAAATATTAATTAATAATTTTTATGGTAGTAGCATTGTTATTATTTTTGTAGTAAGTTTTCATGTAAATATTTTGAAAAACATTTGTAAAAAGGTCTTATTTTTTTGTCAATAATATTTAATTTTTTTTAAATATGATATGAAGTATTTTCCAATTATGAAACCTTGAACAATTAAACACAATAGTTACAAAAAATAACTTTTTTTTTTTTTTAAACTTACAGTTAATAAAAAAAAACTTTAAAAATTACAAACATCAAATGGTTTGTATTTCTTAAAATCTAATTATTTTACGTGAGCCCAACTCAACAACGATTGGGTATATGTATGTAAAAGAATGGGAATATAACAAGGGAATTCGCTAATGAATTCATTAACGATTTATAATATTAACGTAAGAAGTTAGATTATTCAAATTTTCATTTAACATACATAATTTAGCAATCCTTGACAAAGATCCTACAATGTCATCACAATACATGTACATTGTATTGTGAGGTACCAACCTAACTAGCTATGGTTCTTAAACTTTCAACTCATTCAAGTTGATGTTCGTATTAATAAAGTTTACAAAAACCGTCAACGTGTCGCTGGGGTATTCTTTTGCCGCGTTATTTTCAGGTGTAATAACTTCGCAGGTGTGCAACGGATATCCGGAAAGGAGATAATAATAATAATAATAATATTTAAAAATATCTGGAAAACCGCGAAAACTCGACTCACTTTTTATCGCGGACGGAATTTACACCGGACCGTAATATAATCAAAATTTATACCAAACGGGGAATTCAACCGAGAAGCAGAGGTAATTTAGCGCGTAAAAATGACGGTGATTAATAAAAGTTTGAACAAAATATTGTGATTTCCGCTTTCAAATGGTATTCTCCAATTAGGGATAATTTTTGTCTAACGACTCTCGTGTGAATAAAGATACATTGATTATATATCTGAGTATCCGATTTTGTATTTATTAAGCAGTTTGATTTTTAAAGGATAATTGAATTGTAAGTGTTGAAATAAATTTCACTACGAACAATTTTGATATTTTGAAAGTTTATAAAACAGGCTACATAAGTACATCAAGACTTTTTTACTACAATAAAAATATACAGGAATCATTTAACTGGATCATTCAAAAATCTTAATTTAGTTTTCAAAGAAAAGCAATTCATGTTATTCCAATAACTTGTAAAATATAGTGGTCATATAAGGATTTGAAGTAGAATTTGTATTTTTCATAATTCTATCTTACCTATAATTATTTTTTTGATCTTGATATCAAATCGATTCTCATAATACCTTTCTATAAAAAAAATATTCATCATCAAGATACATATACCCTCATACATTATCTAAACTAAGCGAACAATAGTCAATTACATATGGTGATAATCGAGTTCGAAGCAGGATGTAAATCCTGATCTACAGCGCTACAAGACTAGGGGGGCAAGTCGGGTCAACCGGCAAAATAAAAACTCTCGTGATTACCCATATCATGGATATAATTATCATATGGAGTTCTATGACATCAATACCCTCACTATTACCCATATCTTAAGTAATAAAGCAATCAAAATGTTAGTGTCTGTGTGTGTGTGTGTGTTTGTCTCACGCTTTCTGAAAAACCAAGAGCATCTAAAAATCTAATTTATGTGCGAACATATACCAGTATACCTGATGCAGTGTCACGCTAAAAATAATGCGATAAAAATGCTGAATTTTAAAAATATTTCAATAATTATTTTTTTCATACAAAATTTTCCAAGTCATATCTGTCAAAAAAGTGTACATTTTGCACGCGAATATCTGTTAGTTTAAAAGTTATAAGTACGTATTTACACGAAAAAAATATATTTTCAAATATAACTTAGCGTTTAAGTGAAAAACATGGTGAATATTTTGTATAATTATAATGTATAACTTATTTTTAAAGTAAGCGTTTTGTACATAAACGCCGCCATTTTAATATCTTTTCATACAATATTTCATTTTCCTACCGAATGAATATGTTCTTGAAAATAATAAACCTTTGAAATAAATGTAATTATGAAATAATAAAATGAAACACAAGACATTACAGCAAGTTTTAAGACATATATTGTAAAAATGTGCTTATTATTAGTAAAGATATAGGCATAATAAAATTGCATAATTTGTAAATAATATTTGATTTTTCTGACAATTTTCATTTTTATGGCATCGAACAAACCAATGGAGGTACCTACATATTCAAAAAAGTCTCAAACCATTTGATATTTTTAACGTATTGGAATGGTTACTATGGTAACGGAAAGATTATGATATTCAAATAAAATTTGTTATGACTAGTTGCATGTTACACATGAGATCCAACTGTCGATAGCGATAGTATGTATAGTTGAAGAATAAGTACCACACTATAATCCCATAAATACAAATTATTGAAAATTTTAACACATGTTGGTATGTATGTCAAGATAGGACAGTATGGAGGTCAGTCCTGTTTTCCTACCCGGAATATGAAAACAGCATGATGGTTCTGTATGTATGTTTGGAGATTATGTACCTATCAAACTATTAAAACTTCTTACATATTGTGTATAGGCGACTGACATACAAATTGTATGAAGCAATGTCGTCACTAAATTCAATTTTTATAAAAATTGTTAAAAAAAGTTTGAGATGTGCTAATACAATGTAAATAATTTTTATAGAAAATTAAATTATCTAGTTGGGGTGTTTCGGCTTTTTTCGATATTTTTGAAAAATTTGGAAATATATGCAGTTAAACTCATAAATTTGTCATAAAAAAAAAAATTTTTCTTAATAAAAAATGTTTGAGAAACCCTGGAATTTTTTTGAAAAAACAGGTTTGAGATTTTGTATTTGTCTATATTTGTACCAATTTTCAGCGTTCTAGCTTTTATGGTTTCTGAGATATATGGAAAAATAAAATAAAAATTAAAAAGTTGATAACCCCTGACTGAAACAAAAATTCAAAATTCTGAGTATAAAAGTTTTGTAGGCCTATAACTGTTTATATATTTTAAAATTTTTGGCTCTGTAAATTGAGCGGATCAAAAGTTATAAGGGACACACACACACACACAGACACACACACACAGACACACACACAGACACACACACACACAGACACACACACACACAGATACACACACAGACACACGAAATGTTCTACTCCGAATTCTGAGTAAATCCGTGTATGGAACATATATGCTGCGAAGCCTCTAAGTTGGTGTTTTTTGACTTCAAAGTTGGAAATGCCGTGAAAAAAGTAGACCTCTGCATACAATTCTCGCGTATTCTGGCTTGAAACATTGTCGATATGTTAAGAGAACAAAGTTCTCCTGAACAAATCGACAGTTGGAATAGAATTTCTTTAGAATATTGTTGTAGGTAGGTACCTACCTATTACTATTTACTTACAAATCAACAATATACTGATTTCCTATCGGAAAATTGTATGCGATGTACTCCTAAACCGTTTGTCCGATTACAATGAAACTTTGGTGGATTGTCGAGCGTGTGCCCGGGATGGTTTCTGGATTTAAACTTTTTTCTTATTCTTCTTCTTCTTCGTGTATTTGGTCATTTAACCTATGAAGGGGGAGTATCCTGGGAAAAGAAGGTCCGACTGTCCCTCCATCTCTTCGCAGGTCTTCCAGGACGGTTTGTGGATTTTAACTTTTTTCCTCTTCTTCTTCATCGTGTATTTGGTTATTTTACCTATGAAGGTGGACTATCCTGGGAGAAGAAGTTCCCATTTTCCGACCATCTCTTCACAGGTTTCTGGGTTTAAACTTTTTTCTTTTTTTTCTTCATCGTGTATTTGGTCATCTTACCTATGAAGATGAACTATCCTGGGAGATGAAGGTCCAATTTTCCTTCCATCTCTTCGCAGGTTTCTGGATTTAAACTATTTTCTTCTTCTTCTTCATCGTCTATTTAGTCATTTTACCTATGAAGGTGGACAAACCTGGGAGAAGAAGGTCCAATTTTCCTTCCATCTCTTCACAGGTATCTGGATTTAAACTTTTTTTTTCTTCTTCTTCTTCTTCATCGTGTATTTTTGGTAATTTTACCTATGAAGTTGGAGAATCCTGGGAGAAGAAGGTCCAACTGTCCTTCCATCTCTTAGCAGGTCTTCCAAGACGGTTTCTGTATATAATTTTTTTTCTTCTTCTTCTTCATCGTGCATTTGGTCATTTTACCTATGAAGGTGGACTATCCTGGGAGAAGAAGGTCCAATTTTCCTTCCATATCTTCGCAGGTATCTGGATTTGAACTTTTTTCTTCTTCTTCTTCGTGTATTTAGTCATTTTACCTATGAAGGTGGAGTATCCTGGGAAAAGAAGGTCTTTTCATCTCTTCGCGGTTCTTCCAGGATGGTTTCTGGATTTAAACTTTTCTTAACCGACTGAAGAGACGGGATGTAATAAATGAAGGGAAGGGACGTAATGAGGAATTGAAGGGACGGGAGGTACTGAAGGGCCTGAAGGGACGGGAGGTACTGAAGGGTCTGAAGCGACGGGAGGTACTGAAGGGTCTGAAGCGAAGGGAGATACTGAATGGTCTGAAGCTACGGGTCTTTTTCTTTTTCTTAATTTTATGTAGACCTTTAGGACAGTTTTTATACAAACTATTTCCTATAGTCTAATTCATCTTCTTCTTTTTTTATGTATACATTTGGGTCAGTTTTTATAAAAATTATTTCCTATAGTCTAATTATTCTTCTTCTTCATTTACGTAGACTTTTGGGAGAGTTTTAATACAAACTATTTCCAATAGTCTTATTAATTTCTTTTTCTTTTATGTAGACCAAAGGTGAGTTTTTATACAAACTTTTTCTATAGTTTAATTATTATTCTTTTATATAGACCTTTGAATCAGTTTTTATATTAACTATTTCCTATAGTCTTATTCATCATTTTTATGTAGACCTTTGGTCAGTTTTTATACAAACAATTTCCAATAGTCTAATTCTTCTTCTTCTTCTTTTTTGTAGACCTTTGGGTGAGCTTTTATACATACTCCTATTGTCTTATTCATCTTTTTTTATGTAGATCTTACTTATGTAGTCAGTTTTACACAAACTATTTCATTTAGTCTTTTTCTTCGTTTTCTTATTTTATGTAGAACTTGGGTGAATTTTATACAAACTATTTATTTTTTAATCTTCTTCTTCTTTTATGAAGACCTTTTGGTTTTTTTTCATACAATCTATTTCCAATAGTCTTATTCTTCTATTTTATGTATTTTAACTTATTTTAC